>OZ025299.1:29372370-29972370 GCA_964019185.1 Maratus speculifer | reverse complement strand
TATAAGTCAGTTCATCTGTTTTCGTGCATTTTCAGAATATTATATTTTATTTGTTTTGAAAACGGCTCGAGTAGGGTGGAAAAAAATTCAACAGTCATATAAAACTATTTTACTGTTTTTAAAGTTTTTATCTTATGTCTTTTTAGCAGTTAGAAATAACATATTAATACAAGGTGTTAGACTATTACATATGTACTGCATTATTTCTTTCAAAATTTTCGGTTTTGTGTGACAGGAATTTGTATCATTATTTGAAATCTACTATAGTTTATATAATTGAGAAATCGATCAACGTATTTTTCTGTTTAATTAAATAAATGTGATTTCTATTACGCTGTGAATTACATATTTATGTAAAAGTTTCTGCAAATGTGTTTATTTGCAGCCCCACCAGATGCTGACAGTTCTGCTCTTGACGCTAATACACAGGAGATGTTGGGTTCGAACTTGATCGCTCCCATCGGCCTAACCGTTCAAAGTTTACGTGATTTACTTCGAACCTTGTGAAACCTTTAGTACATACGGATTTGATGCCCTTAAAAAGAACTCCACAGAGGGCACTTCCTCTTGTTCGTACATCGCTCATGCACATAATCTGCCGCCATAAATAACACCTGTTTATTTACAAAAAATAAAAATTGAAAAAGTAAGTAAGCTAAAACTTTAAAAACACATCTCAAAATTATTTTCTTTTAATTTGAAGTTATGCATTACTTCTTTTATCATTACTGGATTTTATTATAAAAAAAAGAAATGGCGAAAAGAAAGGAAATATCGTTTTTCAATAATGTTTTGAAATAGATTTATTGGTCTTACGATATCGACATTTATCTTCATTTAAAATTTGAATAGGAAAAATGTTTTTATAAAAGTAATAAATTGCTACTTCATGAAATAATTCGTTGTGCTTTAAAAGATGAAAATAAATTTTGTTCATTTATTTTAGCAGTGTTCAAAATTTATTTGTATCTAAAAAAAATTAATATCGCTCACTTTTTGAAAAAAAATTCTTAATCCAACAAATATAGAATAATTTCTGAAATGTCTATAAAAATGGAATAAAAACGGAAAGCTTATATCAATAATTGAAGAAATAAAATTATGATATAACTTCATTGACATATTTAATTTTTATAAAAGAAAACTGTATATTCAAAAGTCTATTTTTTTTCTCTTTCAATTTTCAAGAAGAGTAAAAAATATTTTATATTCATCTATTAAATTTAAAAGACTTTTTCATTAAATAAACAGTTTGTTTTTGTAAAAGAAATGGTAATATCTGAAAATGATTTTCTTTCAAAGGCAATTTAATAGGATTGTTTTTTTAAAAGAAATTGCAGTTTTTCTGTACATTTGGTTATATAATCACGTAGGTTATTTTTTTTTTAAATTCTGAATACAAATGGATGACCTATTGTTCTGGATATTGAAAATGTAATAGTTCAACTATGTGTTGCCTGATACAAGCAATTGTATTTTTAAAAAATGACACTTATGTTCTGCCATAAAGGTATCATTGCTGTGAAATTCTACTTCTGCACGCGAAGGAGGTCATTCATAACAGATAAAAGCTATTTCGCCTATGTGACCGTTACATTCCACAGCACTTTAAAAGAATAAACCTGTGTCGCCTTTCGCTATGAGGATGAAAGTAAACATATGACTTAACTTGAAACCATCATTTTTTGCGGTTTTCATTACACTGTTACTTGTGCCTTCAAGCTTTTATGATTGCTGACAGGTCGAAATTTCGATCAACAGGCTTGATAACCGGTCTTTTTCAATTGTTATTATGTATTTATCTGGCCATTTCACTGCCCTGCAGACAACTAAAAACAAGTTAGAGGGAATAAACTGTCTGTCCACTCCGTATGCTGCCACTGACCTAGGAACAAAGTCGCCCATGGGTTTAATGCTTTTGTTTATAATTCTCATGTCTGTTTTTTATTTGGTTATGTCCCGACTTTCAGAAGTTCTTTTTAAAGCTTAAATATTCCATTGATTTTCTAATACTCTCTTCTACCTTGCTTTGCTTAATGGGAATTCAGTGTTTATGTGTTTTGCATAACAAGTTGAAAGCTAATCTGTTATTTAAAAAAATAATTCAAATTCTTGAAACCCTTTGAAGAAGAAAGAATAACGAAATAGATTATATTCAAAAAACTTTGTTTGGTGATTCTTTCTATGCAATTCTGAAGTTTTTTCTAGTTTTATAAACAAACAATAACCTAACTTTAACTGTTTTGTTTACATGAATTTAAACATTATTATGAGATTTAAAAAGAAAAATATATATGTAAATTCTTGAAAAATATATCACTTTTTCTGAAATGATTTATTGTGATAATAAATTATACATATTGTTTTAATATAACTGTCAAAAAATAGTTTCATGTATAAGTAGAAAAATGAAATATACTTTTATTGTTATTACTTCCTTAAAAGAAGTCATATTAACATTTTGGGAAATATAAATAATCAAAAGAAAAAACTACAAAATGAAAGAAAGGAAAGTTAATTCAATTTAATTCAGCATTGATTTACCTTTTGGATCAATAACTATCCTAGCTTTCAAATGTTAGAATTGTTGTTACCTCTATTTCTAAATAGTAATCTTCGCCTCATTTAATCGTAGATTATTTTTGATCATTATCTAAGAAACATTTGAGACAAAAAAATAAACCTCAGATACTTTATTTATTAAAGAATTTTAAGGATTTATGGTTATCGTTATCAATGTCTAAGTAATATTTGAAAACTTTAAACAGGTGTAATATGAGTGTTTAGCAATCTCGAAAGTTAGAGTGAATTTAACCCATTAACGCCCAAATTATTTCCTTCGCTAAAATTTAAATTTTGTATTTCCCACCACTTTTAAAAGCAAATTAACTTTTATCTAAATTTATCGAGAATTCTGTCTCATGAAATAAGGTATATATTTATCTTCCTCTTTACTGTTGGGAAAACCGCTTTCTTGCTGTTTTTGTAACCGTCCTCAAAGGAGAAAGCTGGGCGTTAACCCTTTCCGGCACACTGTGCCCGGTCTGGGATACCTAATTTTAATTCCAAACTTGCAAACAGCACCAGTAATATTTTAGAAAAATTTTATTTTACAATAAAAGCTTAAATTAAGGAATTCAAAATATTTAAAAAATTCGTTTGTGAATTCCGGTGTCAGTCGATAATTTCTCATTTTAGTACTGATTTTGCCCGTGCCGGAAAGGGTTAATGGGTTAAAGATCTCCATAAACGTTAGAAAAAGAGGTACTTCAGTATAGCGAAAACCGGTAGAAGTACGACATACTTTCAATAGCTATACTTAGAAAGTGCCTAGAGCTATATTTGGGAAGAATATAATGGGGTTGAATAGAAAT
This sequence comes from Maratus speculifer, assembly GCA_964019185.1. Classification (NCBI taxonomy): domain Eukaryota; kingdom Metazoa; phylum Arthropoda; class Arachnida; order Araneae; family Salticidae; genus Maratus; species Maratus speculifer. The sequence goes on along the minus strand of OZ025299.1, from coordinate 29,968,996 downwards.
AGGTATAAATTTTCATATTCTGGGCCAGATATTAATAAAAGGGGAGGCGATCTACAAGGTGTTACACAGTGTGAGATGAAATTGCTGTGGATTACCACGTTTTGACGTCAGATCTAAACTGTGAAAATAATTAAATACGCATCAATTATTGATAGGAAGCTTGATGCAATATAATATAAATGTAAAAGTAACAACATTTAAAACTCCAATTAAATTAAATTAAAAGCATAACAGTTAGAGTAGCATATATCTTATCATCCTCAGTGCAGTGAGATAATTTTAGAAGTTGTATCTGAAAATCAGGCTTCAAACTGCGATGAAAATTTAACAACAGCTGTAGTTCAAATTGCGTTTTTTTTTCCCGATTTTACTTCTATTAGATGAAAGCTACTAATCCGCGATTTCGATCGGGTTCAGTGACATTCAGTGATACAAAACCAAATGCTAATCCAGATTTCGAGATTATCCCCTGCATTTATAAATTGTTATTTGAAACATTATAATTAACGATTCATACGGGAATGGAAAAGTCTGCTATAAAACATTCTTTTTAATCTACATTAGCAGTTTAAACAATCATTTTATAAATTTAAAATCAATGAACTAAATCTGAATTTATAGGGATATTGTGTAATATTTATATCTCTCTCTCTCTTTCGTCTAAAATATTTTTCTAAATGTTTTATAGAAAAAAGAAAGTGTACAAATATAATGTTCCCACACGATAAATATAGAAATATTCTAGAACCGAAGCTAATCACGCATGATCTCCCAACGTCGAGAATGCTGAAGACATGAAAACGAAAGACACTGTTTAAAAATATTTGTTTTCTGCAACCAATAATGCTTTGCGGACAAGGTAAAGTGAAGCATCTGTAACTCATTTTAACCTGTACTAACTCTTATTTTTTTAATTAAAAATATTGAATCAAACATAAAAATAAAAATTATACTGAATTTTTTTTAACTTTTTTGAAATATGTCAGGACATTATATACGCGACAATAAAGCTCTTTCATTTTTCTCTGATGTATATGCCAAGATCAAAATAAGTATTTGCTGTCTTTAAAACCAAAAACTGGATACCGTGAGAGAATTCGCTTGGTACTCTATTTCCAAGCGTTCCTATCTTTGTCTAAGTGCCGATATTCTTTAGAGTAAATCAGGGAAAAACGAAAAGAAAATTAAAAGAAGGAATCTTTTAATTTGAAAAGGGAGACTGATTAAACTGAAAAAGTCGAAAAGTGAAAGTTGTTGGTCGGGACCCTGAAGTCATCGGACGTATGCATCGAGCTTACTATATCGACGTATTAAATAAATTTTTAACAAGTTTTTCTAATATTACAGGGTGTTTATAAAGTCCAGGACCCATTTTGATGTTTAATAACTCATAAAATAATAAAGATAGATTAAATATAATAACATAAATGGTTAGATAGACTCAAAAAGTTTCATGACTCTTGTGAATGAACTTCCACGAGTGCCCCCTTCGTCGCACGGAGAACATCAAGTCGATAGTCAATTTCATGCCAGATAGCGGCAAGCATGTCGGCATCCACAGAGGCTATAGCGGTTGTAATTGAAAACACATCAAAAACACAATTCATACACATCAAAAACACATTTCAAACACATATCAAAAGTAAATATAACATTGCATTGGTCGCCAGAAACAAAAGAGAGAAAAATGCAATTAATAAGCAGACGATATTTAGAAAAGAACAGATATTTAGACTGGAAAATGAAACTATCTGAAATTAATCACACATACAGATGATATTTACAAAAGTAAAGATATAAAACCTGAAAAGGAAAATATCTGAGTTATTCCATCAATAAATGCCATAACCCGTAAAGCATGGTGACGTCACTGCAACGTCGTTGTGAAGTCACATTGTGACTTTGTGACCATTGATTGTCAATGTGACGTCACGTGACGTCGATGTGAAGTCACAGTGACTAAAATGTGAAGTCGTTATGGCCGTTTTAGAGCTCTTCTGTGATGTTTCACAAAATGCTCACAATGTGACCAATTTGTAAAAAATGTGTCATTTGTGACTAATTTGACATTAACATTGTGACGAAACTGTGACAAAAGCGAAGATATTTAAATTGCCAGAAACATGTTTTTTAAAGTAAATAACATGTTTTAAAGGTTATTTATAAATTTCTAAAGATTTTTAAGAAAGTCACATCTCAGTCACAATGTGACGTCACAGAGTGGAGGCATTTTGGTCACAGATGTGATATAACCAAAGTGACTCACAGTGACGTCACTGTGACCATGCATGCTATTAGGGAAGTTCGTTAATATCTTCATTATTTTATGAGTTATTAAACATCAGAATGGGTTCGGGACTTTATAAACACCCTGTACTTTAAAGTACCGTAGGGAATGAAGGGTTAAAGACAATAACATGCTTTGCGTTTTGTACTTGAAATAAGATGACATATTTATACTTGATTCATGGGTTGGGATTTTACTTACAAAAACAAGGTCATCACATTTAGGCACATGCTCTTCATTTTCAATTCAGTAATTGTAATATATAGTATAATATTTTAATTTTAATAATTAGCAATTATAATGTGTGAACTTTCTTTTCTAAAAATTTTCTAAAACGGGTAAGCATTACATTAAATATTTCAAATCTGAACTTGTGATATCGATTTGTACTTTATTTATTTACTTTTTTGTAACATTAAAGTAGTTCTACAATCATCAATTGGATTTTCTAAAATGTATTACAATTAATTTACTTAGAAAAATAATCCAGAAAATCATTAAAAATGTAAACCTTTAAAAAGTTACCAATTAAAAGTGTCCATTTCAAACAAGTAAATTTAATACAAAATCTCGGCATCTAACTTTTACTGAATACAGAAGAAAAATATTTTTACTGTATAACAAGGTAACCAAATATCCTTCTCAAAATGCGAAAAACTATTTTCTGGAAATACATAAAATTAATAACCTTTTGTGCTTTTTATAGTACTTTTTCCACCGCCATAAATACATATTACGTTTAAGGAATTTATGCGAAATATATACCAAACTTTTTTTGTCGCACAATTTTTGCTCTCTCGTTTATAATAGTAAAACGTTAAGTTGCAATGCTTTTGTGAACACTGACCATATGCTTCAAAACAAAGTATCGCGGAGAATGAAATAAAACATATTTTTATATCATTAATGTCTACATAAGAAAACATATGATACAATGCAGAAGTCGGCCACGCGTCATTACCATGGAATGTAGAACTGTTGCGTCCTTTTCTCTGTCACAATGGTGTATTGTTCTCAGTGTCGGTATGGATGACCACGAAAAGAATGAAACTCACCCTCTTTCTCCTCGTAATTTCAAAGTATTATTATAATCAAAGGACAAATTCTACACGAGAATCGCGCTACTGCGCCATTAACTGCTAGAGCGTGAATTTTGCTTGTTAATGTATATGACAAGTTGGTCTTAATTTTTCCTACTCTATGTAAACAACGACACATCCTATGGTTATGTGTACACATAAATACATAAAATATTAATTTACAAATGAATCTGTGTTGCAGGTAATAAAGGAAGGAAAAATAACATAAGGTCATTATAAATAGTTCGGTATAAGATAATTTTATTTTCAAAGTTTAGTGTTGAAATTTTTTTCATTAAAATTTCCATAAAAGGATACATTTTTTAAAATAAAACAAAATTTAATATACATATGCATACATATAATTATTTAATTACATAAGTTTGTTAAATTTATGTAATTTTTTACAAGTCGACAAGTATAATTTTTTACAAGAAAAACGAGTGCGATTAGATAGTTTCTGAACAACAATATCTGCTAGTTTCATGCATTTCCGAGCAAAAATAAATTAAAACTTATGTTACAAAGTAGCCCTTTTAGATTTATTGATGCTGATCAAATTTGGTTATGTTTCGCCCGAAACTTTACTCGCTAGAGGGCTCTGAACACCTCACGTTAATTACTAACCACCCTGTATTTCATATTGGTATTATAATCATCATTATCATCATCATATATCATTATTAGTAGGGTGATTCTCCATAAACAGGGTAATTTGGAAGTTGCAAAATACAAATTTATAAACTATGAAATAAATAAATTTTTTCTTCATATATAGCTTTAAAAGTGATTTTGTATTAGAATTATCACCCATCGTTCATAACTCCTAAAATTTAATATTTTATTTATAATTTTAAAAAAAAACAACTTCCAGGGGAATGATGGTAGTGAGCAGGGGAATGATTCAATAATCTATGAAGCACTGTAGTCAACTATTAATGATCGAAAAATTCATACCACTGAACATTTTTAATCAAATAAAGTAATATACATAATTATTTAAATTACTGTACATAGTTTTCACAATAATGAATATATATGTATAAAAGTTTCTTTCTAACAACTGAAGAAAACTTTTCTTTTCGCTTCAGAAAATAATCTGCTTTTGACCTGGGACTCATATCTTCTGGTTTGCTGTTAATTTTAAATTTCAATCATTGATTACGTTTTTTATATTTTTCTAATTTTTTGCTTAGACATTTTATTTGATTTTCCATTTTTACATATTTTCAATGAAGTGCACTCCTGTTGCGCATTACGCGTTTTCTTCCAGATAATTTCCGTTTCTCGATTAAAGCATTACTTGATTTTGAATTAGATAAAGGAGCGTTGAGTAAATTTGACATTGAGCTGGTGTTTAACTCTTCATAATCATCATTTGTTGACGCTTCTTCAACAGTCAAAGCTTGATGTTTAGTGAGACTTGATCGTTTTCGGTAATTTCTGGAATTATTTTTTCATTGTTTCCACTTGCTTCTTTTCTCGCGGGCAGTCATCTCTGTAGTAGGCTTATTTGCACCCTTCATCTTTTTTTAGTATTTCTGTCGCTTTTTTTTTTTTTTTTTTTTTTTTTTTTTTTTTTTTTTTGTATTTTATATGCAGCTGGGTCATTTTTTTATCTTTTGATAGCGTTCGCGCTGTGGTTCTATTTTATTTTTTATTTTCTCCTCTCTAGTCAGTTTTACTTATGGCATCTTCCTGAAAACAAAGAGAATTATTATAAAAAAATCATTTTGTTATCAGTTTAATTTTGTTTATTTGTATTAAATTTTAGCATTAATCTTAATGAAAAGAATTATTTTTTTTCCATATTAACCATTTATATAAAACAGGATGCTGGTAAAGTAAAAGCTAATCTTTTTTTATTTTGTAGGTATGGACATGCTTTAATTTAAAATGGTACTTAAAAATATTTAAATAAAAAATAAAAATGAGATACATTCAAATTTAATGAAGTATCAAAATTTAATCATGCATTTAAAATAAAAATCTTAAACACAATTAATTTATTTTTTAATTATGAAAATCAGTGCTGAATTCAGACTTTTTTCTCCGGGGGGAGATATTATAGATTTCTGGGGGGGGGGGGGAAATGCACATTTTGACCAATGAAAACCTAAAATCTTAAATTTTCCCCGGGCCATCCATTGGATTCAATACTGATGAAATTTGAAAAATACAGATTTTAGATAAGTTTACATTGAATTCTCCTTGAAAAAATACTAATAAAAAAAGTTTCCGATTGAAATTAAGTAAGAATAGCAATAAATGATTACATACTGTTTCAAATTAATGCAAAATATTGTCAAATTTTATGAAATTATTGAGTAGTAATATTAACTAAATTAAATATTTTTCGTTCTTTTTTAAATTTCCTAAATTGTAACAAACTAATATGTAAAAAATGTTGCGTCTATATTTAATGATTACCTAAAACTAAAGTATTTCAATTTTCATATAAAAAATCATTTATAGTTATCAATATTAAGAATTTTTGAATATTTTTAAATTTAACAACATTTAGTTTCTTTATTAATGTATTAATAGGATTTTTAGGCAATATCTTAATAACATTTGTAAAATTTCATCATTCCCCTAACTAGAATCATTCCCCTGCTTTAAGAACAGGCAGGGGAATGATGTTAGGGGAATGATGATTTGTTAGTAATGTCTACCTTAGAACCACATGGGGGAACAAAAAAATTTTAAAATGATTACACATATTAAAAAACATGTATTAAAAATATAAAACAAAATAAAAAAAGCTTACCTTTAATTTATCCACAAAAAATTGATTCAGGGTAATGATGGCTAATAAAAATATTCGTTTTGGAACTTCACTTTTCAACATCTGCATTCACAAACAAAATGGCTACAGACTCCAAACTTTTAAGGTACCTCTTCCAAGCAAGTAGTTAAAATTGGATCAATGCCAAATTTGAAACCAGCGGCATCTATTTCTGTTTTTTAGAACTATTTTTGTAAGTGCAGGGGAATGATGCCCAAATTGATGGACATACTTCATTGTGTTTTTTCACAGAGTTGCATTATAGTATACCTCTACATATGTACTCCTCATATAAAGGAACAAATTGTGATACTATATTAATAATTACAATTTTTTAAATCAATATTTAATAAATATTTGGTGGATTCAATATCTAATTCTGGGGTTGGGGACAGCCAGGGGAATGATATTTTACATACATTTATATATATATATATATATATATATTGTTTAGGATTATTTTTTAAGTAAAGGATATGAGTAGTAGATGGCAAAAAAGTACAGCTTTTAGTAAAAATAAACTTTATTGGTAAAATAGTTCAAAAAAATTATAGAATCAAGTGGGACTTTGTTTTTTCCTATTCAATGAGAATGATCCAGTAATCAGTAACTTTTAGCATGCTAAGTAGTATACATAGATATCTATAGATCATGTAAAGGGCTGCACTAAAAATCATATATTTTTTCGACTATTCATGGTAATAGCAGAATTTGGGCTTTCAAATGCATTTTCTAAATTGTTTATTACCACCACCTTTCAGTTTAGTATACTGCGAGTATTTGTTATAATATACTAAATGTGTTGGAAAGTATAACCGTTCAAGTATATTAGTATGGGAATAGATAGTATATATAGGATAATATAGGAATAGAATGTATAGAAAGTATAGGAATAGATCGTGCGTATGATTTTTCGTTCTTCTCTTCCCTGAACGAGATCTCTATACAAGGAGTCGCCAATAACGTTGGTAGAGAAAAAACAGGAACACGAAGGTCACCTATGTACCTTCTAAAAAATTGTTTTGCAAGTTACCTTTTTTTCCCCAAAAAATATCCCAAATTAAAAAAAAATATGAATTGTAATTTAAAAAAAAAAGTGTGTGTGGGAGGGGGATAATGGAATAGGGGGAAATTCTGAAAACTCTGAAAAATTGAGTTACTTTTGTTTAAATTTTCTGATATAAAAGGACATTTAATTATGCCCAGTTAATATAATAACCTTTGTTTATAAGATCAGAGCTTGTTAATTTGTTTTTTGGACAATCCTTAGCTGGAAGATTATTGGATAATTTACTCTAATATGCACAAATTTCGAAATTCAGTCTTTTAAGATTCTTTTGTAGAAAATTTATTTACAATGAATTTTTTTACAGATAACAATAAACATACACTTTTTTTCATTTCCTATGAAAACATAGTTTAACATTCACTTTAGTAATTTTATAAAAGAAATTCCTGTATTAAGTTAAATTATACACGTAAAAATGATGAAGTATATTTTCCGTGGAAAAGTCTCAAAAGAAGCTAAAAAAATACAGTTTTTACTGCAAGACGAATTTTTCCCATGTTACATAAAAAGGAGCTATTTCTGGGTCCAATTTAACTGGGAAGATGTGTTATACTCAAAAGAATTGAAGAAATAGCTAACATACATTTTCGATTTCTGAGATTTGTTCATTTAAATGTATATTGTGCTTGAGGAATTTAACTTTGTGGTTCTGAGCATAGTTTAGAATTCCAATCTTAATGTATACATTTAAATATTTACTTAAAAATTGAAATAGTAAAATGTTGTTTTATGATTTTAAATTAAAATTAATCTCAGCAACTTACTACTTCTAGTAAGTATATCAGTAGTAAATATATCACTAGTAAATATATCTAGTAAATATATCACTAAAAGACAGATCATTGAAATTCCTAAACAGTTAAGAGACAGCGTCAAAGCGAAAGTTTACGATGCTAAATTTATTTCTTAGAAAAGAAAATACCCCGCTCTTAATTATCGAAAGTATATAAAAAGAAACTTCTTTGCCTTTCAATACATTTATTATAGTTTCGTTCAAAGTCCTTACCACAATTTTTGAATAGGATGTTCTATCACATGAATTTCAATTTTTTGAACCTTGTTTAATTGCAGAAACATACTAATTTTAATAGCTAACAGGCTTAAATTAAAAGATTAAAAAGAGTAAAAATCGGTTTATTTGATTGTTTGCATGTTTCGGCTCTACCCGGGTCATTTTATAAACACATAAATAAAATTATTCTAAAATTTTAGCGTCTATGATACGTCATTATTCAATTTTCCAAGTATTCTTTCATATTATGCAAGTTTTTTTATTTTACTTGGATGCTTATTTTATTTTCGTAACCATTGAGCATTTTGTGCCATAATTTTGTGAAGTTAAATCATGCTGAATCTCTATGAATTCTCTTATAATGGATGGGTACATGTATATTAGTACTGATAGATAGATTTGTATTGACAATGACTCTGGTAGTGTCAAAATATGTAAACAGTTAAATAAATCTATTTTTACTGTATTTAAAGTTTTCATCTACATCTTTTAGAAATTAACCCTTTCGGGTCTAGTGTACTATTAATAGTAAATGTCTTTTAATGAAGCATTATTTTGTATTAACAAATACTTTTATTACTATTTACGTGTAGTAATGTTAGAACTTATCTCTATGCATTTACTATACGTTGAATATGCAGTTATTATGCATTTACTACTTATTTTCCGGTATTTAGTAATAATAATAATAATAAATATTTGCTTAATTATCTTTGCACCATTTGTGATTATTTTCTTAAAACATGTATTTCATTCTTTAAATTTAAAATAAAGTTTAAATTCCTGGAAGAATCGTGTGCAATAAAAGGCAGAAAATTATGAGAAAGTTGTAATATAGTTCAATCTTGTTGTATAATAATATTTTCTAAACACCTCCAAAAACTCTTCCTTAGTTTATTTTCATATGAAAATGAATTTAAAAGTACGCAAAATAACGACATTCGTTATATTTCAGACAATGACAAATTTGTAAAATTCCAGTAAATCTATTGGACAATTACTATTAAAATTATTACGAAAAAAAAAGTCATTTTCGTTGCAGAATTGAAAACAATTTGGATCCGAAAGGGTTAAAATTAGTATATTACTACAAAGTGTTTGCAGTATATGTTCGCAAAAACATATTAAAAGTTCTGCGAATAAAAAAGACATTCCAAATTCCGCGATTCAAACATTAAATAGAACTTTTCTAATTTAAAATAAAAGAGTCCTATATTTTGCAAGTGCAAGCACTCTAATAAGTTCACGCACTTTATTCATTATAGAGTAGTAATTATCAAACACTGAATCTCGGTAGCTCAGTTTATCTTGAAACAATTATGTAGTGATTTGTTTCACTTCTATTAAAATACAAAGTTCATTAGACAACGAGATCCTATCGTAAATTTGCCTCTTCTCAACATGTTAAAATATTTGATAGAGGGGATTACGGCTTCAGACAAAATAAACTCTATTAAAGTCCTTTAACTAAGCATCAAATCCTCTTGTAAATAATAATATTTCTTTTAACTAGTTTGATCGTCCATAAAAATGTTGCCACGAGAAAATGTCATAATAATTAAATAATAATTCATGAACTAATTGCATTTGTTTTTTGTTATACTTCTGCATTATAATTCTTTTGACTTTTAAGCAAGATTTTATCATTTTTCCGATTTTACGAAATTGATTTTCTTGATATTAAATTATCTCAAAACATTAAATGGAATATTCAAAGAAGGTAATCAGATCAGCACGAGTTGTAATTAAAGTTACACTTTTCGCGGTAGGGTCATTTGGTTTGGCTTAGATTTATTTTGCGTCGGTCGATTATCTACACGAGGGATATAGACCCAGGGCGGGAGTGCCCTTCGTGTGGATCTTTCTAAGGGAATCTAACCCGCACTTACGCAAGATTCAAAGAAAACCACGAAAACTCCAAACGGTTAGGCCGATGGCCGCGACTGGACTCGAACCCAGCACCTAATGTCTACCAGTTGAGGTGTCAGAACCTCTCGGCCACTGGCGGGGAAAGCAGAGTCATTTGACCCAGGATTTAGATTGTTAAATTACTTGTGTTTGTTACCACTATTTTAGATTAGAAATTTTAGAATGGCGATTTTTCCACTTAACTAAAAGGAATCCAAGTTTCCAAAGGATTCCAATATAGTGTTTTTTCTCATTTCTTCTGAATTCGTGAAATTTTTTAGATTATTTTTGTTCTAAATTTTTAATAATTACTTTAAATATGCTTTTACATTCTATAAAAATGGTCAATGTTTATTAACCAGTTTTCCAGGTTTGATAAATTTTCAGCGCATATATTTAATGACGAATATCACGATAATTTTTAATGTATTTTTCTGCAATATAAAGTAATAATAATAATAACAATAATTTATTAATTTATAATCTGCGAACAATACAAAGAGGTTTTGAACCAGAAATTTTATTTAACAAAAGAAAAAAAACTCGAAAATGTTAAATAAATTGAAAAAATGCCCCTGTTCCTAACAATGCTATTTCCATATCCATTTTTCCATTTCAGCTAAAAGTAGTTTTTCCAATGTGCCATAAAAAAATATATTTTTTTGAAAGACGAAAAGTATAAAAGTATATTTAAAATTTAATTTTCAATTAATATGTAGAATTTTTAAATATATTTACCCTGTAAAAAAATCTGCAATAAATGTAGTTTTGTACTGACATAATGCGGAATATTTTTTTCGTGTTCGAAGAAGTCTATAGATTGATTTAGGTCGATTCGAAAATTGTGATTCATACGTTTATAAATTTTTAATTTCCTGATTCATATCTCATATCATAAAATTTAAGAAATTACTAAATTGAAGTATATAAGTTTTATCATTGTTACATTTTATTAAATTTTTTATCATTACATATCTATCTTTCTTTCAAAGAGTATACGGTCTCACAAGTTGTAGTGAAAATGATTCATATAAGGGTTATTCTCAAAATAGGGGACAATTTATGTCTTTCAGCATACAAAAAAAATTGAGAGGTTTTCTGTCATGTTTTTATACTTAGATATGTTTGTCTTAATATTATTCATTATTTGCACTCAAGAATTACTCACTTTTTAGTTAAAAACACCTTAAAATAAAAGAATAAATGTTCAAAATGTCATTAGCATGGATGTCCACAGCAGCTGTGCCTTGTATATACTAGCTTTTTCAAGAGTTAATATCATGCTTATAAAATAAAACAAATGTTATTCTTTCATTAAATTAATCAAGGAGAGGATTTATCCAATAAATTTCTTTTTAAAAATAAAATTATAGTATATAAAAAGAGAATTAAAGTTTGTCCTCCATATTCTGTTTTCAAAACAAGGTCATACTATAACAGCTGTTTATTAATCAAAATTTCATTTTCACATATGACAATACTTTGAAAATATAAAGTTTCTCCATGGCAACAAGTAGCCATTTTATTCCAGCCTGAAAATAGAAGCATGTATTGTATTTTAAGAATAGAAGTTGAATATTAGGCGAGTACATCAATTGTATGTCATTAGAATGGATAATAATTTTCATGTTTATTTTAAAGTTAAAATTTTTATTTTACTTATTTGCATAGAACTTTTGTGTTTTAAAAAGCCCCAGAAAGGGCTATAGCATTGTGATTATATTATGGCTCATAATCTTATTTAAATTAAAATTTGTCATTAGCATGGACAAATATCAGTGTCATTAGCATGGTTTTTCTGTCCATTCTAAAGACTCCTATGTGCATAAATGTAACCAGTACTTATATTGTATCCTTTTTAAAGTTAAATTTTACGTATAAATTTAGGTATTACATTTATTATCCCTAAAATATGCATTAAATCTGTCAGAAAATTACTAAGACAGCTTCTTACACTGTTAGTGTCAGAATGTTGTTCATGTAAACAAAGTTTGCTCTTTGGTAACGTTTTTATTCTCCTTATATGTATATATGTAAAAATGGAAACCATTTGTTGGAAAGGAAGGCTAATAAACGTAGAAAAAAAATATTTAAACAGGAAGAAAATAAAAATTTCTTAATATATTTATTCCATGCAATTTGTTTTGTCATTAGCATGGCTCAAAAAATACTAATTATTTTTTTAAAAGTTAATTTTTAAATATTTAGCTCTGCTGACTACATGTAAAGTATACCTAATACTATATTAACAACACATATTTTTTTCAGAAATTTTGTTAACAGTAATTTTTTTAAGATTTCATTTTTGAAATTGTCCCCTATTTTGAGAATCACCCATAAAGAAGCTAAATAAATACAAATTGAACATAATACATATTGACTTCAAACTTATTAGAAATGTTTTTAAAGCTGGTAGAAGTCATTATAGAAGTCGTTAAAAAGCGTATAATTTGTAATTTATGCACTCTTTCGAATGTTAATTTTATATTTATATTTCATATGTTACGGAGAGAAAGTTACGGAAATTACAAGCCTTAATAATTTATGTTTAAATACATGTTCACATTTAAAATAAGTTATTTTTATTTTACAAAAGTAACTTAACAATAGCGGGTCAAAACTTTAAATAACTTAAATATTTAAATATGCTGCAAAAATATGATGTTGCTGTTAAAAATTCTAAATAAAAATTTAAAATTTGCATATGTAGACGCTATAATAATTTAATTCGTTTATACTATGCAATAGTAGACATTATTTTGCATTGATTGGTAACGGCATCAGATTTAAAGACGATTGAAAAAAAAGTTTGTAAAGCTGGGGGGGGGGGGATAATTTATGTAAATGTTTTTTAAAAACTAACTTTCTCATTTTGAAAAAAAAAAAAAAAAAAAAAACGAAAAAAAAAAAAAAAAACGAAAAAAAAACGAAAAAAAAATTTAAAAGATTAAATTGTTTGTAATATATTTAGATACATACAATATAGTATAATCATTTTAGCGGGTTTCCATACTCAGAAATAACAAATTTGCACCAGAGGTTTTGGACAGCAAATTTGTTTTATTTAATGATGGGCAGTACTTGATTAAGTAAAGCTAAACTTGCTATTTGTAAGTTCAATTTTGAATTCTGAATTTCGGAATAAAAAAGAAAAATATATGTTAAACTGGGAAAATAAATTATTGGCTACACCATCCTGCCTCTAAATTAAAAAAGGTTTTTTTCCTGGATTTGGTATGTGATTTATACCTCCCATGGTAAATAAGCTACTATGTTTGTGGCTATAATTTTTTATGTATATCTTTGTTAAACATTTTAATTAAATTTCTATATAAAAAAAGGTAAAATTAGCTATTCTGAGAAAAATACATTGGACTTTTACTCTGAATGGTTTATTTTTAAGCGTAATCAATAATTTTATTTAAAGGTTCATAAGTTTTTTGGAGGAACCTTCAATAGTAAATCATATCAAATTTACTTCGACTTTTATTATTGCGCTAACACTTACAGTGAGAATTTAATTTGGACGTCGAAACTGTACAAATTGTTAAGAAAAAAAAGATGAAATATAATTAAGTAATACATTTTATAAAGACTAAATTTCTGACAAAATTGCTAATTCATTTATTGTACAATATTCCCTGCATTGTACAGTAAAAGAAAGAAAGTAAACCACAAAAATTATTAATTACTAATTCTCAATCTACATAAATTTCCATGCGAGAAAAATTCAAAAATAAATATTTTTAATAAACCTTTTGTATTCCCGTATTTATAATAAGTAAGAAAATCAATAAAATAATTTTGTCTTAACTTGAGGTTTCTAATTTAATTCAGATATGTTTAATAAGATAAGGAAAAACAAAAATGAACAACGAAGGTGAAATATAAAATCGAAAGAAATAAAAAACTATATCAGAAAACATTTACAAATTTTTGTTGAAACAAAAACATAAAAGCAAACGGCAAAATCTGAAATAAAATTTCTCGAAATCTTGAACAGAAATAAAAATTATGACTATTGGAAACATGCCAAAGAAAAGATTTTTTTCCTGAGAAACTAAATTTGAACACTGAATTTATTTCCCTAAATTAATGTATATTTTTAAGAAAGACATTTATTTTGGAAATTCTTTTATACTACTTTAGGATATTTCCTAAAGGGCATTAAAATAGCCAAGTATATCAGCAGTTTTTTTTTCTTATCAGTATCGTGCTCTTAAGAGAATGTTTTTATGTGCAATACAAAAAAATTAATACATCCAGAATTTTTGTTAGTAATGTTTTTTGTAATGTATGTCGAAGTGAAAATGTCTTATTTTGTGCGGCACTTTTTTTAATCGAGAAGTTTGTGTTTTTTCTTATTATGCTACGTGTACGTTCGTTATAATTTTTTTCCAATTATTGCAATTTTAAAGAATAATTTTATGTAGTATTACAGCTGCTAATAGCATAGAAAAGAACAAACTGAGCAGATTATTTTAAAACTTTAACAAATTTTTGCAATAAAGAAAATTAGAAATTCTGTGAAAAGTGAATTGAAAATATAGAATTCTTTATGTTTTATTGCCAGACATGATATGTCTATATTCTAAAGAAAATGTAAATACTGCTGCCACTGCCGCCAATGTAATCGACTCCATTGTGACATTTTGAATTTTCTCGGCTCATTTTAAGAAATATGTTGCACAAAAGAGCACCAAAAGTGATAGCTTGAGAAATAATTCACAGATATACTATCCCACATTTTTTAAATTAAAGAATTATTTTAAGCGATATATAAAGTTCAAGCTGGTCAAAATATTTTTATCGAAAAAAATATATATACATAGCAATTCCACCATCTTTCACAGTCACGCACTTAGCAAGCTCACGGTGTGCACTGTGCAATTTTTTTGAAATATGACTGAGTTTTAGAGGAGGTGAATTTCTCGAAAATCCGAACAAAAATACAAATTGTGACTATTGGAAACATTCCAAAGAAAAGATTTTTTCCAAAGAAACTAAATTTGAACACTGAATTCATTTCCCTAAATTAATGTATATTTTTATGAAAGACATTTATTTTGAAAATTCTTTTATACTACTTTAGGATATTACCTAACAGGCATTAACCCTTTGAGCTCTGGTGGGTAAATTTCTTCAAAATTCCAAATGTCACACTGGTACCAGTATTTTGCAAAGAAAAAAATCGGTTAGCGATATACACGAAAAAATGCATTGAAATTTTTTTCAAATAAATTTGGTCGAATATTCTAGTGTCGTTGTGACAATTCGGAATTAAAATTCAGTGGTACAAAATTCAACCATCAGAGCTCAAAAGGTTAAAATAGACAAATATATCAGCAGATTTTTTTATTAGTATCGCGCTCTTAAAAGAATGTTTTTATGTACAATACAAAAAAAATTAATCATTCCAAAATTGTTTTCATTAATGTTTTTTGTGATATAAAAGTAAAAGAGTAAAAATATTTTGTTTTATCTTGTGGCACTTTTTTTAATCCAGAAGTATGAGTTTTTTCTTAGTATGTTATATTTACGAGCGTTATATATACAGGGTAGTCATAAAAACAACTTTGCCGATATATGGAACTCTAGCGACCAGTCCGTTCAACCGTTTGAGGTGAAATTTCAGATATAGCTATTCAGAGGTGTGAGCTCGAGATTCTGTGAACGGCAACAAAATGGCACTCATGGTTATGATTATAGTTACAGAAACTCGAAATTTCCCAATAGCAACACCCATTTTTTTCATCGCAAAATGCTCAGCGCATGCGAAAACCCTAAAAAGCGTTGTAACGGTATGGTTATTGCAATAAACGGACGCGTTAAGCTCGCACAAAATCAGCTCTACGAACGGCCCCAAAAAAACACGACCAAGGCGCACGAAGAAAATTTCAATATGACAGAGACAAAATACCAATCACGGAACATCGTTTAGCAGATAGTCAGCGTAGAAAACGGATAAAAAGTAGGATGGAAATGTTAGTTCTTCAGTCGCAGCTCGCAGATACCAACAAAATGACTTTGTTCGTGGTGAGTTGGTAAAACTATTATCAAAATGCGAAAACCTGGCGCGTTGACCGTCGAAACAATCACCGAGTAGGTGGCCTATGCATTTCACACTCTATGTGAATGCATTTCACACTCTACTCAGCTCTACGTGGTTTAGTAATGAAATTCGGAGAAATTGCTTGCACCTGTGATAGTCTGCAATCTGGACGAACGCATGCAAACTACAAAAGGTGCATCTTGTGCATTTGATATACCAAAATCAATGGTCTTAAAGTTACTGCGCTCTGTAATCCTTATGTTTCTTTACCGGTACCAGCGCGCCC
The DNA here is from genome assembly GCA_964019185.1 of Maratus speculifer. Classification (NCBI taxonomy): domain Eukaryota; kingdom Metazoa; phylum Arthropoda; class Arachnida; order Araneae; family Salticidae; genus Maratus; species Maratus speculifer. Next base: position 29,952,515 of record OZ025299.1, on the reverse strand, counting down.
AGATGTTGGAAGTGAGAGACCTTCAACAACATATAGACTTTGTTAATGAATTTCTTATTCAATATGATGGAGATAAAGATCGACCTCTTCACATATTATGAACGGATGAGGCACATTTCCCTTAACTGGTAACGTCAATGGCCACCGTGATCCCCCAACCTCACTCCTGTGAATTTCAGGTTCTGGGGATATCTAAAATCTAGAGTGTACATGTGCAATCCGCAAACTTTGACGGATTTGAAAGATTCTATCAAACGTGAGATTGCAAACATCCCTCATGCGATGTAACGTTCGGTTGTATTGTCCACAAACGCCACCATGCAATGTGTAATTGCCTGTGATGACACCCATGTGGAAAATGTGTAATCAAAATAAAAGTTAGTGTGTTGTAATCAGGCAATTAGTATACTGACTCTGTGTCATATGAAAATTTACTTCTTGCTCCCCAATCGTGTTTTTCATGGGGGAGGGGATTCGCAGAACAGTCTTTTGTGCGTGCATGTGTCCGTTTCTTGCTATGCACGTATGGTTAGAACGCTCTTTAGGGTTTTCACTGTGATGCGCTCAGAATATTGCGATGAAAAAAAATGGGTGTTGCTATTGGAAAATTTCGAGTTTCTGTAACTATAACCGTAACCTTGAGCGCCATTTTGTTGTCGTTCAGAGAATCTCCAGCTCATACCTCTGAATAGCTAGATCTGAAATTTCACCTCGATCGGTTGAACGGACTGGCCGCTAGAGCTCCATATACCGGCAAAGTTTTTTTTTATGACCGCCCTGTATACTTTTCCCAATTTTTACATTTTTAGAGAATAATTTTATATAATATTACAGCTGCTAATAGCATAGAAAATCATGAATTGCGCAAATTATTTGGCAGTTACATTTTAAAACATTAAAAAATTTTGGCAATAAAGAAAATTAGAAATTCTGTGAAAAGAGCATTGAAAATGTGGGATTTTTTATATTGTACTGCAGCACATGATATCTCTGCATTCTAAAGAAAATGTAACTTCTGCTGCCACTACCTCCAAAGTAATCGATTCCATTGTGACATTTTGAATTTCTCGGTTCGTGTTAAGACAGCTGTTGCACATAAAAGTATAAAAAATGATAGCTTTATGGAGAAATAATGGATAAGTATACTGTCTCAGATTTTTTTAAATCAATGAATTATTTTAAGATATATAGAATGTTCAAGTAGGTCAAAATGCTTTTATCGAAACAAAAAAATATGCATAGCAATATCGCCATCTTAATCTCCAAAAATCAAAAAATTAAAAACTAGACCGGTTGCAAATCGCCCTCAGTTATCCTATGAATATATATATATATATATATATATATATATATATATATATATATATATATATATATATATATACACGAAGATGAAACCACCCACTTTATTTGTAGTTCCAAAGTATTTGGGGCTTGACAATTCTGCTTTGGTTCTGCAAATTCCATTTGTATTCATTTTATTTATTTATTATTTAATTTTCTATTAATTCAGTGGTTCACATATTGTAATACAATTAATGGTTTTATATATATATATATATATATATATATATTAAAATCAAAACGAGAAATTCGAAAATAACGCCTCCATAGACCTAACATTAGCTTTTTTCTTTCTTGTCTTTACAGAAGCGGGTTCTTGGAAAAAATGGAAATTTCTTCAAATAAATATATATATATATATATTGTTCCACTTACTAGTTACCTCTTCTTTTCATGTTTTTTCTCATAACTAAGATTATATTTACCGGAGGCTGAATGTATAAAATAAGCTTTGCCCGCAAAACCAATTTGTTATCATCCAGATATGTTATGATACGGACCACCTGTGTAATTATGTTGCTCTAACATTGTTAAGTCACCGAGTTTCCGAACGCTTTCATTTAAAAATATATAAATGCAAATATTATAAAAGCAAAATTTTAATTCAAAATTCGGGTGCAGATTTTTTTTAAATTAACTAACATACATATTGTACCACCGGTAAAAGTTAAGAATTGCGATGTATAAATTTTAGAAAATGTTCAACAGAAAATGTCGCTGAAAAACCCTTCTATATCTCAGAAGTTTTAAATGATCTGTCCTAAAACAGCTTGAGTATCATAAATAGAGTAAGAGATGTAAAGATTTAAATATATATATTCATAATGCTGATTTTTTTTTAGATTTTCAAATTAAATTCTTATATGAAAGTTTTTTCGTTCAAAATAAATAATAAAATAAATAACTATTAAAAATTTAACGTTTTAGTAATTAAAAAATCCCGATTTTAATCTCTGAGACTGTTAGGTTAAGACAAAAATCTGAAAAAGAATCAACATTAAATAAACAAGAAGTAGTAGTAAAATATTTATTTTTTTTTTTTAATTTTACAACTAACATTTTTAGTGTTTACTAAATGCGTATTTATTAAATGAAAACGGAACCATTATAAGTTCATTCCGATGTCTGTCTGTCCGTCTGTCACAGCCATTTTACATATAAACTATGAAACGTGGAAGCTCAAATTGAGGGAAGTAATAAAGACTATTGACTCACATATTTACAGATTATTAAACATTTACAAATATATTTAGGGGGGTAGGGGGGCTAGTTAAGTTACTTGAAGGAAAAAAAATATTGTCTTTGTACATCGTGTGGTGTTCGTGCGAAATCTTTCGTTACGCTGAACCCAAAAATATATTTCTTTTAATTTTAGGTATTACATATTCAGAGATATCGTCGAAAATATAGTTCAAAAACACACTGGTGTCCAAAAGTTAAGCATAATTGGTAATTAAGTAAGTAATAAAAGAAATGTAAATCGGAATGTGGTGAAACGTAATATGCGGGTGTAAAACGGTTATAAAGCAAGGAAACAATTCAAAAGAACGATAATACTTGCTTTTATTATCCAAAATGGCAGCTTGAAAGAAAACTGAGCATAGTAAGGGTTCACACTTTAAAGGTAAAATGAAAGAAAACATTAAATAAAATAGTGATGCTGCCGTTTAATAAGGCGTATGGTCACCTCTGACAGCCAGGCAGGCTGCACAGCGATTTTCCATACCTGCTATAAGATTATGAATGAATTATGAGCTCAAACAGTTCCAAGCTTCTTTGAGAGCTCTTTTCAGTTCTGGAACGGAGCGTGGTGGCTGCGAAAGGTCTGCAAGTTGTCTCCCGGGCGTATCCCATACATGATCGATAGGATTTAAATCCAGAGAGTTTGCAGGCTACGACACGCGCTGGATGTTTTCCGTTTCAAGGAAATCGTCAAGCAGTAACGCTCGGTAACAGGACGCATTATCATCCATAAATATGAAATAAGGACCGACAGTACTTTGAAACAAGTGAAAATAAGGTTGAAGAACTTCGTCTCTGCATCTTTTACCAGTCACAGTCCCCGTGTCAAAGATATGGAGGTCTGTGCGGCCGTCCAGCATGATTTCTGCCTATACCATTACTCCCCCTGATGAAAAGAGATGTCTTTCCATAATGTTTCTTAGTTCAAAACGTGTTCCATGTTCTCTCCATACCGTTATCCGACGAGAATCACTACTCAGACTAAATCGGGACTCATGACTGACCAGCACTTTGGCACACTGTCCCTCACACCGATGTTGATGTCTCAAACTGCAGTTCAAACGAGCGCGTTTATGCGCAGATGTGAAGGGAAGAGAAAATCCTGGTCTTCTGGCATACAGGCCAGCATGATTGAGTCTCCTGTAAACAGTTTGTCTCGAAATTCATGTTCCTGTGGCAACTGAGAGTGCCGAACTCAGTTCTATGGCAGTACTGTCCCTCTGACAACACCGACACGATGACCGACATCGCGCACTTATTGCCAGATGTCGGTCTTGGCAAAGGGTTGTGACTCTTTCTTAACTGTTACTAGTCATCGGGTGACATCTCCCGTACTTTGAAACCTCTGCCACAGTCTTGAGATCACAAGACTGGTCCACGTTCAGAATTCGAGACACTTCAGTTTGTGATCGTCCGGATTCCAACATTCCACCGATTCTTCCTTCCGCAAATATGACCATCTTTGCCTTTTTGTGCCATCATTAATCATGTTTGATCGTAACAATGTTTTTTTGCACATTAGATGTACGAAAGTCGTCTGAACAGCCTAGACCGCGTGAACCGGTTTATAACTGTTCCAGCATGCGCAGGTATTTTGCGCATGACGAAGTCGACTGAAAAACTTTGCATAAACCCAATGATTCTTCTTCAAGCAATGAATCGCCACAAGTAATTTTGAATAATTTTACGAATATTTACTCCACGTTTTTAGCATTTTACGAATTATTCTTAACTTTTGGACACCAGTGTATGTCCCCCCTCCACATCTAATTCTGAATTTACTGAAACTAAAATTATGAAAAAATTAAAGGTTTTGGATGTTACTTTAAAACTTACAGGAAAACTATAGCGATTACTTTAGATCTCATAGTTTTTGAGAAAAACACATTTTTTGTTTCACACAAATATAGATTTGTGGTGTGATAATTTAGATTTATCACAGGCTTAAAGCCATTTTTTCTGAAAAGAGATTTCACTATGGAACTGAAAACACAAAATGGCTCTCATTCTCAAGATGAAAAGATCGGCGATTTAAAAGGATCGCTAAATCATCATCGATCAGCTGAAAAGACAGGCGGGCGACACTAACGTGAATAGGGGACCACACGAGTCGCACCTTTGATAGTACGCCGACGCAAAAATGAAAGCACAAAGGATCAGAGACCAGACATATTGTCGCCATAGGCGTGTATTTTCAGGTACGAATGATAAGACGATGTTACGAATCTTTTAATGAGAAAAGATCATTAAGGTTGATGATTGGTTCGTGACCTTTAGGGGAGGTCTTGGCTGAGAAGAAAAAGAGGAAGCCAAGGTTTTGCAGGGGGGATTTTGATCTCGGAGTGAGAAGAGGAGAGAACAGAGCTCGGAGCTCGGATTTGTTCTCTGAGAAAAGTGGATCAGCTCGGATCGGGAGCTGCAGAGGGTGACGTCACCCAAGTGAGCCGGAGGAAGAGGACTCTCGCTAGGAGAGTGCCGGTGACAAGTCTCATCTTCGGTGTTTAGAGAACGCCGTGTTGCTGAATTGTAGAAACTTTACGTGATTTATAAACTGAACATTCTGATGACTGAAATAGAACTTTGGACTTGGAGCTGGTGGATTAAGATCCTACGAGTTCTAAAATGATTTATGCTGTATATAAAATTTAATACAGAGAACCTTTTTTATTGTTACAAATAAATAATTGATTCTCCATTAAATTGCCTGGATTATTTGCCGAGCGGCACTTACGCTACCAACCACTTAGCTTTAATCTATAAGAGGCAAAGTTATTACAGCTGGTGGCAGCGGGAGCCACTAGCCCAGGACTATAGTTCGCCGTGCAGTTCCAGAGTTAATCATCAATAGAATCCAGCGCCTAGCTGACGAAGGCACCCAGCCGCTAAGAGAAACCCAGCGCCTAGCTGACGAAGGCACCCAGCTGCTAAGAGAAACCCAGCGCCTATCTGACGAAGGCACCCAGCCGCTAAGAGAAACCCAGCGCCTAGCTGACGAAGGCACCCAGCCATAACCGGAGATACAACGCCTAACCGACGAAAGGCCACCAAGCCGCAACCTGCCCGTAGCACCCAACACCCTCCGACGGAAAGATGCCCCAAGAGAGATGCAGACGACGGAAATAGGTAAGCTCATTCATTCTAAATTTTGAGTGGCTCTGTTTCATAATTATTGCACAAAATTAAATTCAGTAAGGAAATTTATGTACTATGTTTCTATACTTTTATTATTTTAATCTAAAATTAAGAAATTAGTATGAGTATTGCAAAAAAAAAAAATTCCTTCTTTTTTTTAATGATAAAAACATTAAATGTTAAATGCATTTTTTTCCGGACAAAACGGAACAAATTAGAAAGTTTTGAAAGAAAAAAAAAAAAAGAGTGTACAACTCTTGTAAAATTGTAAACTCTTGTAAAACTTTTTTTAGCAGCATAAATGTTATGAGGTTAGTCATAAATTTAAATTTTCTTTAAAGGCTTCTAAACAGAAAGGGATATTGTTACCTGTTGATCTAAAATTATCTATGTTTACATTTTTAAAGTGTAGTTTTCGAAAAATCTGAATGCTAAAACTGGCAATGTTTTCCTAGAATTAGAAATAAGTACAGGTACTTGTATTGTGGTCGGTTGAAAAAAAAAAAGTGTTGAATCGGTAAATTGTGTACTTTTCATGTATATACTTTTCATTTCATTCTCATTTACTGTGTTTAAATTGTGTAGTAAAGTGTATGTATAAAATTAACATTGCATATATGCTAGGGTAATTTTATAGGTTGTTAGGAAATAAATAGAAATTTCGGTTAGGGCAACTCAGTCTAAAAATGACAGTCATTACTGATTTAAAGCAATGTAGAAAAATCGATTTGCAAATGTTAGCAGACGAGTTGGGAATTGATATTGATAAGAGTGACAAAATAGCTGTAATTATACAGAAAATTGAATCAGCGGCAGATTATGATAAAGATCTTACTTTATCGCAGGCTAATTATATTGTACAAGATAGGGAGGCTAACACAGCCGCACAAAAGGAACAGGAAAAATTAGAGGCAGAAAGAGAAAGGGTCGAGCGAGAATTAGAAGCAGAAAGAGAAAGGGCGGCGCGGGACAGCGAAGAAAAACAGAAAGAAAGGGAATTTCAATTAGAGCAATTGAGATTAACTCAAAATGCGAATAGACGTGAATCTACGTCAAGTAGCGGATCTGAGAGGAGTCAGAAACCCCCTTTAAAAGCGTTAATGCATAAATTCGATCCAGAACGATCAGATATTACTCTGTTTTTAAACCTCTTTGAACGGCAATCCTCTCGAGCAGGCATAGAAACAGAAGAGCTTGTGACTCATCTTTTATCACTGCTCCCGGCAGATATTGCAGAATTAATTTTGCGCGAGCCAGCAGAAAAAATCGACGATTTCACGCACGTGAAATCGATTTTGTTAGCACGCTTTCGGCTAAGTCCTGAAGCGTATCGCCAGAAATTTACAAGGCATTCTCGGATACCAGGCACCCCTTGGAAGGATATTATTTTCGAGTTAAATAGTTATCTAGAAGGGTGGTTAAGCGGACTAGAAATTTCAAATTTCGAAGACTTAAAGAAATTATTGGTAACAGACCAAATTAAGCGTCGTACGCCGATAGAATATAAAGAGCATTTTATTGACTCTTGGGCAAATTTCAAAGACCCGTTAGTTCTAGTTAAGTGTTTAGACGAGTTTGAGGCAGTCAAAGGGCCCTCGAAAAAAATCTGGAACCCGAGAAATTTTCCCATAAAATCAGAAAAACCGAGACTCGAAGATAAACCGCGTGTTGAGAAATCGGCCGAAACTAAAACGAATTGGAGAGACAAGGATCCCGATAAAGAAAGAAACCGTGTTTTTGAGCAAAAGAGAGCAAACAAATGTTTTATTTGCGGAAGTTTTTCGCACTATCGTGCCCAGTGCCCGGAAAAACACAAGAGGGAAAATAACGCCACGTCTGTAGGGCATTTAAATAAAAATCAAGAATTTGAAAAAGGTTTTTCGCCATATTTAAGTAAGGCTCGTATTAACGGGGAGGAAATTACGGTATTACGAGATTCTGGTACGTGTGTCGATGTCATTTCCAGTAAATTTATAAACCACAGTCAATTAGATGGGGAATTTATGTGGATAAAACAACCACTCTTAAATGATGTTCGCTGTTTGCCCACCGCTAATATAACGCTTGAAATTGACGAAATAGGAAGTATCTCGACGAAGGCTATAGTAACTGATAGAGACATAGATATGTCCTATTATATACTAGGGAATGATACGCAGAAGCTCATCGACGAGAGAAAAAAACGCGAAATCAAAACATTGAACGCAGTAATGACGCGCGCGCAGGCGAAAAAAAGCGAAACTAGCTCTGGGAGTGACGGAGGCGAACAAGAAACCGAAACTAACTCAAGGGAAGGGGAAAACGATTTTACGGAACAGGCAGATCCGGAAAGGTCAGATCATGAGTTTTTACCGATAGCACGGGAAGACTCAGGGACCGGCTTGTCGAGAATTAAAAGGGCAGAATTCATAACCGAACAAGAGACTCCTCGCTACGAGACATTCGCGAAAAAGCAAAACAAAAGAAATCAAATTTCGAAATTAAAGAGAATTTAGTAATGAGGAAAGTAACGGATCATCACGGATTCGAAAGAAAACAGTTAGTTGTCCCAACTAAGTACAGGGAAGCGATACTTAGTGCTTGTCACGAAGGTATAGCGGCTCACATGGGCCAATCAAAAACAAAAGATAAAATATTGAGATATTTTTTCTGGCCTAATATTATTAGGGAAATCGAGGATTTTGTCAAGTCATGCCATGCTTGCCAGGTAGTGGGAAAAGCGGGGGAAACTAAGAAAGCCCCATTAAAATTAGTTCCCATAATTTCAGAAGTATTTTCAAAATTATCGTGCGATCTAGTAGGTCCCTTACCGACGTCAAAAAAAGGGAATAAATATTTACTCACAGCAATATGTGTTTATTCACGTTATCCAGAAGCAATACCGATACCAGATATGCTCTCGGAAACGATCATTGAAGCGATGATCATGATTTTTAGTAGACTTGGTTACCCGTCTAGCATACAAACGGACCTTGGGAGGAGTTTCACTTCGAATTTAACGACAGCCTTCCTAAAAAGGTTTGGGGTAAAACTAAACCATTCAAGTGTATGTCACCCCTCCTCAAACGTTATCGAGAGATGGCACAGGTCAGTAAAAAGGCTTTTAAAAGTGCTATGCGTGGAAAACGGTAGTGACTGGGAAGCTAATCTGCCCCATGCGCTTTTAACTCTTAGGACGGTAACGCATGATTCTACAGGTTTTAGCCCAGCAGAGCTAGTTCATGGGAGAAATCTCCGTACCCCGGAAACCCTACTTTTCGAACAATGGACGAGAGAAAATGATGAGCATGAATTAGCTACTGAGTACGTCTTCAAACTTATCAACCGACTGAAACGCTGTCAGGAGCTAGCGGTCGAAAACATGACAATTACTAGAGATAAACGGAAAATGTGGTGTGATAGAAATGCTAAAGAACGAAAATTTCAACCAGGAGACGAATTATTAGTTTTAGCAACTAACAAGAAAAACAAAATGTCTGTAGGTTGGATAGGCCCCGGTAGAGTAGAGTCTAAAATTTCTGATACGAATTATATTGTGAGTATACCAGGGAGAAGAGAAAAATCGCAAATCTATCATGTAAATCTTTTAAAACCCTACATCACCAGGGTAGGTAAAATAAATATTCTGACAAAAGAATTTAATGAGACAGATGAATCTCAGGATTTGGAGATAGCTTTCCCATTAGCAGATTCAAATAGTTATGACTTTGACGAAGTTATCAAACAAAGTGCATTAAACGAGCGGTGCACAGCAGGGGAAATGCAAATGTTAAAACAGGTATTAGACGAATACAGGGAAGTTTTTTCGAATGACCCGGGCTTAACGGACCTGACTATTTTCTGGTATGAGTATGGCATTTAAAGCCTAAATTAAGTTCTCTGGAAATAGAATACCAACTCTTCGAAAGGTTAAAATTGTTTAATATAATTGTTAATCTTAATCTTAAACGTATAAAATAAGTTTTAAATTCCTTTCTGATAATTTGTTTAAGTACTGATATAATGCTACTAAATCTTAAATATGATTTTAATTAAAATCAAACCACTTTCAACATAAAAAGTTCATTTTAAAAAGCTGGCTCTTTATTTTCTTTTTGAAAACAATGAAATTATGAAAGAAAAAATTAAAGTGAAGTTGGTAAATCGTGACCGAATTTAGCTTCGTCAACAGGCATTATCTTTTCTCGAAATGTCAAATTACAGCTGAATCATGTCAAAATAAAAAGCTGTAAAATAGATGGCAAGAAATATTTCATTTTTAGATAGAAAAATTTTATTCCTATTTATATATCTACTCGTCTATTGCATGATTGATTTTATTTCGAAGAATATACAGTATAATTCGTTAAACATTTAGTAAGAATTTGCTGTTTCACTCAAAAGAAAATTTAAACAATTGATAATATTTAGAGTAGTTGTCGTCAGCCAGATTACCGCTATTTTAGAGTACAAAAAACTGGAACCGATGGATTTTTTTCGGAGTGGGTGAAAAAAGGCCGGGCCGGGATGTATTGGCTGAAGCCGCCAATTCTCTTCCAACGCTTCCTTCGAACACTGGAGGACTGTTTCACCCAAACACCTGAACGATCACATTATCTGGTCTGATACTTTGGATGAGCTCAACAGAATAAATTTAAGGCCAATATATGGAACTGCAGATAACGCTGCATATGAAATTATACTGGATAAATTTAAAACACGATTATTCAATCGGTAAATCAATTAGAATAGATGAATTTTTTCATCCACTTGGAAAATAATTCATCCGTTCTAATTGATTTACCGACTGAATAATCGAGTTATAAATTAATCCAGTACAAAAAACTGTCCTATTTATTGAGAGAAACTATTAAGAGAAAAATTAAGAGAACTCTTTGATTTTTCTGGTAACAAAATATTTTAACATACATTTCGCTTATTTGTAATAAGAAATCAGATAACGCTGCATATGAAATTATACTGGATAAATTTAAAACACGATTATTCAATCGGTAAATCAATTAGAATAGATGAATTTTTTTCATCCACTTGGAAAATAATTCATCCGTTCTAATTGATTTACCGACTGAATAATCGAGTTATAAATTAATCCAGTACAAAAAACTGTCCTATTTATTGAGAGAAACTATTAAGAGAAAAATTAAGAGAACTCTTTGATTTTTCTGGTAACAAAATATTTGAACATACATTTCACTTATTTGTAATAAGAAATCAAAAGTTGAGTTTTTCGTATATACAGGGTGTATCTAAACTACTGGGCAAAACTTTAAGGGGGTAATCTGAACCGTTGTGAGTAATTAAGTAGCGAAAAATTGAGCTGTGTTCGTTGGGTGGGAAGGGTAACATTTCAACTCCTGAACACAGTTCAGTTTGCGCTTCTTAACGCCTCCCAACGATTCAGAATTTGAGCTCAAAATTTAAGTCTAAGCTTTTGCAAGCATTTAATTAGATACAAAAAATAACAATTAAAAATAGTTGTGGGTTACTCTAAATTTTAAGGCGCCCTCTAACGGAATCTTTTGAAATTTATCTTTAAAATTTATTTTCAAGGAAATACTGATATAAAGAATGGTTTTAGAGAAAACCGCAAACGAATCGACCAATTTTTTCGTTTTGTATAATCATTTGAAATTTGAACCTTCCCACCCCCATTGAACACAGTTCAGTTTGTGCTACTTAACCACTCTCAAAGATTCAGATTTTCAGCACAAAATTTAAGTTTATATTTAAGCTTCTAAAAAAATTAAAGAGATGCAAAAAATGATGGTAAAAGTAATTGTACGTTACTGCAAAGTCTAAAGCGCCCTCTGTCGGCATTTTTCTGAAATTCATATTTATAATTTATTTTCAAGACAATACTGACATAAAGAATAGTTTTAGTGAAAACTGCAAATCAATTGACCAATTATTCTGTTTTTTATAATCATTTGAAATTTGAACCTACCCACTCCCATTGAACACAGTTCAGTTTGCGCTACTTAACCACAGATTTTGAGCTCAAAATTTTAGTTTATGTCTAAACTTCTAAAAAAATTTAATGAGATGCAAAAAATACCGGTAAAAAATAGTTGTTCGTTACTCCGAAGTCTAAAGCGCCCTCTATCTGCATTTTTTGAAATTTATCTTTATAATTTATTTTCAAGACAATACTGACATAAAGAATAGTTTTCGTGAAAACGGCAAACGAATCGACCAATTTTTCTGTTTTTTATAATCATTTCAAATTTTAGACCCTAAACTTTGATGGCGCCTATATCCTTCGGAAGATGTTTGGGACCCTTAGTTTCCCATTTAATATTATTTGTCTCGTTGTGTACTATCACCCCTTAAAGTTTTGCCCAGTAGTTTAGATACACCCTGTATATGGTACGCAAATTAATGCGGCAAATTATGTGTCTGTTTTACATATGTTACGGTTAGTTTGATCAATCGGTTTTTCTTAATAGTAACCGGTTATTACAGCTCATATTCAAAATATTAGAATAATTGAGAAAAAGTAATAAGAAAAAATTATTTGTCATTTATTTATTTTTTATACTAAGTAAATGCAATTAAATTTCTTATAAATTAAATCTGGAATGTTTAGATAAGATTTTAACATTTATAAAACATAAAATACAGCACAATAAATTAGGTATACAGCTTCCTTAAACACACCAGAATATTAGAATAAAACTTAGATTGGTTCAAAATATTAGAATATTTTATTTTACGCAACGATATTACCTTATGAATATGAAGTAAATGGTAGTTAATATTTTGTAGCATCCCCTTTAGCTTTCATAACAGCGTACAATCGATCTTGCATACTATATACAAAGTGTTTACAAACATTTCTATCAATATTAGCCCAAATAGACTTTATACGTGCCACTAACTCAGTTTTACTTGAAGGAGGATTTTCTTGAAGTTTTTTCTTCATTATATACCATAAGTTTTCGATGGGATTAAGATCTGGTGAATTTGGTGGCCAAGGAAGTACCTTAATGTTGAGTTGGCGGAACCAATTCTTAGTTGACACCGAGGTATGCGGGGACGCTAAATCTTGTTGAAAGATGAAATCATCTTCAAATAAATCTTCTGATGATGGAATCATGTAATATTCTAAAATTTCTTGATATATCAGAGAGTTAACCTTTTCGTAGACGACGCATAACTTTCCAGGTGCTTCTGCACTCATACAACCCCAAACCATGACACTAGCAGCAAATTTTACGGAACGTTTAAGGCATTCTTTATCAAATGCTTCTTGCTTCATTCTCCAAACTCGAATACCTTGATTACCATATGAAACACAAAACATACTTTCATCACTAAATAATATATTTTTCCAATCTTCATTGCTCCATAAACGTCTTGATTTACACCAATTCAATCTTATACGCTTTTGTCTTGCAGTCATGAGAGGTTTTGTTTTCGGTACACGAGATTCAAATTTAAATTTATGGAGACGTCTTAATGTTGTCGATGTAGAAACTTCAACTCCTTCTTCTTTCCATTTTCGGTGCAAGAATCGCACACTTTTAAAACGGTTTTTCTTAACTATACGCTTCAGTTTCCTGTCATCTCTAGCAGATGTTTTTGGTTTTCGGCCACCATTTCGGCGATTATTTTGAAATTTTCCAATTTTTGAATATTGTGTTAGTATTTTACTAACGCTCGATTGCGAACAATGTAAATAATTCGCTATAAAACATTGATTTTTACCGTGCCGATACAAATCAACCATACTAAGTTTAGTAGATTCAGGAATATCACTCACACGGCCCATTTTAAGACGAAAAAGAAACAAACTGCAAAAAAGAATACTGATTTTAAATAAAATAGTCTGAATTTAATCAATGATGCCACCAGTTAAGAATTGGTAATAATTAAAGGAGAATTAATGTGAAATATTCTAATATTTTGAACCACTTGAATAAATATTCTAATATTTTGACTTTTCAAAATAATTTTTTTTGCAATTAATCTTTTCAAAAATGATATTAAATTTAAGATAACAAGTAAGTTTAATCAACAATAAGTTCTTAATAAAAATATCGTTTGCATATTTTCATTAAAAGACATTAAATTACCAAACGATATTTTCAATTTCTAAAAAAAGGTAATTATTCTAATATTTTGAATATGAGCTGTATTAATAACCAAATAAACCGGCTAATACAATACATTTATGAGAATTTATCAAATTAACCGGTCCTTATTAATAAATACCAATCAAAGGTGTTAAATCTAATAAATTTCAACTCGTTTAGTTTGCGATTTTTATTTTGTATACGTTTGTGCTAAATATTCTTTGCTAAAAATATGCATTTCAAAACTGTATAATTTATTCTTTGGATATTTCAGTGTTTAAAATTTTAACTAATTCATTTAGTAATTATAAAAATAATTGTTTTAAACTATTTAGTCTTTTGCGTCTTATTAATAGAATACTTCGTTCGATTGAGTATTATTTTCTCTTAACAATTATTTTTGTTATTAGATTAAACAATTATAATATCACCTATTTATGTAAAGTATATATTCGTTACAAAGCTTAATAAATTATACTGACTGAATTTCAACGGTAATTACTAAAAATAACCGTCAAATTTCATTAATATACAACATTCATTAATTTACCAAAAGAAGTGGTTATTATTAATAATTACTAAATTTATCAAATTAACCGTAACGTATATAAGAGTAAGGGTTAGTCTAGAGGAGTTGGACAATGCTAATTTCAGTTAAGTTAAAAATTATTATTTAATTTCAGACCTACCTATAAACTCATTTATATAATCTACAAATTATACAATTTTAAGACTCAAAACATTTGCATTTGAAATATCTTTTTTAGTAGATAAAAATTAAATAATAAATTTTAATTTCAATTTGATTTTGATACTCATTAAATTCGTAAAACAAAAATAATGTATTGTTCAAATAATTGTAATATCCTGAGTTTTATAAGTCATGCCTTTTCTTAAGTAAAAAATATAAGCATGATTAACGAGGTAAACCACATATTGAAACAGAAATGTCTAATATGCAGCTCAATTTCTACCTTTTTCATATAGAGTAGTTTGAATTTTTTAATAATAGAAAATTTGCAATTTTACAGGGTGTCCAAGAAATAATGAGACAAACTTTAAGGGCAGGTAGAAGTCATCATAAGGATTCAGATTTACATAGCAACCCATGGTCAGAAACGCTTTCTTGGCGTGGTAGTGATGACACAAAATGCAAGAAGGACAGAACACGAATAAGAAGAGAATATATCTTTATTATCATTAGTACAGCAGAAAAGTAAGAAAACAGAACAATAAAAAAACACCGATCGTTATCAAAGTACGTGTTTGAAATTACGACCCCGGGCCCTGATGCATGCAGGCGCATCTACAGTGCATAGAAGATATAATGTTCTACAGAAAACACCAGGAATGTCCTGAACTTCCATAGCAGCTGCAACGATGCGTACAACTAGTTCAGAACATTCCAGTGTTATCCCGGTATTTTGCAGCACTAAGAATAATAAACATGTTTTCTTTCCCTGTTCGTGTCCTTTCTTTCGTGTGTTTTGTGTCGTCACTACTGCGCCAGGAAAGTATTTCCGACCATGGGTTGCTATGTCAGTCTGAATCCTTGTAATGACCTCTACCTTCTCTTAAAATTTGTCCCATTATTTCTAGGACACCCTGTATATGCCTCCGGTTTTAATCTGGAAGAAATAGTGACAAACTGCTATTAGTTAAAAGTGGAAACTTGCTTTATTTAGAAAATCGGAATACATAATGGAAATTTTAAAAGAAGAAATTTTACTTCGTGTAATCACGAAATATCTGTTATTAACTAAAGGAAAAATTACAGAATTAATTATTCAGAATTTCTGAATTAATTATTCAGAATTTCAGTATTAATATGAATATCTGACAAATAATAATAATAATAAGATAAATCTGTAAGTCCTGAGATCAGAGTTACGGGAAAAATACCCTTAAAATGTTATTTGGAATACCAATATTTTCGTGTAGAGTTATTTGTCTGATTTAATTGCACAATTTTTAAAAATGTATATGGCGACTATCTATATACGAAAATAATGGTATTCAAAAAGAAATTTTAGTATTTTCTTGGCATTTACTAGCGTTGTATCTGGTGGTATTTCTGGTGTAGACAGCAGCTATACCATTCTTTACACACCCAAAAAATAATTCGTTATAATTTAATTTTTGAACTAAATAAGGCGAATTTTTCTATGTGGAAATAATAACATTTTCCTTCATCTCTGGCCTACGTATAATCGCCAACGTAGTTAATTTAAATTCCAATTATTGAAGAAAAATGTTTACAATATATATTATAATGTTTTACTAGTTAACGTACAATTGAATGTGCCGTATTGTTATTAATTTATGTTATTTCTATTTTAATTTATTTATCTCCGTGTTTTGTGTAATCAAACGTACTGATGCTATAGAGATATAGTACGTACAAAGGAAAATATCCGTAAGATAAATAGTTCCAATTAATGCAAAAATAAAATAAAATAAAAGTATCAAGATACACAAAAGTCTTTAGAGCTACATGTAGTTTATTTTTTCACAAGAGGTTAAAAAAATGTTTACAGTATATATTATAACTTTTTACTAGTTAATGCGCAATTTAATGCACCGTATAGTAATAAATTTATATTACATTTATAAATTAGTTATTCCCGTGTTTTGTGTAACTTAATGTACTGATGCTAATAGATATATAGTAAGTCCAAAGAAAAAGATCTGTAAGATGGTTTTATCACCAGTTCCAATTAATGTAAAAATAAAATAAAAGAACCGTCGCATTATGTACAAAGTTCTTTTCAGCTACATGCAAGTTTATTTCCTCATAAGAGTTTATCTACATATTAACAACTCTATTAACTTTTATTTTTAAATTGAAACACCTTCAAATGACGAGTAATTTCGGTTTTTAGGTGCGTTCGTAATTATGTAAATACGTAGCACCTATTGTTGTCGCTCAATCCGTCCGTCTGTCCGTCTGTCTGTCCGCATATAGCAACGCAAAAACTACCCAACCGAATCGTTTGAAATTTAAAATACATAATTATTACGTAATTTTGTCGAATCATTTCAAAGTTTATGAAAATCGGATGGATCGATTACAGGGACAATTAAAGGATTCCGTTACATTACGGTCAATGGGGGAAAAAATGTTTCAAATGCATTTTAATCGTTTGAAATTTAAAACGTATAATTATTACATAATTTTGTGGAGTCATTTCAAATGTTATGAAAATCGGATGCATAGATCAATTAAAGGGACAATCAAAAGTATTCCGTTACATTACGATCAATGGGGGAAAAGTTTCAAATGCATTTTAATGATGTTACACTCATTTGAACATAATAGAATTCACATGAATCTATGAAGTATGTACTAAAATATACATTTTGTACAATCTGTGATGGAAAGCATATTTATTATTAAATTACAGGGCCACACGAATGTATTCCACTAAATAATGTTATACGTGGAAACATTGTTTGGGGCGTGCTTTAATTATATTAAACTACTTCATATTTTATTATTAAGATATACATTAATGAAGTATAATAAAAATTACTCCCTGCATATTTACAGGAACACAAAGAATTCGACCACTATACTGTATCCAAAGTACGCTCTAATATATCAGCAAGATCTGAATATTTTAAAATTTCGTTATAGTACGAACGCACCTCATTTGCTACGATTCACGTGCAATTTCCAACTTGTTTGAATTAGTCATAGGCAGCATGAAAAATACGTAATTTATTAACATTTTTTATGCATTCATACAGTGATAAATACACTATATGGCAAAAAGTGACCGGTCATTTGCTATTATAGACATTTTGTTAAATATCTAAAAAATACTTGAGGAATTATTCTAAAAATCTAAGTCTGTAAACATATTAGTATACGTCATACATTTCCGTGAAGATTTTTTTCCGAAGCTCATTGGGGACCGTCAACAAAATAAAAAAGAACGCATATCGTTTAAACAACCCTGTCAAAACTACTGTAGCAAAAGCGTTCACGCTGTAGATTATGATTTATTGGTTTATTATAATAAACTTTTTTGCGGATATCATGTATACTCGTAGAGAAATTAAGGATTTTATAAAAACAGTCCCACATTTTTTCACGTTTTTTGACTATAATTTGCAGAGTTCTTAATATTAAAAAAAAAATGCGCTTTGCCGAAAATGTGACAAACAATATTGTACACAATACCCTGTAATCAGAATTAAAAGATAATAAAAATTGTATAAAAAATGGGTAGGTTTACAAATAATTTTTTGTTTTGCATGCTGGAACGCTATCAAAATTTCCTTTGCATATTGTGTTAGATAAATATATCGAGCAAATGTTATGAAAGTCTCATAAACATAGCTTTAAAATTTTGAAAGTGATCGGTGATAGAATAAGCTCAAAATCCGTTATTCCCAAAATGAAACAAAAAGCTGTGGTTCTGTATCCATTTATACATTGATTAGTATTACTATAGAATACACAATATGGCACGTATTACTATTTGCATATAACCCCTTATTTTTTTGCTTCCTTTTGGGAACAACGGATTTTAGGCTTATTCTGTCGCCCCATTTAACGAACGACGTAGTGTGTTTTAAACATGTGTGTTGTGGGAACAAACCTTCAGCACGTGTCGTCGCTACCTACGACATCGTCTAGCGGATATGAAGATGCATTTTTTTGTGTTTAATTCAGGACTGGATAAGGAAAGTTTTCTTAATTAAAATTTTTAATCTACTGTCTACGTATAAAATTTTAATTTTCGTATTTTTTCAAATAAACCCCCTTCCACACTGGAAACTACAATGTATGTCATCATATTTTGCCCTTTTATTATAAAACTTTGCAGTTGGAAGTATGGGTCTCAGGGCAATATTTAATCCCTTGACTGTCACAGACGTATATATACGCCTGTTGAAAATGCATGTATCTATTAAAGAAACGGAGAATTCTGGTGATAATGAGGTAATTTTCACCAACTGGGCAATTGTTTAAAGCAGCATGACATGTGCATTTTCTTATTGTTTCTTCAAAAAACTAACATACACTTTTTTTAATTATAGAAATATGTGATTTACGTAAGGTACTGTAGTTCACGTAAGATTTTGTCTGTAGGTAAGGGATTAAGGAATTAGCCTTATTGTTTCGATATTTGTGAATCCCCTGGTATATGTAACTTTTCATATGTAAAATCTTCAATTGAAAAAAAAATTATAACTTAAAAGTTTAAAAATAAAATCACCCAAGTACAAAAATTAGCATATCTTCTGAAAGAATATATCTTATCTTATAAATATATTTTTTCATTAATCAGAAGTTAAAAAATAAATTTAATTTGTTGCGAAGATTTACAAGAATATTAATACATATATGATTTTAAAAGGAAAATTGTCTTATTCTGTGAACATTTTTTGCAACAAATGTCTATTTCCAAACTTATCTCTGGAAAGAATAAAAAATCAAAGTAAATCAAAATAAAAGTGGGTAAAATAAAATAAAATTTAAATCATTGCACAGAGTTTAGTAACGTTCTGTTTCGTGGAAATTTAGATGATGAAATGTGAATATGAAAAATCTTGAAAAGCTCTATTCTGAGATGTGTGCATTGAATCCTGAAAGAATGTGAAGAAAACATGCCCTGTAAATCCTTAAAATGATTCCATCTTTTGATTTTAATGCCGCATTTATATAAAGTTTGCGTCATTTTATTTTTAAAAAATCTAGATACTCTATTTTAAGCTTAAAAAGTGAAAATATATCGATATATCTGTGCCTTAAATTCCCCCCGGCGGCTATTTTATTATTAAAGAAATTTACTGAATAAGATGGATGATAGAATATTTTTAGAAACATGCATTCTTCTTTCGGCTTTTATAAAAAATGAGAAGAAATTTAACCACTTAACTGATATGCCTGTGCGTTTTACGGGCAAAAAGAATTTGCTTGATTCTTTACTTAAGGCCCCACAATAGTCACAGAAAAAGTACTCAAAAAGACCCGGATGATAATGATAAGTCTATGGGAGCGTTCTTTTCAAATATCTCGCTCAAATTTTAATATTTTTACATGATTTTTTTTTGCATAGGATAGCTGAAGATGATCCACAACCGGCCTAGTTTTTACTTTTTCGATTTTGCTTATATATTTTTTATATTATAATAGTTTCAATTTCAGAACCGGTTTAAGCCGGTTATGAAAGTTAAAGTAATTTTTAAAAAAAAATCTGAAACCAAAATTGAAAAAGTAAAAACTAGGCGGTTGTGGATCGTCCTCAACTATCCTATGCAAAAAAAATCATGTAAAAATATTAAAATTTGAGCGAGATATTTGAAAAGAATGCTCCCATAGACTTATCATTAGCGTTCGGCTTTTACCGCGTGACTAGTGTGTACTCTTAAAGCTTTTTGACACAACTAATTTTTTTAAATACAATTTCATACTATTTATTTGCAGAAATGTTTAGACTATATATTACGAATATTTTAGCTTAAAAAAAGCGGTGTTAACTCATATTTTCAG
This sequence comes from Maratus speculifer, assembly GCA_964019185.1. Taxonomy (NCBI): domain Eukaryota; kingdom Metazoa; phylum Arthropoda; class Arachnida; order Araneae; family Salticidae; genus Maratus; species Maratus speculifer. The sequence continues at coordinate 29,932,217 of OZ025299.1, read as the reverse complement.
TTTAAGGTACGTAAAAGAAGGAATAAATTAAACGGTTAAATGTAATATCTTTAGATATTTCATTTGCAAAAAGAACGCGCCCAATCTCTACATATATATGTATGTATATATAAGCGTTTGATCTGACTGACTCATAATCAATGCGCAGCTTAAACTGTGTTCTGCAGTACTGAACCCAGGAGCATGAAAATTGGTAAGAAAATGTTTTTTTGACATAATAATTAAACATGTATTTCAGAGACTTTAGCAAATCCCCCCCCCCTCCGCCAGCTAACAGGATTAAAGGGAGGTTACAAATATGAAACTCATTTGACCGTATCTCAGTAACCTATTTATGTAGGAGCGAGAAATTCAGGATAATAAACATATTTTTAAAAAATTAAACATTTTTGTTAGAGCTTTTATAAATTCCTCAACCCTCCTTTCCTCTAACAAGATTACATTGGGGGTCAAAACTGTTAGATCATTTCGACATATCCCAGGGGCAGTTTTGTGTAAAAGTGTGAAATTCAAGATAATAAATCTACTAAAAGAATAGTTAAACACAGGTACTTTATTGATTTATAGCTGTTTTGTCAATTATGTGGCCAAAATCAACTTTGAACTGAATAATGTAAGATATGCGAATAAGACAACAATTATGGGTGTTTGATTAGATATAAAGTAGAGGCACCACTCGCCAGTTCTAGGCCCAATCAGGCTTTTTCACTTCCATCCATGCTACGTTGGTACTCGATAGATATTAAGAAAAAATAGTTTTTTTTTTTTTTTTTTATTCCATTGTTCCTAGATATGTTTCATTTGATTCCAGATTCTTATAGAGAAACCGAGCAGCGTAAAGGGAGTCAGTAGCTAGTTTATTATATAAAGAAAAAAACCAACAGTGCCAGAATAACTATATTTGTCGCTATTTACGGCACTGTGTGACAGGAATACATTTTCGATACTCTAAAGCAATTGTCTGAAATATAGTGTCACTAATAACATCAGTTAATGTGAATTTTTGTAATTCTAAATGAAGTGTGAACAATGCTGCTGGGTTCTAAGAGCTGCACTTCCAAAAATTGTTCCGTTAAAAAAGTAAAAAATACAGGCAGAAAAGTTGCCAGAACACCTCCTGAGACTGGAAGAGGTTTTTTTTTTGTTTTTTAAAGAAATGTCTTCTTTTTGCCTGAAGATTTTCAGGATCATGTTTTGTGAAAAAATGGTCATACGTAAAAGCTTTGTTTCTAAAACGGAAGTTTAACTTTATATTCAAAGATTTCAGATAGTTTGTACATTATATGGTGCAATTTTCTATATTCTGGGGGAAAATGGGCAAAAAGGGGAAAATGTCGTCTTTTAGAGAAACATAATCCAAGTTCTTTCCATTCTAATTTTCTTTTTTAAGAATGTGCTGAAGCTATTAAAACGATGATACCAATACCATCTTACGGTAGTGGTACGTGTAGTCATCTGAAAATAAATTTTTGTTTTTTAAAATTTTTGACTTTTATCTAATTTATAATGACAATTGGATAGTGATATTGTCTATAATTTTTGAAGTATTGAATTTTTTATTTATTCCAAACATTTGGATAATTTGGTATATATATATAACATTGTCGGGGATGGTGAATTAGCGAGACATCAGTCAATTGTCACCTATTTTCAGAATAATAATCCTCGCCTTCAGCAATCCTAGCCAAATCCAAGGTACCTAATATTCTCTTATTAGGTATAGTAACTATTTAATATTTAATAGGTATTTAATTTAATATTAAGTCTAATATAGGTATTTATAGGTATTTAAACCTGTAATAGGTATTTAATATTTCTGTATTTGAATAATACAAAGATCATTATTTGAAAATAATGATGGAAATTGGTAAGCTTGTCCATGGGTTCGCCATTGTTAATAAAAGTACATAAGCTTCCGCATATGTACGGGATAGATATTTAAATAAATAAATTAATTTTTAATACAGTTATTATGCAAGAAAACGAACATTACATAGCTATTTATGAATATCATAGCATCAGAAAATTTAGATTTTTTGAAACCTTCAAAAGTGTTAATGATTTGTTTTAGATCTGAAATTAATTTGCTTATGCTGATCGATTTAAGAAAATGTGGGTTTAAAATCCATACATATAATAGCACTACCAGCACACACTTTTTTTACGTAGGTTTTATTAAAATGTATTTAATGTGCATTCAGAGCCAAATTAGCCCAGGACCATTCATTGCTACTTCTGAATAATAAAGTTAAAAAGTTTGAATTCCAGTATTTAAAACATGCATGTCCTCTACAGCTTATTGAATGGTATAATTCTATGTTTCGACCTGGCTATTATTAATATTAGAAAATACTGGTGATTTTCCTTGCTATAATAGTCTGGCTTAGTGTGCATTAAGTTACCTTATATATTGATATTCAGATTCATATTAACTTCACTGATCAAATATGAAACATTGTATAAACATGTAAGTTTTTTAAATGAGGTTATAATGTCCAAAGAATTGTCACTCTTTATAATAAAGCTTTTTATGTTTCTCAGTGTTTTCTCAAAAAATTGTACAATTTGTTTTACTCATTTATTTATGTTAGAGAATACATATTTGCATACATTCTTAATAAATTTACAAAATCAAATTATAAGCGATATGTCATCATACAAACATAAAATGAAACTTTTAAATTTTAATGATACATTATAACTAGCAAAAGCCGTGCTTTGTTTGGATTCGCGAAGCATTATTTCATAAAATAAATATTTGAAAGTAACATTATTTTTTATATTATTTTTGCATCTTTATTAAGCAAAAACGTTATCTCTTGCCTTGAAGCTAATTCATGTTCGCGTTCGTTCCGGCCAGTAAGTGTTTTCTCGGCATATTTTAATTACTAATACATTCCAGAAATTATTTATAAACGTAGTTGATATATTTAATGTGGTTCAATTAAATTATTCTTCAATCAATTAAAATATTCTTAAATTATTCTTCAATCTTCCATTTCGAATACCAAATTTAAAAAACTTACCAAACTTAACAAAATATTCACAAATATAAGAATTAATTTTACTTGTTTACAATTCTTTTGTTGCCACTTTACCAAAGTAAATACCTAAATAAATAAATCATAATATAATTCTTTTAAAATCCTTAACTATAAACTGCGTAAATAATTTTGGCGGAAAATTGAAAATATATTTTATTTAATATATTAATCATGATTCTATCTATAATTACAAACCCCTTGGTCTATTTTCCTTCTAAGTAAAAAGATACGGGTTCAATTTTTTATTTGCAAACGATTTTGGCGGAAAAGTAAAAATATATTTTATTTAATTAATTAATCATGATTCTACCTATAATTACTAAACCCATGGCTTATTTTCCTTCTGAAAATAAAAAGATACGCGTTCAATTTTTTATTTGCAAAAATGCGTCTATAATAGAAAAACATGTAGAATAAATTAATTATTAAAATAATATTTTTTAAAGGTTATTCTGTAAAAAAAAAAAATAACATTGTGCAAATCTACAAATCATAATTTATTCTTATACTTAATTTCAAGTCAAAATATTGAATAGATTTTTTATAAAGTGTACGACAAAATGTAACTTGAGTGGCCTAGTAGAGGATTCGCTTCGCTCATCCTAATTACTGCAAAATAGTCAAAATATCAACATAAATATTTTCTACTTACCTTTTTTATTAGAGCTAAGATACATAGTTCGGTACTTTCAAAATTTCGAAATAAAACATAATTTACATCCAATGTAAAAAACTTGATGTTTTTTTTTTTTTTTTTTTTTTTTTGGCCCAAACAATTTCTTATTTCCGTTAAAAATAGATTCATAACAGCACAAATTTCATGACACATATTTCCAAATACTTTTCATAAGGCACTTACCTTTAATATGACTTAATTTTTAATGATTATATTCATATCTTTTAACCATATCTCATTGTAAAAAATTTAACTAAGTAACAACTTTCAAAATGTTTTCTGTAAAAAGTAAATTATTAAAAGATAAATGTAAAAATGCATTTTTCTTGCAAATAAAATGAGCAAAACAACTTAATTAATTAATTAACAAGCTTAATGAATTTAAAATACTTTAGAAACCAAATGAATGAAATAATGCTTGACCTAAAATTTTGAAATGTGAAAGATCACTAAAAGGAATCACAATGAATATAAAGATTTTTTTTCATGGTATTCGAGTTGAAAGAAATATTTACAAGGTTTTATTGTATTTATTTTACTTATTACAAATTAAATTAGATTATTATTATTTTTAAAATTTTAAAATATCTGTCATAATATTTTTTTAGAAATTCTTTTTAAGCTTTAAACAATAACAACTGATTAACTAATCAAATTTTTTTCAGAAAAAAAAATCTTTATACATTAAATAGATGTATCTCGTAATATCTTTTCAATTCAAACTATTTTAAAAATAATATGACAACATTAATAACTTAATTAACTCAAACTCATGCCTTTAATGAGAGATGATAAATAACGGGATAACCGTTTATAGATTTTTATACCGAGTGGGCAAAAACTCTGTACAAATTTTAATCTTAAAAGCTGGAAAAATAACCAAAAATTGCAGGGTTAGCATCTATAGGTCACATTTTTTTAAAGACAATAATAATTAATAACTCAAAAACATCCGAAAGATGGCGCTGGAAACATTTGACTTTTGTGGAAATAAGCAAATGAGACGGCAATAAGACGGCAATTATAAACGGCAATACTAAACTACAATTAGTTCACGATTTAGAGCCGTGTACTTGATCAGGGATTGGTCGCTGATTCCTGGTTCACGTAAAATAACTTCACCCGCAAAGATTTGTCCTTTGAACTCAGAAGCTTTGATCAAGCACACGGATCTCAATCGTAAACTATTTGTGGATTAGCATCTCAAGCTCTTACAATCGTCTCGTTTTCATATTTGTTGCGAAGTCGAACATTTCTAGCGCCATCTGTCTGATGTTTTTGAGTTATTTTTTATTGCTGTTAAAATAAATTCCTTGACCTATAGATGCTAACCATGCAAACCATTTTTTATTTCGGTTATATTTCCAGCTTTTATGAATTTTAATTTTTTTAGGGACTTTTTGCCCTCCCGGTATAACATATGGGGATTGCGGTAATAAAGTCTTAATAAGCTATTATATATGAATGGTTATTATTAATATAACTCTGTTCAGCAGAGTTTTAATTAATAAACAAGTGAATTTCTTGAAAAATAAATGTCATAAATTTTAAGAAATAAAGAAAAGCACTGACCCCTCTGCACTGTTTCAGCATACGTTGACAGTCCCGACGAATAGGACGTAGTTCGAGTCTGGAAACTTGAAAGCTCTAAATTTTGAGAATAATGTCTTCCCACCATCTGTAGTTTGAAAGTTACCAAATATATAAGGATCTATCGCACATCTGAAAATGAAATATAAACTAATGCAAGTCATCAATCAGTGCTTTCAAAGAATAAAATCATTTGCGCCATAGTTTTAAACAAAAAATATTATAAATGTGAATGTTTCGATTTTAGATTCGTTTATTTATGGTTTTGATTGTAAATTTTATTTTTGACACTTCATAATCTTTGAAATAGGACTTTTTTATGAGAAAGTACTTTTATTCATATTTCATTAAGATACATAAAGATATGAAACAAAATTCAGTAAGTTTATTTTTGTTACAATTTTAATATGCATGGTTAAAATACTATTTTTTACTTTTTTGAAATGTTTGTAGGGAATATAGGGGAGATTAGGAAAAGAAGACCATAGGGGAGGCTTAACCTACTCTTCAATTTTCATATTTGAAAGAATATCAGATTGTGTCAACAGCTGTCAACCAAAGTAAATTAAATGTTCGAGCAACAGTCTTTATTTAATAGTTAAAAATTAATCTTTAAAAATATTTGATTAAATTTAATAAAAGAATACACTAATTAAAATGATAAAAGTAACAAAAAAAGTTTTGAGATGCTTCGGAAAGAACTGTGGCAATTATTAGGGCAATTAAACTAATTGATTATATTTTTGCTTTATATTTTTCTGTAATACTATTTCTGAATCGAAAATTTTTATTTAAGTAATGTAGAAATTAGCATGTATCAGACGAAGGTCATTTTTTGGACATAGTTGTAGTAAAAATTTGGAAGATTATTAGCTGTTTACTAATTATGTTTTCATTTAAAATTCATAAAGGAAACTTTTGCAGAAAAAAAAATATAAATTCTACTTAATTATGTTTACATATTTTATTAAACATTTAAAAAAATTAAAATCCTAATACAGAAATGTAGAACTTTATATTACTATATTTAGCAAATGATATTTATATCATATACTGAAGCCAACTACTATTAACATTCTTTCTGATCCTAATGAAATAGAACTCATAGAGACATATTGGATGATCATCAAAATAGTGTTTCGTCGCTTATAATCCCTTGTTTGACGTAAATAGGTCATTACAACTCTAGGCGAGTTGTACAGTATTTCACGTATGTGATAAATTGCTATTACAAGCGTACGAGGGTTTGTTTCACATAATGATTATATTGAGAAAATTTCTATAAGCAGATTATAGCAATATGTACAAATCAGATAGATAAAGATTCCTTATTTAGAGTTACATTTCAGGGAGCCATATTTATAAACATATGCTGTATTTTCCTACATTTATTAAATAGTGTACTTCGACAAAGTACTCTTAGGTAATACTTAAAACACATTATTAATTTTTTCAAGTGTTATTTTCTAGCTTATTATTTTTTTATTAATTGTTTTGCAAAGTGTATGTTACAGTAAATAGATAGGCAGATCGTAATGCACGGTATTGATTAAATACTGTGTTGATATAAATTAAATTATTTAAACACCGTGTTAATTATATTAATTAAATTGGATAGGGTTGTTGCCTTGACCTCTTTTTTATTTCTAAATTCTGAATCCGCAAAGGAAATTTTAAATAATATCTTTTGCTATTTTAATGATAGAAATTTTGTTAAAAGTCTTTAAAATCAATTAGATTATTAAAATCATAAGATTTAAAAAAACTTCGAATTTTCATAAACATTTTAATAAACATTTTATGTTATTTAAGAAATGTGTTGCAAAATGCATCAAAAACAAATATTTTTAAACATATTTCGGTTCCAATTCAGATAAGAACTATAATCATAATATACAATAAAAATACAAATCGTCTCATGGTCAATACAAATGACACACGACAATGAGATTCATGCAAAAACACGCGCTCTACTGTAAAACAATAAACTAAAAATAGACTATGATCTAAAATTATTTTCCAATGTGGCTCTGCCCTACCAGTGACTGAGAGGTACTGCTCTCGAAGCTGGTAGACGGGAGGTGCTGGTTCAAACCCAATCGCCCGTCGGTTTAACCGTTCAGAGTTCTATTGAAGGCTTCCACGATAAATAATTATTATTAATTTTTTTAATTTATTGTTTTACAGAAATGCACGTCTCTTTGTGTACATCACATCGTCGCATGTCATTTCTAATGACCGTGAGATGATTTGTACTTGTATTTTATATTATGTTTATGGTTCTTATCTGAATTCGAACCAAAAAATTTCATAAGATATTTGTTTTTAATATAATTAAGTTAAATAATCTACTTCTGGGCAGGCCTTGGAATGGTTCTGAAAATAGTGAAACTATAACTGTAACCTGTTATGCAGTGACTCATTAAACCAGGGAAAACTTCCTCCAGTAAATTTAAATAGAGATTTCTTCTTTACTTAAACACTATGTTCATGCAAAATCTCAGTAACAATTATGGCAAAAAACAAAAATCAATTTTTATTGGGGAAGTTTACTTAGGTTAGTCCCTGTGTTTCTGCCATATCATGGCAACCTGAGCAACCTTCCTGTCAGTAACAGTGAAAAATATTATAATACTCGTGCTAACTCCACCAGTAACAACAAATAAAAAATTTTACCCTATTTGTGCGAGAAATTTTACATAAATAAGCCGCTAAAATGAGGCGAACTGTTTTATTCAAAGTTTTCTGCTGGAAGTTTGTTCCTGCGGTAATCATAAATTGTTGATCCGATGTGATAGACCTGGAGGCGGCAGTGCAGACAATCACTTCACCGAGTATACGGATAAAAATCTAGGATTAGTTGAACCTCATGTGCATATTAATATCCAATCGGTCCAAGTGGTGGAAAATATCTGGTCTTGGTTAAAAATACCTAAAATCCCGATTTTAGCGGTTTACTCATGAGTTTACCATTATGTTTTCTTGTTCTGAGTCTACCATATATTCATATTTTGGGTGAAGGAAAGCAGAATAATAAACCTGTGAGTCAACCGTTAAAATCGAATTTCTTACGTGTTTTCCACCAAGATATGACTCGGCAGACAATTGCGTTTTAACAAGTGAATCGAGATTTAACTAATCCTAGATTTTCATCTGTGAATTCGATGTGGTGATTCTGTGTGCTGTCGCCTCTCAGTCTGTGAGAAATCCACCTCAATCTTGTGACAACTTCCTCAATTACTTCACTCGCAAGCTGTATACTATATGAGGACCCCAGAAGCCAAGGGGTACAAGTGACAAAATTTCGATTTGGAGTAAATTGAGTTTAAAGATAATTGATGTTAAATTGGAACATCAATAACAATTGAGTGGATTGAAATAGGAAATTTCTGCTTGTTGCATTCTGGTCTTTGAACAATTATTTCAATAACTGTTAAAAAATAAAATACAATTTTCTTTAAATGTATAATTAATCAATATTGTTTGTTTTTCGAAAAAAGTGATTTGCTTCTATAACTCAGCAAATAATAAGAAAATCACTTATATTTCTTTACCTGAAATGAAATAAGCATATTTTTAGGTCGTCTGTGTATTTAGTTTATTTTTTTCAATTTTGTCACTTATACCCCTTGGCTTCTGGGGTCCTCATATATCATCACCTCTTCATTCATAATTCCATTCTTTAACACTTTTACTACTTTAGAGCGAAATTGTTTGTGAATTAATTATTGATTAGAACTCTTGATTGAGCAAAGACAAAGCAAAAATGTTCTCAATATAGATAAATTCTTACTGAGCATCATTCGCATTTTTTTTTTCTGTCATCAGTAAATTCGGAATTCGATGCAATCAGAACAATTATCTCTACGACTTCGAGTCAGGAAATTTGTACCTGTCTGGCTTTTCATTTTAATCGTTTGCTTAGCAATTCGTTGATTTACATGACGATTTTTTTAAAAATAAATTTCATGTTGAAATCTGCCTGATTAAGGGGGTTCGAGACACAAAAATATATAAGTTTTGTAAAAACATATTATTGCATTAAAAATTTCACTGTTTTTTATGTTTAAAATGACGTTTAAATTATGTTTCTACCTTAATTAAAAAAGGAATTATTATTGTTTTTTTTTGTTTTAGTTTGTTTTTTAAAAAATCTAGCTTTCAAGGAATAGTTGTCATGAAATGACTCCTTGTGAAAATGCGTTTTTCTTCATAATGGATTTTTTCCAAGTTTCTCAGATTTAAATTTTTACAACTGAAGAACCGTTAAAGTTAAACGCTTCAAACTTGGAACATGTGTTTTTTTAATATTTTACTTTAATTTTTATTCAACAAATTTGGAAAAAATATTTATTTTCGAAAATATGATTTTTTTAGATAAAAGTTACATCATTTTTTTTTAATGTAAAATATTCCTAATATTTTTTTTTATTAAAAATTTAAAAATGTTGAATCAAAATTAAATTTGAGTTATTTCTGTTTATTTAAATGTAAAAAAATAAAATGTTACAAATAATATTTTAAGTTATAACGATTTTAAATAATACCACTTTTTTAAATAAATATTTGGTTAAAAAAATTTTTAAAAATTATGAGAAATTTTATCGTGTGATTTGATTTAAGGATGATATAGTTAACGATCACAAAAAAATTTCAAAATTTTAACTCAATAAATAAAAACTATTTTAAATGTGTCCCGGACCCCCTTAATTTAAACATTATTTTAAACATAATCCATTTCAAATTACTTTATATCAAGATAAATGCCTAATTATTCTAGCAAAATATATTAATATTAATCTTGATAGTTTTAATACATATTGTTTAATAGTATAATCATTTTAATTTGAAGAGAACTTCATAATTTGCATCAACCCCTTGAGGGGCAAAGCACTTCTGCTACTAAAATGTTAAAATGATTGATTGACACCGGTATTTATAAACAATTTTAGATGAAACAAAGTAAAAGCTTTTCTTCGAGTATATCATATGAAACAAAAGTTGATTCTTAAATTTTGGTGTCAATGCGGCATTTGAGAATTAAAATTAAGTGGTATATAACATATACCGGTGCCCTTCAAGGGGTTAACGAAAGTGGTACAAAAATTTTGTTTAGATTGGCTCAAAGGAAGCTTATTTGTTACTAGTCATTGAATAAACGTCAAATGTAATATAATTTATTTGAATTAAAAGAGATAATTTGTAAAACCCCTTTAGTGTATTGGAAAATTGTGACTAATCTATTAAAGCGTGCCTATGAAAATACATGTTTATCTAATTACTTTGAAGCGGACAGGGAAAAGTTCAAAGCGCTTTCTCTCGCCAGTTATAGATGTCATAATGCTGTTGGTCTTTGCGTTAAATGATTTATATTCGGAGATTAACAGTTTGTATTATTGAGAGAATAATGTTGTAACACTCTTTAACCTAAAAAGTACAATTTGAAATCAAATTGTTTAAATTAGTATCAAACAATGGTAATGTGTATAACTTTACTTCGCACTTTAAACCAGCATTGTAATAAGCAATTATTAAATGGAAAATTGTAGTCCCTTTATTACATCATATTCGCTATGAGTTTATATTATTTATAGAGGCTCTCAGTCATCTGTATTTTTGAATAATATGACATCGGAATATGTAAAAAATCTACAATTGAAAAAGGCAAAGGTTACGCAGTCTAGTTTATCGCAAAACTCCCACAGTAAAAAATAGAAAATTTATTTTTCTTTTATAAGTAATATCAAAAATTCAAAATGATTGTCTCCTTTGTAATTATTAATAAAAAAATTAAAGAACACTTTTCTTAAAAACTTAGAATATCATCGTAAAATCATGACTATGGTGTTTTTAGAATACGGATAATTTCAGAATCTTCAGATGTACCGTTTCCGAATAATAATTTTGATATTATTTAACACTTTCGGGTATGGTGTGCTATTAATAGTACATGTATTTTAATTGAGCATTATTTTGTTTAAATAATTACTTTTTGTTTTTGCTATTTACATGTATTAATGTTAGTATATGTCTACGCATTTACTATATGACTTCATTAACATTTTGGCATTTAGCAATAGTAATAATAAATATTAGCTTGATTCTTTTTGCACCGTTTGCGATTCTTTTATTTAAAACAAAAGGTTGTTTTTTTTAATTTAAATTAAAGGTTACTTTTCTAAAAGAATCATATGTAATAAAGCACATAAGTATTAGATAATTGTAATATCAGTGAAATCATATTGTAATATAATATTTTCTAAATATCTCCACAAGACCTTCTTTAGCGTATTGTCATATAAATATAAAGTGAATAGTATACAAAACAACTACATTCGTTAGGTTTCAGACAGTGAAATATTCGTTACACTCCATTTTTATCCAACTATTTGGATAACTATTGTTAATGTTATTAACGTAAAAGTAATTTTTTTCTAAAAATTGAAAAAAAAATCGGACCCGAAAGAGTTAATATTGTTATCATTAAACAGAACAAATACTCGGAAATAGTTTATTTAGAAATCGGAAATTTTCACAGCTGTGCTTGCGAAAGCAAAAGAGATTGAAACGTCCATTTAAAATATTTTTAACATTCTTTTTGCACTAACAGCCATTTTTATAACGACAAATTTATGGTCTTTTGCTCTTTAAAAAAAAAAAAAAAAAAAAAAAAAAAAAAAAAAAAAAAAAAAAAAAAAAAGATTTGGTAAATAACTTATTTTGACATTAAAAAAAAAATGAAAGACGTAAAAAATACTATAATTCTTAAAATAAGTTAATGAAGGATATTCTTCGCCTAATTCAGATTGGAAGAATTAAAAGAATACCATAAAAAAATTTTAGTCCAGCAATGGTTCATAATAAATAAGAAAGTATCACGTTTAAATAACATTGACAAAATTCTTACTGCATTGACAAAAGGCGTTCAGTATATTTTAAATTCACCTGATAAAGTATTCTAAGTGGTAAGTGGATGACTTACTAAAAAGTATAGGTCTGTACTTACTATTCTCCATAGGAACCATTCAAATAATTCCTGGTCTACTGAATTTAATTAGCGTTGAATTCATGGAAAATCTCTGTACCTACTGTTATTGAATGCTTGTCAACTTTTAAAGTTATAAGACCATTTATAGATATAAGACAGTTAAAAAAAGTAGGTAAAGGAGATGAGTAAATAAGCATTGATTACGCCCTTCCACATAGGCACCTTTTTTTTTTTTTTTTTTTTTTTTTTTTTTTTTTTTTGTAAAGAATTTTTATTGTTTTAATATATGTATATTTTAAATTTTAGTGACAACTAATACAAAACGCAAAAATCGGCAAGTATGTTATTTATGTTTTTTTCTGTATGAAAGGGACAACAACATTTATTATTTGCCTTGGATTTTTACATATTTTTATATTTTATTTCATAAACTTTTATTTATTATTAAAGCGAAAAAAAACTTTTCAGAGAAGAAAAAAGACGATATATAATCATTCAAAATCTATCATCAAGCTCGGGATAAAGTGCATGTGACTCAGTTTTAATTTTAATGAAAATTTAATATAGAGAATTCTCATTTTTCTAATTTATATTAAAGATTTGAAAATTCTCCCAAGATTTATAAACAATAAATATAGTCCGTGCTTCGCGCACTTCACATGCATTTAAATATAATTAATTCGGTCTAAAGTAATGGTGCGAAATATTTCTCAACGGAAAAGGAGAGGAAATCATAAGCCACGAGAAATTACACATAAATGCCATCGTTTAATAATAAACAATTCGAAATTTCAGATTTTAAATGCGAAAATTAAGGAATATTTTACAAATTAAATAAAAATCCAGAATTAATTACTTTATCTACTATATTTAACATCAAAATAACATCGCCCAATGAAATTGTTATCTAGCCACAACTAAATTTATATTCGATATTCAAAGCAGCATTTTTATGCTGATTTTGAACATCAATAAGGTTTCACAAAAGTTGTTAACAGTAGCTTTTTTGCAAGCAAGATAAAATAATCATAATGCGTAAAAATGTCAATTTAGAAAGTTTTTAGAACGCTTTTCGCTGATTTTCGCTATTTTGAAATTTTGAAATGTATATTAAATATTTTTAGAGATTATTTACATCTTATATGTAACTATCATGAGAGATTTCACGTTGCTAGTTTAATAATAAATTTAGCTTTATCTAATCATCAAAATCTTTAATTACAAAAGACAAAAAATTTTCTTAAATTTTGGTGGTTAATAATAAAAAGCGGAAATTTTACAAGTATGTTATTTATGTTTTTCTATGTAGAAAAGTGACAAAAAGCATTCACTATTTGCCTAAAACTGTTTACTTAATTTTATATTCTATTTCATTAACTTTTATTTACGATTATAAATGCTAAACAAAACTTTTTAGGAACGAGAGAAGCCGATATATAGTTATTCAGAATGTATCATCAACAAGCACAGGATAAATTGCATATGATTCAGTTCTAATTTAAAGAGAATTTAATATAGAGAATTTTCATTGTTGTAACTTATTTTAAAGCTTTCAAAATTTTCTCAAGATTTATAAACAATAAATATATTCCTTTTTTCGTGCACTTCACATACTTTTAAATCGAATTAATTCGATCTAATATAATGGTTCAAAATATTTCTGAACGAAAAGTGGGGGTAATTCATAAGCCACGAGAGATTACATATAAATGCCATTCTTTAATAATAAATAAATTGAAATTTCAGATTTTAAATGCGAGAGTTAATGAAAATTTTACAAATTAAATAAGTATTCAGAATGCATAACTTTATCTACTACATTTAACATCAAAATAAGATCGTCTAATGAAATTGGTCTATAACCACAGCTAAATTTATATTCGATATTCATAGCATTTTTATATCGATCTCGAATATTAATAAGGCTTCATAAAAAGTTGTTAACTGTAGCTTTATTGTAAATCAAGATAAAATAATTATAAAGTGTAGAAACCGCAATTTAAAACGTTTATAGAACGCTTTCCGCTGATTTCCACTGCATTGCAATTTTCAACTTTATCGGAAATACTTTTAGAGATTACTTATATCTTATAAGCAACTACCATGCGAGATTTTAAGTTGTTAGTTTAGGATAAATTTAGCTTTATCTAATCTCCGAAATCTTCAATTACAAAAGGCAAATTTTTTTCTTAATTTTTGGTGGGAATTAATTAAAGGTGTAAAAATTGGCAAGTATGCTATTTATGGTTTTCTCTGTGGGAGAGGAACAAAAACATTCATTATTTACTCTTGACCTTTTATTTAATTCTATTTCATAGATTTTATTCATTATAAATACGAAACAAAACTTTTTCGAGATGAGAAAAGACGATATATGATCATTAAAAATGTATCATCAAACACAGGATAAACTGCATGTGATTGAGTTTTAACTTTAAAGGAAATTTAATATAGAGAATTCTCTTTGTTGTAACTTATTTGATAGATTTCAAAATTTCCCCAAGATTTATAAACAATAAATATATTCCTTGTTTCGTGCTCTTAACATACTTTTAAAAACAATTAATTCGATCTAAAGTAATGGTGCAAAATATTTCTCAGCGGAAAGTGAGAGGAATCCATAAGCCACGAGTGATTACTTATAAATGCCATTGTTTAATAATAAACAATTCGGAATTTCAGATTTTAAATGCGGAAATTAAGGAATATTTTACAAATTAAATAAATATTCAGAATTAATAACTTTATCTAATATATTTAGCATCGTAATAAGATCGTCGATTGAAATTGTTACATAACCACAGCTAAATTTATATTCGATATTCATAGCATTTTTATATCGTTCTCGAATATTAGTCAGATTTCTCAAAAAATCGTTAATAGTAGTTATTTTTTTAAAACTAAGATAAAATATTCATAATAGGATTGTTTTTTCCTGTTATTAAAAATTCGTTAATTGAATTCATTCAAGGTACAGGGCTTTGGTAGCCTAGTGTTCATTGCTCCGAACTTCGGACTGAAAGGTTTCGGGTTCAATTCTCTACGTCACCAAAGATCCACCGAGTGTATGCTGTGTACGCTCTAGTTCAATAAATGTTTTCATGTGCATTGTAAGTTTTAAAATATGTCTGCATTTTAAATAGTTTTATCTCTTAATTCCTATTGTACTTTAGAATTATTTTTCTGATAACTGATAAACACTTACATTCTTTACAGTTGTATACTTATAGAAGGTATTTCTTCTAACTAAATAGACGCTACTACTTCATCCTATGAAACCTTTTTAATCTTTAAAAAATAATACTGGCTTTGGTTGTACTGAAAATCTTCACATTTGTCCGAATGTTTTTCACAAGCAAGCTTTTATAAACTTAAATTTAACTTTCAAAGCTACTTTAAATTATTATTATTACATTATTACTATTTTATTTTATTACCTGTTATTAATTTTTTTATTAACTATTTTTTGCAAAAATATTTGTCACTCAAATAACAAGACATATTTTACCTATAATCCTTAAAATCTATCTAACTTATAAAAATCTTACCTTAAAATGCCGCCACACTTTGAATTAGTGATCTTAAATAATAATAAAAAATGATCTTCTGTTATATTGAGTAACTTGCTAATTTTCAGTTTCAAAACACATGATTCTATAACGAATAAATTGCTATGATTGCAACCTGCCGTCGCAGATTACTTTTAAAGTAAGACGAAGTGAAGATATTATTACAAAATTAATAAATTTTGGAACATTTTATTTGATTTTAATTAAAATAAATGCTCGGCGCGTTAGTCACATATACAGGGTTCCAACACTTACATCTGAAATACCAATATTTTTATGTAGAAAAACTCTATTTGAGGACCCCAGAAGCCAAGGGGTATAAATGACAAAATTGAAAAAAATGAGTTAAGTGCACAGGGTATCTGAAAATATGCTTTTTTTATTTCAGGTAAAGAAATATAGGTCATTTTCTTATTATTTGCTGAGTTATAGAGATAAACCACTTTTTTCGAAAAACAAACACTATTGATTAATTATACATTTAAAGAAAATTGTACTCTATTTCTTTAACAGTTATTGAAATGAGAGTTCAAAGATTCGAATGCAACAAGCAGATGTTTCCTATTTCAATTTAGTCAATTGTTATTGATGTTCCAATTTAACATCAATTATCTTTAAACTCAATTTACTCCAAATCGACATTTTGTCACTTGTACCCCTTGGCTTCTGAAGTCGTCATTTATAATCTCAGGATTGCAAAAGGCGAGTTTATCTCCAAGAAAATTTTGGAGTTTATTTGAGAAAAAGTCAGTTAAATTTCCTGACCTGAAGGAACTTTGATAATATACTCCCTATACTTTTCCCAAATCTTTAAAAATAACAATAATACGAATTTTCGCCAATGGACGGCACTGATTTATTTTAAATTGTAACTTGTCTCAAACTTACGAGTAATCAAGCACGAGTAACGAGTACTGCATCAAGGATCTATCAGTTTTTACGTTTCATACTTTTTTTTCAAACATACTAAAATAAAAATAATAATAATAATTTTCAAATTCTAAAATTCATTCCAGTATATTTACATTTTTAAGACAGAGCAGCGTCATCTATCGGTAAAATTTTCAACTATATTTAAAAGTACTTTATCTCACAGATATATCACTTAATTTTGCTTCATGTTTATTACTTAATCTGTTCTTGAATTTTTTATTTCAGGAGGACTTTCTGAAACACTCTTATTTATATAAGTAAATCAATTGCTATTAAAAATAATAAACATAAATAAATATAAATGAAAAATTAAATTTTAAATTTTAGGTCTATATCATTGAATTTGGAAAATCAATTTCAATTAAATGTATGTTTTAACCCTTTCGGGACTGCTGTACTATTAATAGTAAATGTCTTTCAGTTGAGTATTATTTTGTTTTAACAAATACTTTTGTTACTGCCCTAATAGCATGAATGGTCACAGTGACGTCACTGTGAGTCACTTTGGTCACATCACATCTGTGACCAAAATGCCACTACTCAGTGACGTCACATTGTGACTGAGATGTGACTTTCTTAAAAATCTTTAGAAATTTATAAATATCCTTCAAAACATGTTATTTACTTTAAAAAACATGTTTCTGGCAATTTAAATATCGTCGCTTTTGTCACAGTTTCGTCACAATGTTAATGTCAAATTAGACACACAAATGACACATTTTTCAGAAATTTGTCACATTGTGACCACTTTGTGAAACGTCACAAAAGAGCTCTAAAACGGCCATAACGACTTCACATTTTAGTCACTGTGACTTCACATCGACGTCACGTGACGTCACCATGCTTTACGGGTGTTTACATGTAGTCATATTAGTATGTGTCTATGCTTTTATTAGATGACTTTATTAACGTTCATTCATTTAGTAACAATAATAATAAATATTTGCTCATTCTCTTTGCTCTGTTATCGATTTTTATATTGTAAACATATATTTCACTCTTTAAATTTAAATAAAGGTTACTTTCCTGAAAGAATCATGTATAAGAAAGCGCAAAAAGAACTGGAAAATTGTAATATCAGATAAAACTTATTGTAATTTAATATTTTATAAATATTTTCAAAAACTCTTCCTTAGCCTTTTCTCATATTAATATGAATTGAATACAGCGCAAATCAAGAATATTCGTTATGTTTCAGGCAATGACATATTCGTTAAACTCTAATTAATCTATTTGGATATCTAGATGCTATGCTAATATTAACATAAAAGTAAATTTTTCTAAAAATTCAGAAAACAAATCGGGTTAAATTTTCACTTCCCTTATACTGTGAAGCCTGTAGTTTTGATTCGAAACTGCAGAGTAAACTAAACATTTACTATTCCATATTTTTTAATGCTCGACAACAGCTTGCAAATTTGTTAAAACGTATAACACGTAAATAAATTTCAATTACTTCTAAATAAAATTATCTCCAGAAAAACATAATTTATAATGAAACATACACATTCCTAAAAGCTACAAATCTCTTACCTTGTTTTTCGTGTTACCTGTTACTTTAATAATCTAAGAATTTCTAATACATTTTTACATTTTGTTTTTTTAAATCATTTATTTAAAGCAAAATATTTGCACAGCTCGAAAGACATCGATTTTATAAATTATTCCTTGAAACATTTAAATTGCATTACACTTTATCATCGAAATTTTGAGCCCTTTTCTAAATCCAATTATTCGATGCGACGTCTTTGTACTGAGGCCTGTGTTTACCTTCTGAACATCAAACATTATTATGTTGACGCGAAATGGTTGTTCCTCAGAAGATTTTCTCTAACGGTATTAAAAAAGCGTGAATATTGAAAGTAAATTTCAAAGGGATGTTAAACTTACCCGTTCATCACTATGACTTCGTCGTGTTCCGGTGTTCCGTCTGTCACTTTCAGATAACTTGCTAAAAGGCCATACATGGCTGTAAAGGAATTAAAAGATTTGTTTAGATAAAATAAAAATTTCTTAACTAAGTTTTAAAAGTATGCGGAAATGAATCTATTTCTTTTTTTGTCCACATAAAGATAAAAGGATACAACAATTTCATTGCTGATAATTAAATTACACTTGAAATTATTGTATATTTAATAAGTGAGTATCACATTACTAAATAGGCATTTTTAACTATGTTAATTCTACGCCTGGTTAGCAATATCATACTCACTTATTAAATATTCAATAATTTCAATCGTAATTTCACAGCCGATAATTAAGTGAAAAATTAATTACAATTAAAAAGAGAATATTATCTTTTAAAATTTCTGGGGACGAATGGCTTTTCAGCAAAAAGGTTGATAACTCCTTTTTTATATACTTAATTTTTTGAACATTGTTATCAGATTTTTGCATGTTTGGAAGTTGCACTATTTTTTGGTCACCTACAGTGTTATATTCAGACACTATCCGGAAGGGGTTTCTACGGTCCGAGTGGGGACATTATACAATTCCGGGAGGGGGATTGCCCTTTTTAGCCATTGAAAACACAAAATCTCCATTCTTCTGGGGGAGGGGACATTTCATTGCTCCCGCGGTGAATGCTCCCCAGCCCCCGCCCCGGTCATCAGATGAATTAAACATTGGTTGCCAATAAAGACATATTTTCCAACATTCAGGGATATTTTGGAAGCTTTGGTTTAAAATTTCACTTTGTTTTGCTTTCTACGAATTTGAATTTAAATAATAATTTAGAATAATTTGTTAATATTATAGGATGGACGAGTCCTTACTCAAAATAAAAAGTAGTCTCTGACGGACACATACATTTATTATCCGACGAACAGAACAAAAACACTCAAATAAAAAATAAAACATCGAATTGTTCTTCGAAATTTTTCTCAACAATCTTTATGGAACATCAATTCGTCGTAAATATTTTATAGTTCTTAAAAGGATCGTCTTAAATCTTCGCTTTTAAATCGTCGGAATCATCACTTTAGTTTTTAATCAACATCGTTAGCCGTCGTTCAAAACATTCTATTTACTTTCTTCTTTCCATTCCTCGTCACACAGCTTCACTATTTTCCGTTTCTTATTTAATCTCGACGCAGAGTTCCGGTAAATGAGTGGCGGAGGGAAATACAGTCCAATTCAGGTGCAACAGAGAGTGTAGCCCACATGCGGCCGTCCTGACATCTCGAGCTGCCGCAGCGACATGTGATCTTATAGAATCTGGAAAGAAACAAAAACAAAAACAGTAACTGTTCTTAGGGAAAAAATAGAGTTCGTTTGTACACTAGAAAGATCAGTCGTCTTTTTTCTGAAATGGTGTAACATCGTATGAAAATGTTCTTTAAAATTGCTGACTTTTAAAATGTTCACACATGCACATTAAAGATAAGGAAAAAAGTAAAATTTCAGTTATCGTCATGCCAAGGCTTCATGTATTCAGCACACGAACTAGTACTGATCGGTCCTTCAGTTGGTGAGATTTTCTCTACGTCATAAGTGGCGTTAGACTTCACTTTGGTTACTTTATATGGACCTAGGAATTTAGATTTCAATTTTAACCCTGGTCCTTGTTGGGTTCTTTTAATTGCTACGAGGTCTCCAAGGTTATATTTCCGGGGTTTCTTACGTCTTAAATTATAATGCTTGCGATTTTCTTGTTGAATTTCCAGAATATTCTTCTTAGCTTCTTTTCGGAGGTCTTCTCTATCTTTCATGAATTGTTCTTCGACTGCGCTGTTTAGGAGTTCAATGATTTGTGAATCTTCTTTCTGTTTCATTTTTGTACCAAATACTATTTCAAACGGTGTTCTCTTAATGCTTCGTTGGTAAGTTGAATTAATGACTTGTTGAACTTTAGGAACATGTTTAAACCATTTGGTCGGTTCGTCTTTGGACATTTTAGAGATTACTGAAATTATGATGGAATTAAGTCGCTCTACTTGACCATTAGCACGGGGAAGGCCAGTTGTAATAGTCTCGTGTGTTATATTTTCATGTTGGCAATAATCAGCAAATTCTTTACTTGTAAATGCAGGACCTTTATCGCTAATGATTTTGGAAGGTTTGCCAAAAGTATAACTTTATTGTTGCAGTTTCGATATGACTTCGGCAGAAGAAGTAGTTTTACAGGGATATAGCCACACGAATTTAGTAAATGCATCTATTAAAGACAAAATATGCTTATAGTTTTTGTTAGTCGATTCGAGAGGGCCTAAATGATCAATGTGGTAGGTTTGGAGGGGAGTCTCCTCTTTGTGTAAGGGATGTAACTCACCTTCTTGTTTCCCACGTTTCCGATTATATAAAAGGCATGTTACACAATTTGCTATACCTTTATCAATCTAATTTGCCATATTAGGGATAAAAAAATTCTTCATTAAGGAGTTCTTCACAACGTTTGCGTCCGAAGTGTCCTTTGTCATGAACGTGTTTAATGACGTTTAGCTGCTTTTCGTCCGGCACAACTACCAGATCGTAACCTTTATGATTTTTATAAAGAACGTTATTTTTAAGGAAATAATTGTCATATGGCTTTGTTTTCAAAATTTATTTGATGCCCTGTATATGTTCGTCGGTGTTCTGTGATTGTATGATTTTGGAAGTAAAACTGTCTTGAATGGTCATACATACGGGATTTCTGCTTAAAGCATCGACATGGCGCATACGTGTACCTTGTCTGTGTTCGATTGTCTAGTTATAATTGGTTAACATTAAAGCCCATCAAGCTATCTTGGTGCAAAGATCTTTTTTATTCATAGTTAGGGCAAACGCGTTACAATCTGTGACTATCTTAAAAGAAATACCTAAAATATAAACACGGAATTTTTTAAGAGCCTCGATGACAGCCAAAACTTCTAATTCATAACTCGAATATTTACGCTCGGCATCTGTGGTTTTTTTGCTCATAAAGTAGACAGGGTGAAATTGATTATCAATAGAAGACTTTTGAAGGAGGACTGCTCCGTAACCATCAATAGAAGCATCGCAATGAACTTCTGTTTCATTACTAGGGTTATAAATGCTTAAAACAGGACCTGAAGCAAGGGTGTGTTTCAACTGATTAAATGCATTCCGCTGTTGGTCACCGAAGTGAAATTTAGTGTCCTTTCTAAGGAGATCTGTTAAGGGCTTAGCTATTAAAGAATAATCTTGAATAAATTTACGAAAATATGAGGTTAGTCCGACAAATGAATATGCATCTTTTACACTTTTAGGTTCTGGAAAATTTAGAACAGCTTTAGATTTTGAGGGAGATGGATGCAGTTGACCATTTTTAATGTGCTAACCCAGAAAATCAATTTCTCGTTGTAAAAAGTGGCTTTTTTTTAGATTCCGTTCTAAACCATATTCGGATGCAGTTGTAAGAACGCGTTGTAATTTCTGGAGTCCTTCGGCTTCGTTTTCAGATGGTATTATGAAATCATCCATGTACACGATAAGTACTTTTTCATTAATGAGATCGCGGAAAACATTATAGATATATCTCTGAAAAACTAAGGGAGTATCGCTAAGGCCATAATTCATGTATAGAAATTCAAATTGACCAGAATGTGTTACAAAATAAGTTTATTTTCGACTATTTTCTTCTATTTCAACATGAAAAAATGCATTTTTAAGATCAAGAGTTGTAAATATTTTTGCAGAGTGCAATTGATCGATAATGTCATAGATTACTGGGAGGGGAAAACGTTGTTTATGTGTTTTAGCATTTAGCTTCCTATAGTCAGCACACAATATATATGAGCCATCTTTCTTTTTTACGAGGATAATAGGTGATGAAAAATTACTGGTGCTTTTTCGGATAATTCCCTTTTCAAGCCATTCAGAAATTTGTTTTTCGACAAATTCTTTATCTATAGCAGCTAGGCGTCTGGGAGGATAAGTAACGGGTATTTCGTCTTTCAGATGAATTGATAATGTAACATCGGTAGTCTTTACTGTCCGGGGGGTATAATTTTGAATAAGTTCCGTAATTTTTGAACGTATAGTTTTATCGGTAATATGAGATAAATCAAGATTACTATCGTCTAATACTTGAGCAACATTAATCAGAAAATTATTAGACATATCTTCATTTTTCTTTATTTTTTGCATAGAAATATTATTTTGAGAAACTGTTAAAATACTCTGCTGTATAATATCTGTACCTATAATAAGATCAAAAGATGTAGAATAATCTGTCACTACATAAACATTAAAAGTGTAATTAAAATCATCTATCGTAACATCCGTAGAGAAAAAACCCAGGGGCTTGATAATAGTGTTTCCTAATCCAGTTAATGTGACTGTTGAATGTTCGAGGTTCGAAACCGGTGGGAGTTTGCGATAAATACTTTCTTTTAACAGACTTCTTTCACTTCCTTTATCGATCAAAGAAAGAACATTTACTGACGAAATAATTACTTGTTTGGTCATAAAAGTATTCGACATAATGGTGGAAATATTGGATGGTTCAGGCTTATTTCTAGATTTCCTTGGTTGGTCACATTGAGCCGACTTATGGCCAAAATTCGAACAATTAAAGCAGCGAGGGCTTTTGTCTTTATGCCTACATTGACTACTTTTATGATTGGCTAAACCACAATTGAAGCAGAGAAGATCAGGTTTTGGACGAAAAGGTTTCTCTTTCAACGGCATTTCTGGTTTGGATTTACGAAATTTAGTGTTCTCATAGTCATGCCGAATTTTATCATAAATTTTGAGCTTTTGTTTAAATTCTACTATAGATTGGCAGCCATATAATATTGATTTTCTAAAAACAGGGACGGGTATACCGTTAATAATGTAATGCATCAGTGCCGAATCTTCAATGTTACCGCGTGAACATAATTGTTTCATTACGAGAAAATATTCTTCTAGGGATTCATTTTCTTGTAATTTTCGTTTATTTAACATGTCATGTAACTCAGCAGAATTATAAGTAATACTAAATTCTGAAATTAAGAGTTCTTTAAGTTTTTCGTAAGAGTTAATATGAAATTCTGTTTGTACTAACAGCTGGGCTTTTCCTCGTAAGGATCGTTTAGCAAATATAAATTTATGAAATTCTGATAAATTGAGCATGCTAGCGACATCGTCAAAATTACTTAACCAAATATTAATGTCTTGAAAAGAATTACCATCAAAAGGCGGTATAACGCTTTCAACATCATTAAAATTAATAGTAGATGGCAAAAAACTTTGAACTGGAAATTGTTTGCTTTTATCAAAATTTGATGATTCGGTATTACTTGCAGTGTCCTTATTCAATGCAGTATTATGTGAAGACATTTCAGGTTCCGAATCGGTATCACTGTCATTCTGAATAATGTTATCTTGCAGTGAATTCAAGTTTGAAAGCTATGTAACTAATCGGGTTGCAAGGTCAGTTAAAGAACCTTCATTAGAAATACAGAGTAAATTACAAAATGTGATTAAATCGTTTAAAGAAAAATCTGCTTGAACTTTTGTAACTTTATTTTTGAATTCAATGCTGGTCGTTTCGAAATCGAAACTAGTGAAGTCACGAATTCTTTTTCTATTTGATCGATCACCATCGGTGTCGAACAATAATTTATGAAGTAGTTTTATTTTATTAGTACGTAGTAGTTAGTATTTTTAAATGCAAGTTCCAGTTCTTTGATGTCGACTAGCTTCATAGTAAATATAAAATATGGAAAAATAAACTCACCCGTAAAATGACATCCGGCTTGTATCTGAAGAAAAAATAGTTCATAACAATGAGAAAAAATGCTGGGTGGACACTTCTGGCACCACTTTATAGGATGGACGAGTCCTTACTAAAAATAAAAAGTAGTCTCTGACGGATACATACATTTATTATCCGACGAACAGAACAAAAACAAACAAATAAAAAATAAAACATCGACTTGTTCTTCGAAATTTTTCTCAACAATCTTTATGGAAATCAATTCGTCGTAAATATTTTATAGTTCTTAAAAGAATCGTCTTAAATCTTCGCTTTTAAATCGTCGGAATCATCACTTTAGTTTTTAATCAACATCGTTAGCCGTCGTTCAAAACATTCTAATTACTTTCTTCTTTCCATTCCTCGTCACACAGCTGCACTATTTTCCGTTTCTTATTTAATCTCGACGCAGAGTTTCGGTAAATGAGTGGCGGAGGGAAATACAGTCCAATTCAGGTGCAACAGAGACTGTAGCCCACATGCGAGAGTATATCCCACAATATACTATTGCAAATTTCTGCCGACTTTTTTGTATCATTTAGTATGAAAGAAAGTTTGCATAATTATGTAATGTAATGAAATTTCAAATTTAGCTTTGTTGAAATATTTCTTTACCTATACAATAATTACCTACCTAAAATATGGAAAGAAATGCTTCAAAGGTTTTTAAGACAATAATTTGTAATATGTCATGCTCACAATTATTTTTATTCATTTTTATTTCCAGTTTATTTTTATATGCTCATGTTCACGTGATTTGTGTTTTTTTTTTTTTTTTTTCTGTTTATTTCGGGAAATTCCTTTTTATCATTTTATTTGCTTTTGAAAATGTTGCCGTAAGAGCAATGAAACATGTCAAGCTATAATCTTTTTATGTTATTTTAATTTATCACTTAAAGCATTTAAATTAAATTGATATTTCTTTACCGTTATTACTTTTTTTAACATACCATGAAATAAAATGAAAGTTAAAAAATACAGTGTTATCTTTTTCTTTCTTTTTTATTAACTAGAGAAAATATTTTCCGTTTTTTTTTCGGGAAATTTTTCTTCTTAAGTAACTGGAACTGTAAATTGCGATTTAATAAGCTAAAAGTAATCGGAAATAGTGGTACATTGTTCTCTCATTCCTAATTACCTTATTATTTGATGCCAAATGTGCGATTTCTGTAAAACGATTTTTAATAATGTTTTGATTTTATCTGAAAATAATGAAACAATCGCTTTTATCATTAAATTTATGAATTTAGAATATAAAAAAATGAGAATTATAAATATTTAGAATAATGTTATAAAAGCTAATAATAAGTTTCGGATATTTCTTAAAATTCTTTGATAGAAAAATAATTTATTTTCGTTTGACTCTCATAGATGGCGCTACGTTGAGGTAAGCAAAATCTTATTAAAATGATGGACTGCTTTTTAGTTCTATGTTAAACTTACGCATAAATTTTCTAAAATCTTTTATTATTTAGTTACGAGATTTCTTTTCCACGAGATTAAATTTATTTCTAACAACTATTATAATTTATGCAATTTTTCACTATTCTCTGGAAATTCAATGTAGAATTTACACAGCAAATGGTATTTTAATATTTAGATACAACATGTAAAAATGATTTTTTAGAAATAAAAGAGTAAATTATACACAGTAACATAAATAATATTATTGTTTAAAAAACAGGCAACATTTTTTTTTATTCACGTAGCATTCGATAGAAATGTATTGTAAAATAATAGTATAAATACTGTATTGGAGTAATATTAATACAATAGTTAATAATAACAAAAATAAAAGCAAAAAAAATCGGTATTTTTGTTGGTTAAAATTTTAAATAATTATCTTTTTTTTTTTACTTGCACACCAAATTGCGTAAGATATAGGCATTAATTTTTATATATATGCAACGTAAACATATGCCAAATAAACAAATAAATAAATAAGAAAAACAAAAAAAAAAAAAACAAAATAATAATAATAATAATAAAATAATAATAAATAATAAACTTGTATATTTTTCACATACTTACTGAAGCACAATAATTTCAGGGCAGAATACAGAGGCACAATAATTTGATCCATTTTTTTTTTAAACCAAGTAAATTTTTAGAAAATTGAATTGTGGTAGATTTTAGCAATAAACTGAAGGTGGTGATCGAAAAACAAATCGAGTGAAAGCCCTGTAATTTCGAAACTTATCAGAAAAGACATTTAGAAACTCATTTATATTTTTTTATTACACTGAGTTCTATCTATGTAATCTCTGAATGCTTTCTAGATTGATTCGTTAATATAATCATTGAGTAATCAATTTTATTAAATTATAAGTTTGATTTTTTTTTATAATGACGTAAGTGGATTCGTTTTTTAATAAGTGTAATTAAGTCTGAAACAAAATGTAGCCATAGTTGTGAAATATTACGGATTTTAAAAATAATTATTTCTCCGCAGTAATTCACTTTATTTAGTCACATACATATATGAGATTAAAAAAGGCTACAGTTGTTATTTAGAAATGGTGGTATAGATTTTTTAAAAAAACATGACACTTGAAATATGATAACCCGATTTTGATGCAAACAGATACAGCAGTCGCTGGACACTAATATTTTTAGC
This sequence comes from Maratus speculifer, assembly GCA_964019185.1. Classification (NCBI taxonomy): domain Eukaryota; kingdom Metazoa; phylum Arthropoda; class Arachnida; order Araneae; family Salticidae; genus Maratus; species Maratus speculifer. The sequence goes on along the minus strand of OZ025299.1, from coordinate 29,905,116 downwards.
TGTGACCTGGGTTCGATACGGGTAGACTTAAAATGTTTCCGGTTTGATTGTTTTCAGCTTAATCGATTTTTCAAAAGAAACGCGGAAAAATCTGAATCTTAAAAAAAAAAAAAAAAAAAAAAAAAAAAAAAAAAAAAATTTGAATATTAATAACTATATGTGTCATTTTATTTAAATAAGTATAAAATTTGAATTTGAGATGCAATTAAATACTATCTTTCCACAATTGTGTTTAAATATAGTTTCATTTTCTTTCGATTCGGTTTTGGTTTGACCTTTTAATTTTCTGTTACAGGAGTCTACTTGGCACCTATGTACGTAATTTTTGACCGTCACATTTTCCCCTTTCTTTACTTTTTTCATTTCCATTACTATTTTAATACAAACAAATACGGTACTACACCATTTTACAGAAATAATTGCGTGGAGATTACTGCAACATAAGTTACTTTTCATTCATTCATTTAATTCTATGAAATAAGTGCGTTCTCATTACTGCAAAAAACCAATATACTGATTACTGCAAAAGCCACATCGGTTTGGGTGTGACTATATGCATTTTATGTCACAGGAATGTACTTGGCACCTATGAACCTAATTTAGACCGTCATATTTATTTATTTATTTTGATTCCCATTACCATATAAACAAATACGATGCAATATCACTTTACAGAAATAAGTGTGTGCTAATTACTGCAAAAAGCATTCATTTATTTAATTATATTACAATAAATAGTATTATTACAATATTCTTACGATGATAATTTTATTCTATTACAATAAATTGTATTACTACAATATCCTTACAATGATAATTTAATTTCACACATTTACTTTAAATTATTCCCTGAGACGTTCTCGTCAGGCAAATAGATGTGTCACGTTTAACCTTGTCATAATTTAGAGAACCACGAGTCAAATGTCATTTTCATATCTTCTAACGTACGGAACGTCTGAAATTTTCTTTTTACAACAACAGAAATTTATTTCAAAAATGCGTGCTGATTCGACAGGAAAAATTTAAATATTTTCACGGTTGTACCCTTGAATCACATACATATGAAATTAAAAAAGCTACAGTTAATATATGGAAATAGTGGTATAGATTTTTTTAAATCAAGGACACTACAGACCTCCATTGGATATGATAAACCGATTTTAATACAAACAAATAGGGCTCTCGGGTTGATGCTAATTGTTTTAGCTGTGTCCTAGATTCGAACCGGGTAGACTTTTTTTTTAGTAGGATTTGGGTTGATCGATTTTTCTAAAGAAAATCTTAGAAAATTGAATATTTATCAAATAATGTTCTTTAATGTTAATAATTATGTGTGTCAATTTTTTGCTAAACGGTTAAAATTTATATTAGAAATGCAATTATAGACAACCTTTCCACAATTTTGTTGAAATAAAGTTTCATTTTCTTTTATTTCGGTTCGGGTATGAGCATATACATTTTTTTCCTTAAGAATCTATATCACTGTAAAAAAAAATCTGTAAAGATACTAAACTTTTTCTAGGAAACTGGGATTCCAAGAACTTTTCATGTAAAGGTTACAGGAAAATTTCGAGTAACCGATTCTGAAACTTAAATTTTTGCTGTTACCATTACATGAAATGTTTTTGGAATCCCAGTTTCCTAGAAAAAGTTTAGTAACTTTGCAGATTTTTTTTACAGTGTTGGCACCTATGAATCTAATTTGAGACCATCATGTTTGTTTATTTATTTTTTATTCAATCCTTTTTCCAAATAAACTATCACCTTGCTATATCCTTTTACAGAAATACTGCAAATGCATTATTTTCATTCATTTATTTATTTCTATTACAAGAAATAGTATTATTACAATATCCTTACATGCAATTATAATTTAATCTCACACACTGTAAAAAAAATCTGTATAGGTACTAAACATTTTCTAGGAAACTGGGATTCCAAGAACTTTTCATGTAACGATAACAGGAAAAATCCATGTAACCGATTCTAAAACTTGAGTTTTTGTTGTTACCGTTACAGGAAAAGTTCTTGGAATCCCAGTTTCCGAGATAAAATGTAGTATCTTTACAGATTTTTTTTTTTTACAGTGCACATTTACTTTAAAATATTACCTAAGACGTTCTCGTCAGGCAAATAGATCTGTCATGTTTAACCTTGTCATAATTTAGAGAAGCACCAGTCAAAAGTCAATTTTTATATCGTCTCACGTACGAAACGTCTGAAATTTTGTTTTCACAATAAATGAAATTTATTGAGAAGATGCGTGCTGATTCGACAGAAGAAATTTAAATATTTTCACGGTTGTACCCATGAAACGAAAATTACTATTTGTTATATTATTATCGTTTAAGTGTTATATTATTACTTCTTTTTAAATACTCCGTCATTTTGAGGGCAACATCACAAAGGTACCAATAATGAAAATTTTAAACACGACTAATTCATAAAAATACACAAAAAATGTAAAGCTATTATGTTTTTCTAAGAAACTGATATTCCTATAACTTTTTACGTAAGTGCAACAACAAAAATTCATGTAACAGATACATGTTTGTACTACACTGTAATAATATTAAAAAAATCTGTAATGTTATTAAACTTTTTCTATGAAACAGGGATTCCTAGAACTTTCCACGTAACGGTAACAGGAAAAATCCCTGCAAACTACTATATTACTTGAATTTTTTCTATTACCGTTACATAAAACGTTCTAAGAATCCCAATTTCTAGGAAAAGTTTAATAACTTTAGAATTTTTTTATTCTTTTTACAGTGTGTAAATTTAAAAATATGCAAGAATAACTAAGAAAAAATATGTAAGTACTAAGAATTTTAGGAATGAACTAGGATGACTAGATCATTTTATGTAACTGCAACTCGGGTTATGGATAAAAAAAATTTTAAGATTGCTGTAATTTTCGTACACTGTACAAAAAAAGAAAAAATAGATATAAAATTACAAAACTTTTTTCGAGGAAACTGGGATCCCTAGAACTTTTTATGTAACAGTAGCAGTAAAACTTCATGTAACAGAAGTGGTTAACCTAACCCTTTAAATGACGATTTTTTCTATATTTATGAAAAAAATGATTTGAAACATTTATTTTAGCCTAATTATAAGAAAAATAGTAAACTAATGTTAAATAGTAGCTAATGTTAATGTAAAGCTTAAAAGCAATTTTTTCTAAAAATGAAAAGAAAAAACGGATCCAAAGATGTTAAACACGTAGTTTGATATTTACGTTAGACATTGTTTTCTGACGAAAATAAAATACAATCCAAAAACAAAAATGGCATATAAAGAATTAAAGCACACCTACTCTATTTAAAACCTCCTGACTGCCGCCGGCTGATTTTTTCACACACTAAGCTGCAGGTTTTACTGCAATATAAGCAATATTTAAATTAGTATAATTCCGCAAATAAAACCCAGTTCTGAAAAATTAAATTAGGATTTATGCTATCAAAGATTATACACCGATACTAATTACATATTTTGTATCAGGTTGGAAAAAACATCTTTTTTTAATATATTTTATAAATTACAGAGAAAACATTACAATATTACCCTTTGGCTGGGCAGTCAGGGGGTTAAAACAATGACCTGCACTGTAAAAAAAAAAAAATCTGTGAAGGTACTAAACATTTTCTAGGAAACTGGGATTCCAAGAACTTTTCATGTAACGATAACAGGAAAAATTCATGTAATCGATACTGAAACTTGAATTTTTGCAATTACCGTTACAAGAAAAGTTCTTGGAATCCCAGTTTCCTAGAAAAGGTTTAGCACCTTTGCAGATTTTTTTTTACAGTGTGCCGATGGTTTAGTGAATTTAAAAGTGATCGTAAAAGAACCGATTTTACTCCAATATCTGAGTAACGTTTGATGATTGAACCCGAAAGGGTTAAACACGTGCGTTGATATTTACGTTAAACTTTGTTTTCTGACGAAAAGTAAATACAGTATAAACTTAACAATGGCATGTGAAGAATCAAAGCAAAATTACTCTATTTAGTGAATTTAAAAGTGACCATACAAGCATCAGCGTTACTTCAATATCTCGATGATCCATTGATGCATCAAATTTAGAAAATACTAAAAAAAATCTATCATATTGTTTTCGATGACCGCGAAGTGAAAGTGAGGGAGATAGCTAATCCTGCCGACATTATAGAAATATGAATATAATGTGGGAGGAATACTTTGTATGAACAATTTAAGCTCGTACCCATCTCGCGGAAAACAATTTTGAGCAACATGGGTTACGCGTGCCTGACAAACGCAAAAAAACAACAACAGCGTGTCAATGATTCAGATCACAATTTGTCGATATATCAACGTAAAAAATATACTTTTAATCGGAATAGGATTTTTCTAAGAATTTATTAGGTCATTATTATCAATTTGAAATCAAGGCGGTGTTGTACAATAAATAAATAAATAAATAAATAAACAAAACAAATAATTATTAGAAATTTTTATTTTTAAATAGCATTTTTTTCCGAATAGTAAGCGTAATATTAAGAAATAGTGGTGATCTAAATTAAACACTCATTATACGTATCTTGATACACAATCTCTCTCTTATCCCGCTATTTTTGCTTATGTTTTATGCTGTGTATTTATATATTATTAATATTTTATTTTTATATGTATATTTTATATTGTAATGTTATAATTTTTGGTCAGTACTCTCTTAAAACCTAAACACACAATAACTCAAGCTGAGCCGAATTCCACAAATCTCACGATTTGAAAGCAGCTTATGGGTACACTCGATTTGAAACAATTCGAGTGAACAATTTTTTAAAAAAACAATTTAAATCAAGATGAGCAATTTAAATAAACAATTTAAATGAGGATGAGTGAAACGTTTAAAAATCATCTCATTCAAAATCAAATAAATTACAGCTCTTGCCTGAGAAGACAAATCCACACTTTCGTTTTAACCTCTTCAGACCTGACACATTATAAGCTATCGTAAAAATTATTTAACACTTTGTTCCATCTATTTATACGTATAGAAACATAATTTTGTAATAAAAAGTAAAATAATTATTATTAGTTTATATTTACTAGTAGGTACACATATGTGCACCTTGGGTTCATACTGCAAAAAAAAAAACACTTCATTTTTCAAAAATTTATTTAAACGAGAAATTTGGTGGACAGTTGATACATATAAGCTTATTTTACGTGCTATTTTCGAAAAAAAAAATATTTTTATATATAGAGATATATATTTCATTTTGTACAAATAACCCTTGTTCTTGATTTGCAGCCTTCATACTTACATTTTGAAGCAAAGTTATCATTTGTTGAACGAGGAAACTGTTCAATTTTGTCATATCTAATGTAGTAAATTGGCTTTTAAATACCCTTATGTTGTTTTCGCTGTGGTTTATTTGCGGAATCGTCTTCAAAATCGTTTTCAGATGAATAAATTTTGCGTGGTCTCCATGGTCGTCGTTCTTCACTTTGCTCTTATATTTCACCAATACTTATGCAATCTCTAAAAATACCACAGGAGAGACAATCTGTCTTTTCGAGGAATTTCACATGTTTTGCAATTTCTGATACACATTATCCAACAAATGGAAATAAACAAATTTATAAAATGTATAAAAACTCTTGTTGACTACTTTTTTGTGGGAATAGAACAACGGTAGTAAGCTAAACACTTATCCTTTAAATCTGCACCACCCATACACGCTTTGTATTCACAATTGCAGGTTGTGTTACATTAATTTTACATTTTTGATCTTTAGACCACCTAACACAACTCTTCTCGAGATTGCTATCGATGCAAGTCGAAAGCAAAGTTACACATTTGCTATCTTTTTAGTTTAGTATACACATATCCTTCCCTTCACTTAGTCTCTCATCCCACTCTCCGCGTTACAAATCTCGATCATTGATTTTTTTTATTTGTTCCTTTAAATCTTTTGTTAATAATCATTCCAGTTTGGTAGATATTGTTCCTCAATAAAAAGTCGACACATTTTACACTAGTAAAAAAACTGTCCTAGTAAATCACCCGTTTGTTGTCTTTTGGTATAAATTTAAAAAACAATTTGACAATGCCTCCACCTATACCTAATCATAATTATTTTGAATCATCAGCTAATACTATTCCTTTTCCATGATATATTTGTCATGGTCATCCCTGGCGGATAAAATAAAGTTTTTTAATCTCAACGGATTAGGTTTTAACGACACATAATGTCTAGATTCACAACGTCCATCAAATGGGATCTAGTGATCTCTGTTAATCTAGTGATAAAGGTTTTGGCATGGGCAGGGACAAACATTTAATTCTTACTGCATTCAAGATTAGATTTATTTTCCTTAATTTATCATCTGCTTAAAGATAATTTAATTTATCTGCAAAATGAAGAAATTTTCTAATCTCAAAAAATCGAACACGTGACATAGTACCTGCAATTCTAAGTACCGACAAGTCTTTTTGCCAATAGAAGTTTGCTTGGAAATATATTAAAGTTCCCATGTGTATGTGTACGCCTGCAACTTTTATACTTTCATATTTAGATGCATTTATTGAGTGACGGTTTCGTGTTTGAACACAATATATCGGAATTAAAATTGTTTGAACGGAATTGGTTTCATATGAAACTCCCCCCCCCCCAAATCTTAATTTAACTAATCCAGAAATGATTCAAAAGGATTTACGGTGCTGGAAAATCTACTTTTAGATAATCCTCATCAATCAATGATCCTCGGAATACTATTAGAAGAAAAAAAGATTAAATAAATGTTTGCCAAAAGATAAAGTTTTATTCTCAGCATTATTATTCTACTGTGCTGTAACATAAGTTTTAAAAATGAACTTATTTTCAGCTTTCCATAACAAAGGCTTTTTAGGTTAAACTTTATTGTTACATGGATTCGGGATAGATATTGGAGCAATATCCTCAATAGTTATATCTGTATCATCTAATTTTTTTTTTTTTTTTTTTTTTTTTTGCCAGAAGACTGACCATCACCATTGGCCTCATTAGTTTATTTACTCTTACAAAGATATAATAATTATGATTTTTAAAAATTAATGCTTAATTTAAAACATCAACAAAATGAATTCTTATTTATAATTAAGTATATTTTTTAATAATTCCACAACTTTTGCACTGTACTAATTAGATATCATTCAGTACAATTTTTTTTTTGTGTGTGTGAGATGACTTCTTTCCCAAAACAAAGAATTGAAACCGGAGGTGCACATGTGTGTACCTTACAAATTACAACTAATTTAAACAGATATTATGATCTAGCTGAAAAATTTAAATGATTTATGCAATACTGAAAAGTTTACAAGCATTCTTAAAAATTATTAATTATTAATTTTCTAATTATAAAAATGTACTTGCTTTTTCGACATTTTATATTTTTCGCCATAGCTCGTTTTTTCCCCTCCAAAATCATATGAATTAAGACTGCTAGCGCCATTTCTTGCTGAAACTAGAAAAAGCTAACGTACACATATAACATCCACTCGTCTCAATAAAAAAATTTCAAATATTAAGTGAGATACGCAGTTGAAATCAGAGGTACACAAATGTGCACCTCGGGTCTGAAGAGGATAAGAGGGTATATTTGCATAAATGCATCTTAAGAGCTTACACTACTGAGTGAAAAAGACCCGGATGATAATGTTAAGTCAATGGGGGCGTTCTTTTCAAATTTTAATATTTTTGCAAGGTTTTTTTTGCATAGAATAGTTGAGGACGATCTACAACCGGGCTAATTTTTACTTTTTCGATTTTTGTTACACTGTAAAAAAAATCTGTAAAGGTACTACACTTTATCTAGTAAACTGGGATTCCAAGAACTTTTCCTGTAACGGTAACAATTAAAACTCAAGCTTTAGAATCGGTTACATGGATTTTTCCTGTTATCGTTACATGAAAAGTTCTTGGAATCCCAGTTTCCTAGAAAATGTTTAGTACCTTTACAGATTTTTTTTTACAGTGTATATATATATATATTTTATTTTAATAGTTTCAATTTCAGAACCGGATTAAACCGGTTTCGATAGATAAAGTAATTAAAAATAATCGAAAACCCAAATTGAAAAAGTAAAAACTACACTGTAAAAAAAAATCTGTGAAGGTACTAAACATTTTCTAGGAAACTGGGATTCCAAGAACTTCTCATGTAACGATAACAGGAAAAATTCATGTAATCGATTCTGAAACTTCAATTTTTGCTGTTACCGTTACAGGAAAAGTTCTTGGAATTCCAGTTTCCTAGAAAAGGTTTAGTACCTTTGCAGATTTTTTTTTTTTTTTTACAGTGTAGCCCGGTTGTAGATTGTCCTCAACTGTCCTATGCAAAAAAATCATGTAAAAATATTAAAATTTGAGCAAGATATTTCAAAAGAACACCCCCATAGACTTTACATTATCAACCGAGTCTTATTCCCTCAGTAGTGTGGGCTCTGAACAAGTTTTATTGCTTTTACTGAAAAAAATATTTGGTAATTAATTTGGTATAATATTACGTTAATCTTTTACATATTTTAGAAACCTCATTCATTTCTTTTAAAACAGGGTTACTCACAATGGCACCAATTTTTTGGCAGACAGCACTACCACTTTTTTTATATGGAAAATTTCCCGTTATTTAATCGCATCATTTATAAATCGACGTTATTGCAAGGTTTTTAAAATTTTCTTCAACAAATGAGCCACATATACAATCCCCAATTAATAAGCTGCATATCTACGTATATATTTTCGTACTTATTTTAAGTATCCAGTATACTAAAACTTATGATATTTAAACAAATATCTTTTATTCAGTATTAATACTATGGAAAATGTTCAAAATGCAAAATTATTAAATGAAGTAGTAGGGTCATTCCATGTCAATTCAACCAATTTTTTCCCCATTTGTAACCCGACCGACAGGGATTTTGATGAAACTTTGTGTGCACACTAATTCTATCATGAAATGATTCCATCAGAAATTTTTCCTTCCCAGACCTCATAGTTTGTGAGATATGGGGGGTGCAATTCTTAGGTTCTCAAATCACACATTTCTGAGTCTGTATTTTGAAATTGCAGTTCTATCTTCAAAAAATTGTTTCTCTGGATCTAAAACATGAATCAACCTAAAAATATCACTGTAAGAATATAAAAAGATGCAGATTTTAATAAAAATATTTAAAAAAATTACTTGTAATATTTAGGATAAAAAAAGTCAGCCAAAGTTGAGAGTTATGGTTATTTTTCCAAATTTTTGTGACTTCACGAAAAAGGCTGTACACAAAAAGGCAAATTAAATTTCCAATTTATTTTTGTTTTAAATAAAAGTTTACACTTTGGGATTTCTATCTATGAAATAAAAATGATGTCTTTCGCATGGCTTTTGCAAAAATTTTGGGTACTTTCCAATTAGCCGGATGCATGTTTTATTTTTACATATTACATATGCACACAAAAAGGCAAATGAAATTTCCAATTTCTTTTTGTTTTAAATAAAAGTTTACACTTTGGCCTTTGTATCTATGAAATAAAAATGATGTCTTTCGCATGGCTTATGCAAAAATTTTGGGTACTTTCCAATTAGCCGGATAAGTGCTTTATTTTTACATATTACATATGCACACAAAAAGGCAAATGAAATTTCCAATTTCTTTTTGTTTTAAATAAAAGTTTACACTTTGGCCTTTGTATCTATGAAATAAAAATGATGTCTTTCGCATGGCTTATGCAAAAATTTTGGGTACTTTCCAATTAGCCGGATGCGTATTCTATTTTTACATATGTACATATGTATAGATCTATATAAATACAGATGTATTACACATGTACATACGTATATATATTTACAGTATATTGATATATATATGTATAAAACTGGTGCCCGTCTAACCGAAAAGTACCAAATTTTGCCTTGTTTTGAAAATCTGCACCAATTAAGGAAAAAAAACTGATTAAGTTTAGCTGTGGTACTTAAATAATTACTGGAGTTTCTATGAGTTATTGAATTTAATGTTATTTGATACAAAAACAAATTGGAAATTTCATTTGCCTTTTTGTGTAGAGACTTTTTCATAAAGTCACAAAATTTCGGAAAAATAATCATAACTTTCAGCTTTGGTGTACTTTTTCGGCCGTATATAAATCTCTATTAACTGCCCTAATTGCTTTTTTCACTTTCTTTTTATGCCGCTTAAATGGATCTCCACATTTATATTGATAAAATTCACATTTCATTAAGAGCCAAATTCTGTGATGCTCACATGTATTAATCAAACGGTTTTCACTTAATTTTTGTTTTATAAATGCAATAGTCCTAAGTAATAAAAGCTCTTTTTTCTGAATTATTACAGAGATTACAGATGATTACAGAGATTATCAATGTAGTCTATTTCTCTGTTATTTGTATAGCTAGTTTTGTGACATTCTAAACAAGTTAATATTACAATACTGCAAGCCTGAAGACTAGTAGAAGGTTTAATATCAGGCTCCATATTAAAACAATAAAGCAAAAAAATATTTATATATATCACAAACTATAAAATATGTAAAAATCAGAATATATTTTTAGTAGCATATTAAAAGCTAGATCATTGTTCTATGATAAGAAACAACAGAATGACGATAATTTGATTAAATTGATTTCAAAACATCTGCTTTCACTAACGAACATTGCCCTGCCTTTATCAGAAGTTGTTTATACAAGGCAGGTGCAATTAAATCTTTCAGACTATAGAAAAAAAAAATTAAGTTCTATTAAATATTTGTGTATTTAAACTTGCCAATATAAATATTTAAACTGATTAAAATTACCCAAGGAAAAGAAATACAAGGTTTTTAACATTTTTTAAACACAAATAATTAATATATAAGCATTCAAAAGAAAGAATGGAAATGTGAGGAGAAAAAATTATTTATTTTATACTGTAGAAAAAAAAATTCTGTTTTGAGTTTAATTATTGAAAATAAAAGTAAGAGATTCTTTAGATTAGCAAAAAATGCCCATTATTAAAGAACGAAATGAAATATATGGACCATTCCCTAAATTTAATGGGGAAATATATTACAGTCAGATTTTTTTAATCAGAAAAAACAAAGCCTAAACTTTCCTTTGAAAATAAAAAAACATGTATCAAATAACATTAAATTCAATAACTCATAGAAATTCCAGTAATTATTTAAGTACCACAGCTAAACTTAGTCAGATTTTTTTCCTCTTAATTGGTGCAGATTCTCAAAAAAAGAAAAAAATTGTTACTTTTCGGTTAGACGGGCACCAGTGTTATACATATATATATCAATATACTGTATATATACATACATATGTACATGTATAATACATCTGTATTTATATAGATCTATACATATGTACATATGTAAAAATAAAACACGCATCCGGTTAATTGGAAAGTACCCAAAATTTTTGCATAAGGCATGCCAAAGACATCATTTTTATTTCATAGATAGAAAGCGCAAAATGTTAACTTTTATTTAAAAGAAAAAGAAATTGGAAATTTCATTTGCTTTTTGTGTGCATATGTAATATGTAAAAATAAAACTTGCATCCGGCTAATTGGAAAGTACCCAAAATTTTTGCATAAGCCATGCGAAAGACATCATTTTTATTTCATAGATACAAAGGCCAAAGTGTAAACTTTTATTTAAAACAAAAAGAAATTGGAAATTTAATTTACCTTTTTGTGTACAGCCTTTTTGGTGAAGTCACAAAAATTTGGAAAAATAACCATAACTCTCAACTTTGGCTAATTTTTTTATCCTAAATATTACAAGTAATTTTTTTAAATATTTTTTATTAAAATCTGCATCTTTTTATATTCTTACAGTAATATTTTTAGGTTGATTCATGTTTTAGATCCAGAGAAACAATTTTTTGAAGATGGAACTGCAATCTCAAAATACAGACTCAGAAATGTGCGATTTGAGAAAATTCAAGAATTGGACCCCCCCCCCCCCATGTCTCACAAAATATGAGGTCTAGGAAGGAAAAATTTCTGATGGAATCATTTCATGATAGAATTAGTGTGTACACAAAGTTTCATCAGAATCCTTGGGGTTCGGGTTACAAGGTCTGGTTGAATTGACATGGAATGACCCAGTAGTTTAATTTAATATGTTAACTCACGCTTCCTAAGCATCCGTGTTGTAATCTATGTATATTAAGTCTATTATTAATTTTAAAATGTAAATAGTTATCATTTCGATAATGCACGTATTTGTCTCTCATAATCTAATTATTTGATAGATAATGCTGAAACGTAATGTATAAAGGGTAATTAGTTTTTTCATTCATCGAATATTCCATTATGAGTTTATAAATTTTCTATCGATTCAAAAATATATTTCATTTCCGTAGATAAGATTCAAGAAATTTCATTGAAATCCTAGAATCTAATTAAATTTTGACGAAGAAATTTCTCCAAGTCTAAATATTTAATTAACTGTTAGTTTTGGAATAAACTTTTATAACTCTTTCCAGTTTCTGTATTTATTAAATCATTTATATTTTATACAATGTATAACAACACAAATAGAGGGAACACAAGAATGGATTAATGCTGAATAACGATATTAAAGGTCAGAAGTTAATGATAGGAATGATTAATCGCGAACCTGTTTTAATCACATGTAAATGTAGGTCAGACATGTTAAAAGAATCAAATACAATAAACCTGACTCTGAAATCATTAATTTACTAATCTGAAATTGGAACAACAAGAAAGTGATTCGATATGATTTCAGATAGATGTAAACATTATTTGAGTTTCCATGTTTATTGTGAAAATGAACGACAAACGAATTCTGTTTATGGTGGTTGAGATATCAAATGAAAAATTTCTGTAAGCTGTAATTTGAATTTAAAAAAAAATATATGATACCTTTGAATAGAATATTTCATTAACATTGATATTTTAAATAAGGTAGGTTTCCTGAAATAGAGAGAATTTATTCATATAAAAAATAATTAGTTATTTCACCATTGAAGCGTAATAATACTTAAATTTTAAATTAAAAAAACATTCCGGGCCTAAATACGTTGTTTTAAGCTTTGTGTTGCAATAAATATACAATATTTATTGCTGTTTAATATTGTTATAAGGAATCTTTGCGGAATAATGCTTAAATTATCTATACTGAAAAGTTCGTTAAAATGAATATATTTTCATTGAAATTATATAATAGAATTTTTTACAATCGAACCAATATTCGTTAAACTGAAAAGTCCGTTAAACTGACATTCGTGAAAACTAGATTCTGCTGTATAACAACAAATGTTTTGCTTTAAAAATTATATGAGTGTGAGCCGTAGATCAAGGAAGCGTGTATCACACTCAAATTTTTAATTAATAAATTAAGCTAAATAAATAACATACTAGAGTAAATTAAAATTTATTATTTATTTCTTTTTTGTTTTTAAACTTGTTAGTTTATTCATAGAAGCCGGTTTATACCACTTTTTTCTTTTAAAAGAATAATTTTAATTTAATGTATTTCTTTTGCTACCACCTTAAACTAAATAAGAATTATTCTACTTAAAATGATTACGTTTTTGAAAAGGATGTTGTCTATAGTTTTATCTTATGTGTTAAAAAAATTTTTAAAAAAAACGATCTATATAAGGGGATTACATCCGTAATAGACAAAATACATTTTGAAAAAAAAAACTGCTAGTCTATTTTGCTTTTTCGGTCCCTCGGTTCCCATTCAGGCACCACAGTTCTCTTACTTATAAAAAATAAAATAGGTATTTTTTTTTTTTCATTTTTACATCAATTCTTAGTAGCTGAATTTTTTTTTTCGCTAAAAAGCAAAAGAATAAATTGCCTGCATCTAAGCTGAATCCCTCTTAAAATAAATGTTATTTTCATCTGAGTTTGCAAAATGCATAAAAATGTCCAAAAGACAGTGTGACCAAGAAACTGATGAATTTTCATCAGCATTTAAGTTAAATCTCTTTCAATAATTATTTTTTTAAGAATTTGTAGTTTATTTATTCGTTTACAGATCTTAAATTTATGATTGCGTTAATTTAGGTTACTGGTTACTAAATTGATGTTTTAAGGGGCTTTGTAGTTTTAGATCAGCATATTTGAACCTAAATTACAACGTACTTAAAGGATCAATTTCAGAAAAGATATTCATTGATATGATCATTTACAATGTCATTTTGCTTGGAAAAAACCAATGAATAAGTATTTGTATTATTATTTTATCATCGAAACTGAATAGGTTAGAAGATATAAATAATCTGTTTTATATACTCCCATGATAAACTAAACCTGTTTTCATATACTTTCTCACATATGGCATCTATTTACAGACATTGTTCATTATGGGAGTGAATAAAAAAGATTTTATACACCTTCTTAATGCACTGTATCATTTTATTTTTATTTTTCGAAAATGAACTTGGTATACCATGGTTGTGAACTTTAAATATAAGAATCTTTATGTATACAAACGTACACTGTTAAAAATTGTGTCCTAGTTTGAACCAGATTTTGGTGCTCATTAGCTGCCACCATAAGATGGTGAAATCTCGTACTGACATTTGGAGCTTCCTATTTCAACCTCGTTCCAACTAATGCTTCCATAGGAGCTCCAAATATTGGTTCAAGATTTCCCCATCTTACAGTGGCAGCTATTGAGCACCAAAATTTGGTTCAAACTAGGACAAGATTTTTAACAGTGTATAAACCATTTGTGAAAGAATATATCAAGTATGTTGCTGCTTAAATATATGATAATTAATAAATCTGAAAACAAACAATCCAAAATAAAAATTTTGAGCTTACAAGTACTTTTCGTCTAAATATATAAGCATTTCTAAAGCTGCACCAGGTTGTAATTTTGCATCTGGAGCCAGAAACTTTCCGTTTTGCCGAATAGCTAGAGTAAGGTAAGGCGTTGGAGCATGTGCAACTATAGTCAACTATTCAAGTCACTAGGAAAAGAATAAAAAAATGTAGTACTCAAATTTAACAATAGGGCAGTTTACAAAGCACACATTTTCTTATAATATACCTATTTCGAATAATATAAAAGTAGAATGAAAACTTTGTACTGCAAAAAGCAAACTATATCAGTACAAAGTATATCAGTATTTAAGGAATAATGCGCTCCTACATTTCCAGTACCGCAATTTCAGAATAGTAATCTCTTGTAATCACGATTAAATAAGGAAAATGGTTCATTCAAAAATAATAGAGTATGTATGATACTGATAATGAAAAAACTTACCAACCCGGCATTAAGAGCTAGATTATTATTAATTTTTGTGTTTCCATTTTTAATTAAATTGTACATTATTAATTTTTATATTTCCCTTTTTAATTAAAGTATACGACCCTGCGAAAATACAATATTGGATGGATTCTTTATTAAACATTCACTTCTCGTTGATATAAAAAATATTTAATTTAATTTGTTACAAATTTTAAACTATTAAAACTTATTAAAACAGTTTTTTTCTACTGAGAGACATGAATTTTAAATATCTCTGTACATAGTCAAACAGGAAAATTAATATCCACGTCAAGTTTTATGTTATACACCGCTATAGATTGTGTAAAACTCATTCAAGTTTAAATAGCTACCGATGTAGTAATTTAGTAAATATTTCCTGAAAGGTTGATCGAATATTTCAATACTTTCTGCTCGAAAATTTTGGTTTAAACATAGCTATCTAGCAAGCTGCATTTAAGCAAGTAATTGCACATTATTTTGCTTATCAAAGTGTAAACCGTAAGGTTTTAAAAAGTTTCTTACACAACCACCAGAATATAATTTTTAAATGAAAATAAAATGTACATTATGAAGCAAATAAGTGTTTTAAGCACTTAATATTATTTAAAGTTTGAAAAGTTAATTTCTGATAAGTAATATAAGTGCATTTTAATACAGTTAAAACCATACGTGTCAAAATAGTTTTCAAACATATTTCGTACTTTATTTCTCGCACATATATATACAGGGTGTTTCGCTACCACACTGTAAAAAAAAATTCAAGAGGTTACTAAAAATTTTTTAGTAAATTTGTATTTCACAAAATTTTTTAGTAACCATTACAAACTTTTTTTTTTTGCAAGTGAAACAAGCATTTCTTTTGTAAACTGAATAAAAGAATTTTTTGTATAGCTAACTTAAATATTTTTAGTATGAGCCACCAAGCAAATTTTAGTAATAGCTCCAAAATTATTTTTAATAACCATTACGTGCGCCCGAAGGGCAGGAGGTTCCTTCGAGCTGCATCCAGACTTCTGAAGCGGAAGATTTTCGGCAAAACTGCAATAGATGGCAGCACCAAACATCGCTAACTGCTCCGACGGGATTTTCATAACACCTTTACTAACGAGTACTTACACTACATACATTCGTGGCGTATTTGGCGGTGGCCAGTATCGAACCCGGGACCTTTTAGTCTGAAGTCCGTTACTATAACCACTATGCTATCAAGGCCACACCAAATGAGTTTTAGTAATAGTTATTAAAAATATAAAACTATTAACTCTCTTCGTTGCTAACTTTTTTCTAGTAATTCTTACAGATTTTCTTGTAACCGACTAAGATTACTAAAAATTTTTTAGTAATTACAAGGATCACTAAAGTTTTTTTAGTAGATCCACCCTTTTTTTTTACAGTGCAGACCGACAAACTTTGATTGATGATAGTAGACATGAAGACAAACATTATTAAATAGGAATCCATGGGGCGCAAACGTCTTCTGTAGGAGCTAGGGGTCATTAAAGTTTAAGGTCCAAAATTTCAAATGATGATAAAAAATGGAAACAAGTTGGAAATTGCACGTGAACGTAGCAAATGAGGTGCGTTCGTACGATAACGAAGTTTAAAAAATATTCAGATCTTGCTGATATAGTAGAGCGTACTTCGGATACAGTATAGTAGTCGAAATCTTTGTGTTTCTGTAAATATGCAGAAAGTAATTTTTATTACACCTCAGAAACGTATATCTTATTCATAAAATGTGAAATAGTTGAATATAATTAAAACACGCCCCAAACAATGTTTCCCCGTATAGCATTATGTAGTTGAATACTTTTGTGTGGCCCTGTAACTTAATAATAAAAATTCTTTGCATCACAGATTGTACAGAATGCATATTTTAGTATATACTTCATAGATTCATACCACTTATATTATGTTCGAATGAGTAAAACATTAAAATTCATTTGAAACTTTTTTTCCCATTGATCGTAATGTAATGGAATACTTTTGATTGTCCCTGTAAATGATCTATGCATCCGACTTTCATAACGTTTTAAATGACTCAATAAAATTACGTAATAATTATATGTTTTAAATTTCAAACTATTAAAATGCATTTGAAATTTTTTTCCCCATTGACCATAATGTAATGGAATCCTTTTGATTGTCCCTGTAATTGATCTATGCATCCGATTTTCATAACATTTGAAATGAGTCGACAAAATTACGCAATAATTATATGTTTTAAATTTCAAACGATTAAAATGCATTTGAAACTTTTTTCCCCATTGACCGTAATGTAACGGAACCCTTTTGATTGTCCCTGTAATTGATCTATCCATCCGATTTTCATAAAATTTGAAATGACTCGACAAAATTATGTTATAATTATGTATTTTAAATTTCAAAGGATTCGGTTGGGTAGTTTTTGCGTTGTTATATGCGGACGGACAGACAGACAGACAGACAGACAGACAGACGGACAGACAGACAGACGGACGGACTGAGCGACAACAATAGGTGCTACGTATTTACATAATTACGAACGCACCTAAAAAGGGTCGAT
Source organism: Maratus speculifer (assembly GCA_964019185.1). Taxonomy (NCBI): domain Eukaryota; kingdom Metazoa; phylum Arthropoda; class Arachnida; order Araneae; family Salticidae; genus Maratus; species Maratus speculifer. The sequence continues at coordinate 29,887,305 of OZ025299.1, read as the reverse complement.
TCGTTTGCGGTTTTCACTAAAATCATTCTTTATATCACGATTTTTTTAGAAAATTTTTTTAAAGACTTCGTTCAAAAATTGCCGATAGAGGGCGCTTTAGACTTTAGAGTAACGAACAATTACTTTTTACCGTTATTTTGTGCATGGGGTTGAAATTATTCTAAAGTTTAGACTTTAACTTAAATTTTAAGCCCAAAATCGGAAACATTGGGATCGGGTAACTAGCGAAAATTGAAATGTGAACAGAGGGGGAGATTTTAAACGCTTATAAATATTGGACAAACTAATCAATTTTGTTGCGCTTTGCGTGTAAGACATTCCCTTGGTAATTATTTTATTCAAAATGACGTACAGCTTTGTTGTCCTCATTTTTTGATAGAGGGCGCTTCCGACACATCTCTGACATTTCAATGCCATTACTCCTGGGTGTTTTACTACCAGACCAACATACTTGCAGAAAGTGTTAGCGATACAAAGACGACTGGGAATCACATAGGAATGTAACGTTGGAAATGCCTTTTTTGCGAATTACGGTTAAAGGAAGCAGAGAAAATAAAACAGAAACAGCAGAGAAAGAGCAACATGTTAATGTGACAAAAAACAGTTTATTTAAATGTGTTACTACAAAAGGTGTTCGAAATTACGACCAGAAGTAGTCCGACATGCTTGACAGCGGCGTCGCGTGGAATTACTCACGCTTTGAAAGATTCCTGGCATCTCTGATATTTTTCTGGCAGCTACAGAAATACCAGCTGCGAGGTCTTCAAATGATGGTACGGGAGTCTCATGCACCCACCCATGACCCCAGCAGAAAAAGTCCATACATGATAGGTCCGGCGATCTCGCAGGCCAATGACCCGGGCCACCACGACCTATCCACCACTGTCCATATATTACTTTGAAGTGTCGGCAAACGTCATTGGTAAAATCTGGAGGAGTCCTATGGTGCTGTTCATCGTTCAAATACTTTATTCTGCTACCTTTGGAACCGGTTCGCGAATGATCACTTCAAAGTGATCGCTGCTCAGGCGCATTACCGTTTAGCGCCATCTACCGCGAGGAAACCGCAGCGCCATCTACCGTCGCTGTCAAACTTGCTGGACTACTTCTGGTCGTAATTTCGAACACTTTTTCTAGTAAAACCTTTAAATAAACTGTTTTCTGTCACATTAACGTGTCGCTCTTTCTCTGTTGTCTCTGTTGCTTTTTTCTCTGCTTTCTTTAACCGTAATTTGCAAAAAAGGCATCGCCAACGTTACATTCCTACGTGATTCCGAGTCGTCTTTGTATCTCTAACACTTCCTGGAACTATGTTGGTCTGGTACTAAAACACGCAGGAGTAATGCGATTGAAATGTCAGAGATGTGTCGGAAGTGCCCTCTATCAAAAAATGAGGACAACAAAGCTGTACGTCATTTTGAATAAAATAATTACCAAGGGAATGTCTTACATGCAAAGCGCAACAAAATTGATTTGTTTGTCCAATATTTATAACCGTTTAAAATCTCCCCCTCTGTTCACATTTCAATTTTCGCTAGTTACCCGATCCCAATGTTTCTGATTTTGGGCTTAAAATTTAAGTTAAAGCTTAAACTTTAGAGTAAGTTCAACCTCATGCACAAAAAAACGGTAAAAAATAGTTGTTCGTTACTCTAAAGTCTAAAGCGCCCTCTATCGACAATTTTTGAACGTAATCTTTAAAAAATTTTTCTAAAAAAATTGCGACATAAAGAATGATTTTAGTGAAAACCGCAAACGAATCGACCCTTTTTTCCGTTTTTTATCATCGTTTGAAATTTTGGCCCTTAAATATGAATGGCCAGTAGCTCCTACAGAAGACGTTTGCGCCTCATGGTTTCCTATTTAATAATGATTGTCTTCATGTCTATTATCATCCCTCAAAGTTTGTCGGTTTTTTAGCGAAATACCCTGTATAATCTAAACTCTAACTTCAAGTGGCAGTAGCTTATGCGCATTTTCATGAAGAAAAACTGTATTTTTTGTACTTTTCAGCAGAACTACTGACGCGATTTCAATAGTTCTTTTGTTTTTACAGTTTCTTTTGCATTATAATTGGGTATTTTAACATTTTTATTTATTAGAAAAATCAAATACTATTATATAACGTTAATTTTAAAAAAACTCAATTCTGATCGCGCAACTCTTACATTTATTTTTTTTATTTATTATAGAGCAATCATTATACTATTTAACAGGGATGCCTGTATGTTCCACTTTTTGAACACCAGTATTTTGAAAGAAAAACTTTTGTCGTAAGTTCCTACAGCATTTGCAATAGAAATAATCTTCGAGATAGTTTTCTGCAAAATTTTAAAGATAAATGTAACATAAAAGAAAAATCATGCATTAAATACATATTATGAAACCTTTTCCAACACATACAATAAACTATAATAAATCTTTACTGTTTAGTAAAGTTAAAGATATGACAAAGTTAACAATTACTAAAACTTGAAAATCTAATTTCAACATTAAATATCAATAGTCGTAAAACATCCGAATTCATTTATGCAACCCTGTATATGATTTATAGTTTTGTTTATCTATACTAAAATTGAATTTAGTTAGGAAATGCAATTTATTATTTTTCCAATTTTAAAATTGTTAAATTTAAAAAAAACTTACCATAACTGAAAACGTACTTTCAGCCATTATCGCATATGTCTCAAGACAGTACTGAAAAAAAAATTATTTTGTGTGTCCCTGCAGGTGGAGGCCCCACCAGTGGCCGAGAGGCTCTAACTTCTCAACTGGTAGACGGCAGGTGCTGGGTTCGAACCCAATCACGGCTGTCAGCCTAACCGTTCGGAGTTTTCGGGGTTTTCTTCAAACCTTGCGTAAATACGGGTTAGGTTCCTTTAGAAAGATCCCCACGAAGGGCACTCCTAACCCTGGTCCTATATCCCAAGTGTAGCTAATTAGACGACAAAAGTAAACCAAACCTAAACCAAACCCTGCAAGTAGATGCAAAATGCTAGGTACACTGAATATCCCTATTTCCGCATTTTGCAATTCACCTCAGAGATATATGATGGTTTAAGTATTTCGAAATAATGTATTATCATTAATATTTGCCGCGAAAGATTTCCTAAAATGAACGCAATGAACGGATTTTTTTTAATGTGCCTGTAAATTAACAACAAACGCTATGCACACTATACTCTATAATAAGCATATTTTAATACACATAAGATTTATATATCAAATTAAGTTCGCTTGAAATAATGTAACATTATAAAAATACACCGCAAGTTATTTTTCCCATTGGCTGTAAAGAAACCGAAATATTTTGATCGTTCATGTAATCGGACTATAAATATCTACACACTTTATTTTCAATATCAAACATGCCACAGTAGGTCTCAATTATTTAATTAATTTTTCGGCAATTCGAGTATATTTACGAGAGTTAGAGCACCGACAGGCAGATGGTAGAGAGAAAGACAAACAGAATGCATAAATACTTTTAAACTGTAAAGAGTTAAAAAGAAGATTTTTGTATGCAAAAATTCATGTTCAAAAAGCAGACCGGGCGAAAACGAAACACAACTATTATGAATACAGGGTGATTAAAAAAACCGTGGACAAAATGATATGACAAATCAAGCATGCAACAAGAATAAAATATCACGTAGGAACATAGGGTCGCAAACTACTTAATTGAGTCACAAATACAGCATATTTCATTCTAGCTACTCCCGAATTGAAAGTAATAATTTCGAGGAAAATAAAAATATTGTAATGAAAATGCAACGATATGCACCTTATTTTGTGTGAAATGTGATAACGTTACGAAAAGATCTGGAAAAACTTATTGCTAAAGCAATCGATGATACCGTATAAACTGATTATCACAGTCCAAAATGTGTGGTGCCAAGTGCATATTGCTGCACTGATAAAAATCTGCTGCATTTTGCTGCAACGCACTCCCCTGCTTGTATAGAAAACGGTTACTTGGCCGTGAAATGGAGCTTTCTCATTGGTTGGAATAGAGATATTATATACAAGCGGTGGAGTGCGTTGCAGCAAAATGCAGCAGATTTTTATGAGTGGGTGATAACAACAAACTTCTACCACTTTTGTTTGTTGTTATCATATTTAAAACAAAAGTGAGAATGTCTGTTAAAAGTTTTATTATAATATACTTCAATTTTCTGAAATTTATTACTGTCAACCCAAATTGAATTAGGATGAAACACCCCGTATTTGTGACTCAATAAATGGTTTACGGCCTTATGTTCCTATGTGAATTTTATACTTGTCGTATGACGGATTTGTCATATCAATTTGTCCACGTTTTTTTTTTTTTTTTTTTTTTTTTTTTTAATCATTCTACATAACTTGCTTCTTATTCATTTAAATGTGCAATATGAAGATAGAAGGGAATTCGAAAAATATCAGCTCAAAGCATAATTGAATGAAATTACTCAGGAAAAATTATTAGAAATATACTATGAATCAAAGAGTACTTACTCTGCTTCGAAAAATCCTTCTGGTAGTACGTCCCTTTTCAGTCGCTTGTCCAGTGTGGCTGCTCTCGTTTTGTCGAATGGTAATGTACACTTAACGAGTATTACTTCCCGTGGTTTATCGGCATAGTCAATTATTATCCTATTATAGTACAGAGATTGACTCTGTGACAAAAGAAATGAAAACAAATGCACGTGTTAGGGACTAAATTGTACATAACATTTACTGATTTTAAGTAAAATTTATAAAAGGTAATATTTTCAAAGGCATTTGTAAAATTGTTTTTTGGAAATTTTATATAGAAGTTATAACTTATTTAAGAAAATAGTTTCAAGTATTAAAAATTGGTAATGACTGTTTCTATTTTTTGCCAATTTGGTTCAAAAAATGCCGCTTTTTTACGGCGCTCATAAGTTTAGTACCACTATTTACGATTACTTAATTTTGCCTCATTAAATATTTCATAAATATGGCGAAAATTACTATTTGGAAGTACTAGTACGAATAACGTAGAAATTAAAACTTATTTCGCACGGGCGCATGGGTAAATCAGGTATATCATTGAAGCAGTGTATGTGTTATCAGTATATTCGTTTTTTTAATTCACATGACGCAAAATATATACCGTATATACTCTTGTATAATTCGACCCCTGAATTCAAGTAAAAAGTATATTTAAACCAGTATTTTCTTGTAGCAATATTAGTTTATTTAATATCAGTAAATTCAGAATTTACTTAAGACAAATATAACTTTTCCTAATATACTGGCATGTAGTCCGTTATTCTTCTCGAAATTACGATAGACTTACAAACAAGTAAAATTTCAGTAAATATAATGCAGAAACTCATAAGGTGTTATTTCTTCTCTTCATAATCGAAAAAGAAAACTGTAAAAGTCTTATGAATTTTAGACTAAAGAAGTAGAAATTCTCCTTAAGACTGATTTCAATCTCAAATGCTTTGCTAACCAAAGAGTAAAACGTTTTGCCGCATTTACAAATTCATTTTTTAACGGAAACTTTTAAAATTGGAAGACCTGACCATGAAAACAATTTGGAATCAAACTGTGGTATCCATTTTTTGATAAATAAGTTAACTGTTGAATTATAAGCGATTTTGATCATATGACAAAAACTTTTTCACCTTTTTTTTTTAATGTTTTTCCTTTTTATCGTGCAGAAAATTTCGTTCAAAACGCTTATTTCGACGCTATTTTCTGAAGGATTTATTGGAAAGAAAAAAAACAGTTTAATTAGACAGTTTCTGAGCAACAACATTTGCTAGTTTCATGCATTTCCGAACAAAAATGAAATCTAACTTGTCTCATAAATTTTCACTTTTTGATTTGAGAACACTCTTAATGAAAGAAAAAAGAGATATTTATGTATATTTCCACGACACGCATTTTGTAAAAAGAAGATCATAGTTTTTTAAGATTGAAATAAAAATTCTTAGTTTGCAAATACAAGGAATACTTATGCATATTTAAAATATTAAATATTAATCATATTTTAGGCTAGAAATAATTAAATATTGTAAACAAAAAGAGGGAAAATTTTAAATTAAAATGACAGATGGCCACTCTTCCTTTAAGCAAAGGAGAAATGGCCATCCAATACAAAAAAGAAAAAGTGAATTTAAAATAACAAAAATTAATACATTTAATATAGTTAATAATCAGTAAACATATAACAATTTGTAAAAAGGCAATTATATGACGGAAAATGAGTAAATAAAAATCGAATGAAAAACATTTAACCTTTCATCAAAAAAGTATTTTGTAAATGATCGGAATATTTAAAAAATATACTTTAAATAATAAATATATAAAAAATCATTAAATAATTATTAAACAATTTCATGAGCACTTATACTTGAATTATTATTCACATATTACTATGTATTAGTTAATTTATTGAAGAATTTATTCCGATTTAATAACAAAAATTAAATGATTCAATGTGGAAAAATTCTATTTTTAAAACATTGGATTCAAATTGAAGGACTCGTGTTAACTTTGGCATGTAATTGTCTTTTTCTTTTGTTTTTCTTTATATGTATACTAAAATTTATTACTTAAGTCATCATATTTTATTTTAAGAAAAGTCTTGAAGAATAGCTACCAAATTATTTTGGGTATTACTAATTCCATATGGTTCTCCAGTTTATCTTTAGTTGTCACAAAAATTCAACGATTCATAAGGCAAAGATTACTATTTAGGAAAAAAAATGAAAAACAAAATATTTGACAGTTATAGGTCACGGTTTTACTATCAACCCGATTTATATTTTTTTCCTTGGTACAATAATTCCGAAATTCTCAATTCTCTTTCCTTTCTACCTCTAATTTAGTTCTGAAAATAAAGCCTCTGTTTGTTGATAGTTCACTCACATTGTTCATTTGCTTGCGTGTACGTATTTGTTTGTTAAGTTTTTGTACTTGAGGATTAAAATTTCAAATATTCTGTGGAGATTTTTAAGGGACTAAGCTTCGTATTAATAATCTATACATATAAAAATAGTTTGCCCGGCTTAACTGATAATCAACGCACAACTCAAACTATTGAACCTAAAAGCACGAAAATTGGGCAGAAAATATCTCTTACGATGCAAGCGGCCACCAAGACGGGACTTTTTAAAATTCCCTCTAAACGAATTAAATAGGGGTTCGAAAATTATAGAAAACCTTGCTTTATCTCAGAAGCTGTTTTGTTTTAGCGTAATCGTTTAGGTAGGGGTGTGAAATTCTAGAAATTAAATCTACTAAAGAGATAATAAACACATATTTCAGCGATTTAACAAATTATCCCCCCCCCCCTCTAAGGGGGTTAAAAGTGGAACGGAAATTTTGGTATATTTGGCACATCTCAGCAGCCAGTTTAAGTTGAAGCGTAAAATTGCGGACATAAATCTATTGAAAAAATAATTAAATGTGTGCTTCAGTGAATTAAAAATTTCCCTCGGGGAGGGAGGGGGTGAAGTAGGGTTTAAAACTTTGAAACACTGTTTGGAACCGTCGTGTGATACATCATCGAAAAGCTATCGAATCACTGTTTTATAACCTTTCAAAGCATTTCGATAAATTTTATTTATAATGTATGAAAAATTTAAAGAGAGGAGGAGGGTGTATTTCGGGGGTATTAATAGTTGGAACTCTGTGGGGCATTTTTCTAACTTTGCCGACAACCCTCATGTGATACACCGTTGAAAAGCCCCATGGCACTTATTCACATTTTGTCTTGCCCTTCCCGCCACTTTTCTTCTCGTGAGACTGTAAGTTTAATGCATTCCAGTAGAAGGTCTTCTAATAATGGGAAAATTATGGAACCGATCTCAGTTCACGAGCAGCGGTTTTTGACAGAGGTATGAATTTGAGTATATATTAATCTATTAAAACAAAGTTAATCACTTATTTTACCGATTTTAGAAATTTCCATCTAAGAGGGTTTAATGCGATGGTCACACTTTTGAGATATTTCTCATGTCTCTGCAATAGTTTTTAGTGGAAGCGGGAAATTCAAGATAACAAACATACTAAAAACAATATTTAAACAGATACTTCAGTTATTTTAGAACTTTTCCGTTTATTATGTTGTCAACAACGACTTTGAATCGGATTATGTAAGATTATACGACAAGAATTATGGATATTTAATTAGATAACAAGTTTTTTAACCTTCCTACCCTGAATGGGTCTAATCGACCCAGTCCTATAATGCGTTTCTTTCGATTCAAACCAGAAATTTTTTTATAAAGTTAATTAAATAAGTAACACAAAGATTTAAGTTAAATAAGTATGTTAAATGGATTAACATAAAAATTCTGGTATGAAATATTTTAATCAAGTTTGAGTGAGATTTCAACAGGGTAGGAAGGTTAATAATTCTTAGATATATTTCGTTTGATTCAAGATTATTTTAGGGAAACTGGCCAGCGTAGCAGGTGAAGACTGCTAGAAAAAAACTAGTATGGTCTTCGTTATCCAACGCATCGGAGTGTTTGGAAACATTACTGCCCTCATCCGTTCACCAAAAAATTTTATTTCAAAATTTTAACTTTCTAAAAAAAGACTTACTGTATATTTATTAAGCATTCTACTCGTACCACACATATTGAAGTTGTCTAAAGGCAGTTTTATCGTGGTTTTACCATCAACTGTTTTTGGCGTGCACCCTAAAATGAAACAAAAAAGAGTTACAGAAATTATACAAATGCATAAAATATAATATTGGATAACTGATTATCAAGTCTTTTTTTTACATATTATAATTAGTTACATTTAATAACAATTCAAAACGACTTTTTATATTAAGATTATGCACAACACTAGAAGCTAAAAAGAATTCTTAAAAAAGGAAGTTTCTGTAAGTGGTAAAACACGCACTATACTGATAATAACCCATAAATTATCCCACTTTTGAAATCCGGATGAGTTTTTAAGAGCAAATTCCTTATTCAACATTTAGTAGAATTTCACATGTCTTGAAAAAAATGGTGCATTTTCATTAATATCGGGATAAAAAGTGACTGGAAAAAAATAATTTAACAACTCATTTCACCAGTAGAAACGTCATTGTTATCCTCAAATTAATGATGATATTTGTATTACATTTTGTAAATCACGTTGCCGTTTCGATAGAAGGCTATTAGATTATTAAATCATACCCCTTTAAAAGACTGTGTCGTAGCCGGGGCTTGGAATCAAGGGCGCATTGTTTCCCTATTCCTGAATAGTAATACATGGCTGCCAACTACTACGCCTAATTAAAGACGAATAAATATATCAGAAACAGAAATTTTAGCAGATAATCAACAATATGGAGTGTAATACATACCATTAAATATATTTGGCATACATTTTACTGAAACTTTTTTATGGTTCCAAACATGTTTATGTGATTTAAATAGGCGTAGAAGTTGGCAGCTCTGGTAATATCCGGTTTATTTCTACATCAAAATATGTAATAAAACTTTTGCGATTAATTGCGAAGATTTTTATTCAAAACAGTGTTACCATGGAACCCTGTATTCTCGTTTCACCAACCAGCACACAAACGCAGATTGGCTACATCAACGTGTAATACATAACTAGATTTTGAAAAAGTTTTGTTTTTTAATGTTTGGCCTCTTCTAGTTCTTAACGCTCTATTTCCGTTTCATTTACTTTTTCCCGGAAGACTACAAGACACACCTTAAGGGGCACAGTAACTTGAAATTGTTCATAATATCGATTTTCTTTTTTAATATTAACTGAAAGCTCCTTTAAATGTGAATATTTTGATTACACATTTTTCCCTACACGACAATCGTATCGCGAAATATTGTAAATTTGTGAGGGAGTGTCATTTAGTACTAAAGGCACTCAGGTGTTTTGAGTGAAATCGTGACCTCAAGGTTCTAACATGTGTGGCGCAAAAGCGACATCTATCCTTTATGCAACTTTAATTTTCCTGAGTGTGTGTGCGCCCTCGATCTACAGTTAACTGCGGTTATGAGTTTTATGCGGATTTCTAGCTCCGTCTTCAGTTTGCAAAGTGTAAAAGTTGTGAGTTGCTGTGTGGTGTGTGGCGTGGTGAGCCGGGAGAGCCTCCAGCAAAGAATAGCAGAGCTGCCGTGTAAAGATAGAGAGCCTCCGCAATCGAGTTGAGTAACAGTTGAGTTCAGCACTGTGATTGCTTGAGAATAAAGATATTTGTGCAGCCACGGGCTGTTTATTTACAGGTTAGAGCAAAAGTAGACCGCGACCTGAAGAGAAGAGCCGGGTTAGTGCTTTGGGCCGGACTTAGTCGTAAATGTGAGTATGAGGTACAGTTTAATTTTCATAGTAGTGTGATTAATTGTCAGAAATACTGAACTTTGGCTCCTCTCCCCATTTCCCAACTATAGTGATTGCAACTATAGTATTTGCATTTTAACTTTACTTAGACTATGTTCTCATTCGACCGACACGTTACAAATTTTGTAGTAGATACACGGCAATCACCGATACAAATGAAAATTTTAAACTGAATTTTGACCGTATTCATATTTTTATAACTTGCTTGGTCGATAAACACTAAGGCTTTTTGCTAATTTATATAGAACTTCGAAAATATTTTTAATGTTTTCTATGGGGTATTTAATATATTTGAATGGATTTAACATTCAAGTTTATATTTATTTTTTAAATATTTAAATTGGGACTTTGTTGATCTTCCTTCATTTTTTGATATACACTACAGAAAAAAATTCATATTAAATGTAAAATCCCATATATCAAAAAATAAATACACAACTTTATGTAGTATATTCTAATAAATGTGGAAAACAATCGAAGCCAAAATATTCATATTTATAAAAGTAGTAGGGATTTTTAAAAAGTTAAATTTAAAAAAAATATGGTGTTTGCAGCTTAAAAAAATATTTGATTTTTAAATATTAAGTGTCGTTCCATCACACATATTAAAATATTATTCAAAATGTACATTTTGGTTTCAAAAGCACTTTGTCTCCTTAATGATGAAACACCAGATATGTTTCATGTAAGTGTAATTTCAAGCTTTGATTCAGAATTTGCAAGAATTTGAAAGTAAAATAAGATTTTAAAAATCCTTTTTTATTTTCTTTTGTAACCATTGAAAACTAAACATGTTTATAATAGTTTATTTAAGAAATCAATCTATCTACAATTCAAGACACTTTCATAGGTACTAATCATTACGCAAACATAATACCTTTATTTGTAAATTGTAATATTTCTCTTATTTAAGCGCGGAATTCTTTGATTAAATTATGTAAAGTTATTATTCGTAAATCGTGATCCATAATACTTTCCACCTATGAAATTTTACACAGTAATATTTTTAAGAAATTTATTTAAGTTACTTTTACGCATGTGTTAAAAAACTTGGCACATTAATTTTTAGGTTGTTGCACATGTTTAACATGCTGTGCCAGATTTTGATAGTAGAAATAAGGGCTATACTGAGAATGCACTTACTGATATTTGATTTTATAATTGAATTAACCATATATAATGAGTCAGATGTAAAAATGTTCTAGCGTAAATATGTTTGAAAAAAACTTTTACAGAAAAGATTTTGCATTCGAAAACATATTTTCAAATCCTATTGAGAATCTTTCACCTTTATGTAGAAATGTGGGTTATATTTTATAATAAGAAAATTGTTTCTACATATTAAATGAATTATTCACATGTGTTTGTCGTTTTTCCAACATATATTATTGTAAAGTAACTGTAATAATTTTTTGAACTATGTAGTATTAGGAATCTTAGTACAATTAATAATAAGCTTAAAAAAATTAAATTACTAAAAAAAATTAAAACACTTTTACTACATTTAAAACTATGCTGTATACTTTTAATATATGGGCCAATGAAAAAAATGCAACACATTTTATTTGAAATAGGAAACTTTGAAAAATCTCAAATAACCAAAATATGGAGTTGTTATTTGTGAAATTATTGAGATATTTAAATAAAACAAGAGAAATATTTCTGTGATAAAACAATACATTTTAATTAAACTACGACAAATAAAACAATTTTTAATTTGAGAGAAATATAACTTCTTTCACAGAGACTGATTAAAAATAAAAATCAATTAAATAGCAACAAATGTAAATACTAGTTGAAATACCGGGTGATCCAGAAGTTTCGGGAGTTTTGAAAAGTTGATAATTAGGAAACTATGTATAATACAAAGGTTCTGTTTTCAGATATATGCTCAGAAACATGTGGGATTTTTGTTTAGAATGAATTTTTTTAAATATATATAGTTACTATTTTTAGCAACAGGTGGCGCTGTTGTATAAGATTGAATGTACCTATACCATGCGTTATATAGACACATGAGTTCATTGCAAAACTTCTTTTCTATGATATTGATGAGATTTCGTTTTAAGGGTGGTTTATGTTCAAACATTTTTTGTAAGGTAAATGAAATTGCATTGTAAGGGAAATTTGATACAAAATTTCATGAGCAACTGCAGTGTTTAGACATTGTCTAGACTATGTTTAGACACATCTTTGCATGTCGCGTTGTTTTCATATCGTACAATACGTCAAATTAAAACTGCAAAAGAATCGATGGCCATTGCAAATGTGAAATGCTATGGTAAGCAACGTTTGAGAAAAAGGCTCATTGGAAGATCGTAATAGAAACAAGAGATCCCAAATGTCTGTTACAATCGTAAATTAGGTAGGATTCTATGCCAATACTCTGTAGAAATCACCAGTTCATGGTGAGTGCAGTAAACTTGTGATATCATGATGAACTGAAATTTCTTCTGAAATTTCTTTCTGCTCTGAGGATACTGTGCACGCTGTTTTGCATCGGCTCACGGCGGTACTTATAAGCCATGAGCGTCATGATTAAACTTTGTAACCCTTGGACACTAATCCGTTCTTTTAAATGAACTGCATCATACTATAAAAACAATACTATCAATTTTAGCGCCACCTGCTGTCAAAAAGTGCAACTAACATAATATGTTTTTTTCATCGAAAAAACAAATCCCACAAGTTTCTCAGCATTTCTGTGAAAACCGCATACTTCTATTGTTTATGGTTTTCTAATTATTAGCATTTCAAAAGTCCCGGGACTTCTGGATCACCCGGTACAAGCAAAAAAAATTACTTCAAAAATATTTATCATTTTAGCGCAGATAATAAAACGAGAAAGATAGTAGAATAAAATTTTATTCAATTATAGAAATAAATTTTTCACTTCATTAAATTAAAAGCTTTAATATGAATAAGATAAAACTGAAATCGAAAGAAAAAGAATTTAAAGCATGAAATATAAGAACATAATGTCTTACTGTCAATTTTTAGAGATTATTTTAATGTGTTTAAAATTTTTGAAAATGCTTAAATAAAAAACGTAACGTAACGCATTTATCTTCTTTATTTAAAAAATAACTAAATAAATAAAAGAGTTTGCTAAAAACTGTTTCACAATTTTAAATAATTAATTAATCTTTTAGTTTCCTTATTTTAGTATGTCTAACCCCTCTAAAATATTTGACCCCCCCCCCCCTGGAAAAGATTCCAAGGTCACTCGATGAATTTCTGCTTCGAAAATTCAAATAAAATTCTGTTCAAAAATCTAATTTAGCTTTGAGTCCCTTTCACAATTTTGCAGGATTACTAAACTGTATCTAAAATAAGTATTTCAACACTCGCTCATCCTATTTGTACATATGAAGTTAACATGATGCTTAATTTTGCACCATTATACACTCAAAATTTCCATCATTATATACTCTTCTTAGTACAAAATGAAGTTATTACAACAGTTTAATAAGAAACATACTACCTACAGTGTGAATATGACTAATTTATCTTTCTGCATCAGAGAGAGAAAAAAAAATTATGAACCCCACCCTACAATCTCTTGAGCCCCCTCTCCCCCTATAGATCACTTCTAGCTAAGGCCCTGTGTCTAAATATCAAGAAAATAGAATTTAAATTAAAATAGTTAAAAACTAAACATTTATGTGGGCATATTTAGTTCGATTTCAATGAATGAAAAGCACATCAAATCACATGAAAAACACATACAATCAGAACTTTTCTTTACCTTTAAATCCTCTGAAATTTTGGACTTAAATTTGAGATTGATTGTTGCTTAACATTACTGTGACTTTCATCTGTTTTGCAGAACATGTTACGTCGTATGTATGTATGTAACATATATTATTATAAAGTAGTCAAAAATAAAAAAATAGATTAGGAATTGTAATTTTTGTAATAATTACTAAATTATTAGAGATAAAAGGAAATACTTTAATAATTAAGGTAAATAAATAATTGCACGTTGCAGAGTTCCCGTTGACCATATTGTTAAATACTACTATTTCGAAACAATAATCATCGTAATACATTTCTACGACGTTGGCAATAGAAATATACTCTGAAGTAATATATTAGAAAAAAAAAATGATTTTTAGATGGAGGGAAGTTGGGCCCTGTACATTAAGTATAGGTATATTTCAAATTCAATTCTTATATTTTTGTTGGGTGCTAATTTAATTTTGTTTTGGAAAAGAAAAAATTTTTGATGAAATATTATGCAAAAATTGATCCAAAAGTAACTGCAATGCATAGAGAGAAATAAAGCCGTTATAAAATTGTTTGCAAAAATTAAAATACATAATTACGATAAAAGCCATATATATATACAGGGTGGTCATAAAAAAACTTTGCCGATATATGGAGCTCTAGCGGCCAGTCCGCTCAACCGATCGACGTGAAATTTCAGATATAGCTATTCAGACGTATGAGCTGGAGATTCTGTGAACGACAACAAAATGGCGCTCACGGTTACGGTTATAGTTATAGAAACTCGAAAATTTCCAATGGCAACACCCATTTTTTTTCATCGCAAAATGCTCAGCACATGCGAAAACCCGAAAGAGCGTTGGAACCGTACGTGCATCGCAAGAAACGGACATGTTATGCAAGCACAAAAAACCGTTCTGGGAATCCTCTCCCCCATGGAAAAAACTCGATTGGGACGCAAGGAGGAAATTTGCATATGACACAAAGTCAGTACACTAATCTCTGATTACAATACAGATCGGAGAAAATAAAACTTTTATTTTGAATACACATTTTCCACAGGGGTGCCATCACAGGCAATTGCATGGTGGCATTGCACGGAACCCATGTGGAAAATGTGTAATCACAATAAAAGTTTTATTTTCTCCGATCTGTATTGTAATCAGAAATTAGTGTACTGACTCTGTGTCATATGCAAATTTCCTCCTTGCGCCCCAATCGAGTTTTTTCTATGGGGGAGAGGATTCCCAGAACGGTATTTTGTGCTTGAATAACATGTCCGTTTCTTGCGATACACGTACGGTTCCAACGCTCTTTCGGGTTTTCGCATGCGCTGAGCATTTTGCGATGAAAAAAATGGGTGTTGCCATTGGAAATTTTCGAGTTTCTATAACTATAACCGTAACCGTGAGCATCATTTTGTTGTCGTTCACAGAATCTCGAGCTCATACCTCTGTGACCACCCTGTATATGTGTGTGTGTGTGTGTTTGTGTGAGCTACAGAATCAAACAAATACATTAATATTTTCTAGACATTTTATTTAATAAAATGTAACATACTTTTGTGTCGTCTTGTTTATGTTCATTTATAAGAAGAAGTTTAATTTTCAAAATATGTTTATTTGATCAATGTTTCATACCGATCTTTTTATTATAGTTTAAATACTGCCACTTCTGTTAACCCTTTTTAATTATCTTCAAAAGCATTTGAATATTATTATATATACTATATATCGTGATAATCTGCATAAAATGCTCCCTGTTTTGATACAGAAAAACTGCGCTTATTTATGTATTATTTCAAATGAAAAAAAGTCTTTTTTTAATTTCTGAAATTAAGATGTGTATTTTATGATTCCATTAATATCATTTACTCACTTGTAACCATACTACAGTAAAAGTTTTAAGCAAATATGTACAGCATTTTAATTCCCGAGTACTAGACATTTTTTTTACAATTAGTGTTTCAAAGACGTGCCACAAACATCGAGATGTTTTCTGAGTCAGTTGAATAGTTGTCGAGTTTCATAATGTTTGACTTATTAATATTTTATAGAAAAAAATCTAGAAATAATTAAAATAGAGATTACTATTAAAATTTGTGGTCGAAATTTATAAGGCAGTTATGCTACTAAAAAATAAAATCGCCTCCGTCAAATTCGTGGTACGCTTTTCTTAAATATGTTGAAAATCTATGCATATGTGGTATTAATTTCAATTTTAAAGTGATCTATGAGCATTTCTTGCTACAAGGATTATTTATAAATTAAAGAATAGGAAATATGTTAACTGACAACTGGAGTTAAATATTAAGCATTTGAAAATAATGCTGCTGCATTAGCAGAGAAATTACTTTATTTAAGCATGTATGACAGTTGTCCAACTTTTCGGCAAGTAACGCAAAATTAGGTCCCTGTATTCGTTGAATGACAATTAATAATAGCAACTAGTAGAATATAGTTTGTAATTCAATAATGCATTTCCCCTATTATTTGTGTGTCTTAAAAATGAGCTTTTCCGTAACATCGCGAACTCGTTCAAGAAAATTTTTGGAGCGCACTTTATTTAATTTATGCTGACGTAACTTATTTTCACTTTTCTATTACCTCTGAAAGACCTTTAAAAAATACATGCAACAATTAACAAAATTATAACTTTTAAAAATGATTCATTTATAAAAATAGACGTAAACATTGAAAAGGTTTATATTAAAGTTATATGATGAACTGGTGAGAGAAAAATCCTAATTAACTAGTAGATTTTTTTTATAATTGAATAATTCAGTTCCTGTAGTATTAGTGTGTATTAAGAACGAGTTTTCTCCGTATAGCATCGCAAACACTTCGAGGATCATTTTTAGGAAAACACTATATTTCTGCTCACACAACTACGTCTCCTTTTTCAACTATCGCTGAAAGACCATTTAAAAAAATACATGCAAAAAATTACTAAAATCATCCTAAGATAAACCATTTGTGAAAATATCCTTGAATATAAAAATTTTTAGATTCAGATTATGTGATG
The DNA here is from genome assembly GCA_964019185.1 of Maratus speculifer. Taxonomy (NCBI): domain Eukaryota; kingdom Metazoa; phylum Arthropoda; class Arachnida; order Araneae; family Salticidae; genus Maratus; species Maratus speculifer. The sequence goes on along the minus strand of OZ025299.1, from coordinate 29,870,223 downwards.
AACATAAGATCAAAAATCATACAAAACTAGTAAAACCTAGTTTGTAATTCAATAATATATTTTCTGTGTCATTTTCACCGTAACATCGCTAACTCTTTCAAAATCATTTCCACGAGTGCACTATACTTTCTTTCTCATGATGCAATTTCTTTTTACTTATGTATTATCTCCGAGAAGCCTTTTAAAAATTGAACGCGAAATCATTGCAGTCTAAGATGATCCATTTGTTAAAATAGCCATAAATATAAAAAAGATTACATCCAGATTATGTGATGAACTTGATCGAAAAACACACAAAACTACTAAAATCTAGTTTGTAATTGAATAGTATATTTTCTGTGTCATTATTGTCAATTAAGAACGAATTTTTGCCGTAACATCGCTAACTCTTTCAAGATCATATCCTAAGTGCACTATACTTTGTTTCTGCTGACGCAAATTCTTTTCGCTTTTCTATTATGTGTGAAAAACATTTTAAAAAAATGAAAGAAAAATCATTCCTAAGATTATCAATTCGTTAAAATAGCCATAAATTTAAAAACGCTTAGTTCCAGATTACGTGATGTGCATCAATCAAAATTTACACAAAGTTAGTAAAATGTGGTTTGTAATTATTTAATATATTTTCTGGTCATTTGTCTAAGTTAAGAACGAATTTTCTCCGTAACATCGCTAAATGTTTCAAGATCATTTCCACGAGCGCACTATACTTTGTTTCTGCTGACGCAACTTTTTCTAGCTTTCCTATTATCTCTGAAAAGTCTTTTAAAAATGGTCACAAAATCATTACTGTCTAAGATGATCCATTTGTGAGAATAGCCGTAAATATAGAAACGCTTAGATTCAGATTATGTAATGTGTATAAATAGAAAATTACACAAAACTAATAAAATCTAGTTTGTAAATCAATAATATATTTTCTGAGTCATTTGTAACGGTTAGGAATGAATTTACACCTGTAACATCATAGCTGTTTCAAGATCATTTCCACGAATGCGCTATACTTTGTTTCTGCTGACGCAACTTTTTATATTCAGTTTTCTGTTATCTCTGAAAAACTTTTTAAAAAATGGTCACAAAAATATTGCTGTCTAAGATGATCGATTTGTGAAAATAGCTGTGAATATAAAAATGTTTAGATCGAGATTTTGCGATGAACATACGATTGAAAATATCACAAAACTAGGAAAATCTAGTTTGTTATTCAATAGTATATTTTCTGTGTCATTTGTGTCAGTTAAGAAGGAATTATCGCCGTAACATCGCTAACTCTTTAAAGATCATTTCCTAATTGTACTATACTTTGTTTCTACTGACGCAACTTCTTTTCTCTTTTCTATTATGTGTGAAAAACCTTTTAAAAAATGAAAGAAAAATCATTTCTTAGATAATCAATTCATTAAAACAGCCATAAATGTAAAAACGCTTAGTTCCAGATTATGTGATGTGCATAAATCGAAACTCATACAAAACTAGTAAAATCTGGTTTGAAATTATTTAATATATTTTCTGTGCCATTTGTCTCAGTTAAGAATAAATTTTCTCCGTAACATCGCTAACTCTTTCAAGATCATTTCCACGAGTGCACTATACTTTGTTTCTGCTGACGCTACTTCTTTTTTACTTTCCTATTATCTCAGAAAAGCCTTTTAAAAATGGGCGCAAAATCATTGCTGTCTAAGATGATCCATATGTTAAAATAGCCATAAGTATAAAAAAGCTTAGATCCAGATTATGTGATAAACTCGAGATTGAAAATCACTCAAAACTAGTAAAATCTAGTTTATAATTCGATAGCATATTTTCTGTGTCATTTGTGTCAGTTAAGAGCGAATTTTCACCGTAACATCACTAACTCTTTGAAGATTAATCCCACGAGTGCTGTATACTTTATTTCTGCTGACGCAACTTTTTATTTTCACTTTTCTATTATCTCTAAAAAACCTTTTAAAAAATGGACGCAAAAACATTGCTGTCTATGATGATCCACTTGTGAAAATAGCTATGAATATTAAAAAAATCTTAGATCAAGATTATGTGATATGCATAAGATGGAAAATTACACAAAAACTAGTAAAAACTAGTTTGTTATTCAATAGTATATTTTCTGTGTCATTTCTGTCAGTTAAGAACGAAGTTACTCCGTAAAATCGATAACTTTATCAAGTTCATTTAACTTATGTATTATTGGAAAATAAAAATATCGATTAAACATATATAATTATTATTGTTATTTTGCTTAAATGGATGTTAATTTTTGCTCCAAATATATAATGTTGAACAAGAAACTGTATTTCGTAATAACAATTACAAATATTCAATTATGCTAAAAAAGAAAAGAAAAATTTATTTTGTAATTGTTAATATCATCCGAAATCAATTATAAAATAATTAGATTTCTATTTTATGATGAATTCAATTACTTTCCTTCGAAACCAATTTAATCCTGTATTTATTTCAACGATACTCTATCAGATTTAAAATCACGATCAATTAAATATCAGCTTTCAATTCTTTTTAAATTAGTATTATTTTTATTTTAACTAGAAGGTCTTTTATTTTAATGATTGGGTCAAATATCTATATATATATATATATATATGTTACTTTAAGGAAGGATGGGGAGTATTGTCTAATAATTGTTAATAGAATCTATTCATATAATAGAAAGATTATTTTTTTATGTAAAATAAATATACATTACAGAATATTTGCAGTTCTTAGAATTATATTTTATTTAAAAAAACTAATTTTACACGCGATTTATGATATTTATTAGATGAATTAATTCGTTCGATCTTTGTTTTGAAATGGATTTTTGTTTCACATTTTCGCTATTGCGCTTAAATTTGCGAATAAATTTAATATATTATGTAAAATACTTCATTTAACCCTTTCTGGTCAAGCGGACTATTGACAGTAGATGTCATTTTATGAAGCATTATTTTGTTTTAAAAAATACTTTTATTTCTATTTATATGCCGCTATGTCAGTATATCGTCACTTGAGAATAATAAGGTTCTATCTGTGTTTTTCAACAAATTAAGTCAATAACCGTCGGTTGCGGTAATAGTCAAGCGAGTTCAATAGTTTTTTAACATTTCAAAAAAAAAAATAAATAAAAAATGCCCAGTGTGCTGAAAGAAGTTTTTACCTGAGAAAATTTACTTTAAAAAATATGATTTGTATACAAAAAAATTGCATCTTTTTTTATATTGCTATTTTAAATACTTTTATTTAAAAAGTAAATAATGCTGAATCAAAATTAAAAATTAGACATTTTCACTTAATCAAAAGAGAAAAATTCAACGCGACAAATAATATGTTGAATCTCAGGTTCTGAGAAAACATCTGCTATAGAACTGGAATTTATGTTATTTTTTTATCTTAATATTTTATGTATTGTATGGGCTGTGTACTGAAATTTCAAGATGACATTCTTTCTTAGTCTAAAGCCTGAATGAACAGGTGGTGAGGGAAAAGAAAGGAAGATTATCGAGGGGAGTGTTTGACCTTCTGGGATGTCTATTGAAGAAGGGAAAAGAAAAGATTTCCACGACTAGGGGGGTTTACATTGGGGAATTACAGGAATGGAGAAGGACAGTGTTTGGCTGAGATTCAGTTCGTATCGTGAGAGCAGTGGTGGACGGATGTCCCTGTATATAGTGCTCGGGTCGAACAGCGTAGGCTGAGAACCCATGTGTCGGGAGATTCGAAATTGATCTCCGGTAAAGTTAATCTAACGTATATAGAGTGAGAGGGAGAAGGTGTAATTTGAACAGTACACAGCCAAATTTTTACTATATTTAATTTAATGTAGAAGCGGATCACCTATATCCGAGTTATATATGTAAGTAGTGTATTATATTGTGTACATAGAATAAACTGTTAATTTAGTTAATTGACAGTGTTGGTGACCGATATCACCTAATAATATCGGTTGTGGCAGCAATAACTACTACGGACTTTCTTCAAAGTTGTGCGGGCTAAGAGGGAACGTCCAACATTGAGTTATAACAATTTTAATTTACTCTAAATATTTTGATAAAAAATTTATTTTATTAAGAAGTCTTATGATGTTGTAATGCTTACATATTATATGGTTAACCATCACAGAACATTCAAAATTCTAACTCTATAAATAAATAAATAAAATAAATGTTTCTTGGACATATTATTACAACATTGATTCTTCAATTACATGCATTTCAGTTTGTGTCTGATCCCTTGAAACCTCACGAAATTCTCATAACTCTCTGAATTTTGAAGATATCGAGATATATATATATATTTTTTTTTTTTTTTTTTTTTTTGTTTAATTCAGGAATGGATGAGGAAAATTTTTCTAATTGGAAGTTTTATCCTCTGGGGGCTGTATAAAAATTTAATTTTCGTATTTTTTAAAATAAATCCCCCATGGAGTTGCAATCTTATAAAAAAATTCACCTTTTTTATGAAACTTTGCAAGTGGAAGTATGGGTCTAGGGGCAATATTTAAGGAGATTGCCTATTGTTTCGATATTTATGACTCACCCTGTATAGGTGAAAAAAAAAGTCACGCCATAAAATTGGAGGCAGCATTTTATGGTTTAACGTTACACAAATGTTTTACAGTGTAACGTTACCAGTAATAGTATGCAGTAACACTACTTAATTCTTTTACAGTGAACCGCCTACTAATTCTGCTATAGAAATATTCCTACATGGAATCATAGTAGAAACAGATATTTTGGAACAAAAAGGGCAAAGTTTATTATGCAGAAAAATTGGTACTTCAATCAAAATTCCTAAGCCTAAATATTTGTTTTATTCAGTAAGTCATTTTTTTGTTTTCGAAGTAAGGCTTTTTAAAAACCCCTCGGGCGTAGGAACTTTTAAAATTCCACGAAAGCTTTGTTTTTATAAGTCTGATCTATATAACTTTAGTAATTGAAATTTCTTTTCAGATTCTGTTGTAGGCACATACGATGGAATTCGTACACCTGAAGAAAGATTCCAAACAAACGACGAAGTATCTTTTGAAGTCGTCGATGCTGCATCGTCACTGAACCCATCTCACATTTTGGGACTCCTTTTATTGCTGCTGCCTATTCGAGTTCGGATTCACTGAGAAAAAATGTCAAAACAATGATATCTTAACGGTATACTTGAAGTGCTGCAAAATTCGGTGTCTAGGTTTCGGAAGTGAGTGTGAAGTTTTACTAATGTACTTACAAGTATGAAGAATGAATCCACGTGGACAATTTAAACGAGGACACTTAAGTGCGAGGGACTATGCTGAACAAACAAAAAGTAATTTGTGATTCAATGGGGCGAAGACATTTTTAGGATCGCTCTCATTTTTTTAGCTCTGACACATGAAATAAACATTTGGACTCACTACCATGTCGATAATTCCATCCACCACAACGTCTGAAGTCTTTCACGTCATTGAACGGACACTTTATTTTTTTCTGTGATGGCGGTAGGCTGCTTGGGAAATGTTTTGCAGATATTCCAGTTTCGTGTTTGAATAGACCAAAAAACGGAAAGATGTAAACGAGCAAAGTTCCTTTTTGTGAAAACTAGATTGTTTTGTTTTGAAGATTCGATCAATATGATATTGGGAAAATTTTTTTGTGCACTTATTCTATTTTGTGTATGTTTCTTATGCTATTTTTAATGGATGCACCCCATGGTTTTAATCTGTCGCAAACAAAAAAATATGGTGCCAAAAACATTCAAACAACATTTGTAATTTTTCGCATTTAGGTGTATTATTCTTATAGGTCAATTTCTATCCACCCATTGTCTATGAATGTCTCTATTTCTCATTAACTGTAAATTTTACCAATGAAATTCATAATAATTATTCGTGTACAATGTTTTATATACTTCATACTTTTAAATCTATCTAAAGTTACAGTTTTGTTACATTACTGCATTTTTATTATAAAAATCTTTTATAAAATCCCGCTTAATGTATTAATTAGGTAAGTCAAATTAATTGTGTAATGTAAAGAAATATAGTTTAGCTATATTAGGATGTCAAACAGTGGCCTTCCATATGCCACTAATTTTTTAAAGAAAAAGTCGATCATTCATATTCGGTGAATAGGTAAAGCAATGATAACTGTAAAACTTTGCTGGCGGGCCATATTTTGACACCCCATATTTATACGATACTTTATTAAAGGTTTTAAGGCTGCATTCAGATTGCAATACTTTCAGTTCAACTAAGGCGGCGCGTTTGATGTTAATGACTTTTGTGGTTCAACTTCAATCCAAGTGTAGGACAGGAATCTTTCCCTTAAGAGCCCACAATAGTCACAGAAAAATTACACAAAAAGACCCGGATGATCATGTAAAGTCTATGGGAGCGTTCTTTTCTAATATCTCGCTCAAATTTTAATATTTTTGCATGATTTTTTTGCACAAGATAGCTGAGGGCAATCCACAACCGGGCTAGTTTTTACTTTTTAAATTTTTGTTTCAGATTTTCTTTAAAAAATTACTTTAACTTTCGAAACCGGTTTAAACCGGTTCTGAAACTGAAACTATCGTAATATTAAAAATATATAACCAAAATCGAAAAAGTAAAAACTAGCCCGGTTGTGGATTGCCCTCAGCTATCTTGTGCAAAAAAAGCATACAAAAATATTAAAATTTGAGCGAGATATTAGAAAAGAATGCTCCCATAGACTTTACATGGTCATCCGGGTCTTTTTGAGTAATTTTTCTGTGACTATTGTGGGCTCTTAAGACCAGACACATAGCACTAACTTCTTGCGGTCACGCGTCGCTATTTTTTATCTTTCGTGTCGGCACTTTGATGTATAAAGTGCTTTTTCAGTGAACTTTTTTGAACTTCAAGAGAGAAATCGAACTCGAAATCAGTTGACGGCTTTATGACTGAAGATGGGGGCGAGAAACTTTCCCTTCCTTTGTCAATTCGGTAGGGTCAATCCCTCAAAAATCATTTTAAGAGGTTTCACCTTTGTTCCGTACGAAAACAAAGATAGATTTATTGCTCTTTTAGTGTAATAAAAACTAGTGCTGTTCGCTCGCAGCCTTAAGCAGGATTAAGATAGCAGGATTATAGTTATCTCCCTGACCATTGTATCTCCCCGTTTTCTATTGTCAGTAAACCACAGATGGGGAGAAAACAAGGGAGCTCCAAGACTTCAGTTGAACTTCAAAGTGGCCAGGTCTGTTTTGGCCTTATTTTTTTATGCCCATTTTTACACCTGCATGCAGAGCTAAGTGCTAAAATTTCAAGATAAAGTTCCAAAAAGTTCCGACTTCATCCAAATTTTCTTTTGCCTTTCCTGTGAAATTTAAATTTGTCGAGATGTGTCATTTTTTGCGGGTAAGCGATATCATAAACCGATCGTAATAAAAAACAAATTACTGCATGCGATGACTATAGGTCTTCAAATGAAAAATATTTTGCTATGATCATACAAAAATTATTTATTGAAATTCTTTTAAAATATTTTAATAATTCGATAAAAGTACAGATATTTTATTATTATTCTGTTAAGAAGAGTGTAGAAATATAAGAAAAGTTCCATGCAGTATATTTTAAATTACTGACATTTTATTTAATATTCTAAACATAAAGGAATATTTAACTAGTGTTAAACTTATTAATTATTATTAACTGTTATTTAAAAGTATTCAATTAGCTTGAATCTTATCATAGTTTTTTTATCAATAGAGGAAAATATCTGATGTGAAATATATATATATATAAATATATATGTAGTTAAATGTCCGTTTTGTAACGTACGCACAGACATTGGTGTATATATATAACAGTTTTGCATTATTAAAAACAAATGTTAGTATAATAAGGCAAGACTGTGGCGTGAATCATTTGGATAATCTGTTTAAAATAAGGAAAAGTGCATAATAAAATGTATATAAATTGCTGAGTGACTAACTCACTAAAATCTTTTTTGAAACAGAGGTTTCAGACGAATTTCTTATATTTGGTATTAAGGTAATGGTTGATAATATTACTAATGAACAAGTTTTTTAATGGCAGCTACATTATATTTGTTACAAAATTGACAGCTTTAGATTATTGTTGCAGTTTTATTTTTCTTTAAATCTATCTTAGTTTTGAACGAGATAAATACCTTCAAAAGCTGTTAGTTTTTATCAAAAATATTTAGCTTTTTTTTTTTGAGGCAGCTAATTTTGTTGTAGTTTTTGTCGATTGTGCTGTGTAGTTTCATTTTTATAATTATTAACATTATTTAATATTTTTTGTGTATGTATTCATTTATAAATAAAACCCCCACAAAAAGATTGAAGTTTATCTTCTTTGATACACCATGAAGTTACTCATACAGGGTGTTAGATATGTATTTTGTAAAGTTTAAAATAGTCTTTACTATAAGTCTTCAATTATATAATCTTTATCTCCTTCAAAAGGGAAAAGTTATCTAAACTAATTATTAATATCATTAATGAATCTAGGAAACCAGTCAACGTCAATAATGACTGGCGTTCTTATGCTCTGGCGACAGATAACTGCGGGAAAAGTAACACAACTACTGAAAATACCACAAAATTAAAAAAAAAAAAAACATTTAAAACCTAGTGTGTTTAATATATCTTAGATTAAACAAAGCGAAAATTACTATTCGATAATGGGTATACACTGGAGTCCCGTATTCTATAAGAATTAGTTCTGAAGTACAAACAGACAGTGACAACCCCATTTTGATACAGTAGATTCTGTAACAAAACGTAAATTATAAGATATAATTTATTCAAATATTTCCCCTTGAGTTTAAATATATACTAATAAACGGAAATTTCGCAATGCCTGTGTATGTTTTGACGATAATTAGACTCAACTAGAAGTCTTTAAATTTTGTTGAGAACAGTCCAAGACAGGTCATAATACACCTGACTATACCATTTTTATTTATTGATTATTAGATGAGTTATTAACCCTTATTGTTCCTACGTAACTTTCCATGTAACATCGGATCAGATACATGAAATGATAGGTTAAGTATGTTCGTGACTAGCATATCTCACATGAATTTTACTCGGTTGGCAATGGGGTGAGAATAGAATATATAAATAGCCGTCTGTAGCAGCCCTGCGAATATTTACTGAATCAACATGAACCAAATAAGAGATTTTTAGCGTGACCTGCAAGCTTTACATGAGTTAAGAGTTTGCCCTAAAGGGTTTCTCCCAATTTTAATTACATTCAAAATTATGTTTTCCTCGATGTATCGCACCCTTGTTACAAAAGTGTCATAACTCAAAAATTGGGCATTTTGAATTATGGCTGCCATTTTACGCGATTTAAACTCCTATACCGATTACCTAAAGTAGAAAATTGGGCAGTCAAAAAGCAGTTGTATTTTTTAAATGATCACTGAGCCTACCACAGCCTGAAACAATTTTTCGCATTTCCTTAAATACAAAATTTTTTTAAGTTATGGCATTTTTGTAGGAAGGTTGCGATATATTTTGTCAACAGGTATTTTTTTAATGTTAATGATATATTATTTACTCGAGTTATATAGGTAAAGTTTGAATGTAAATTGATTCATTCTAATTAGCTTACGATTCTCTTACAGTTTTTAGTTCAATCTTTCGACGGAAGGGTATGCATTTTTTATCACTGGTTCTGTGGAACTAGTTCGAATGGGGTTTGACTATTGTGACTTGGTTTCCAACGAAGTTTAGTTCCACCTTCCATCACGAAAATTGATATTCTTATCTCTTTTTTTTTTTTTCAACTTAACTTATGATTCTCATCAGCTTTTTTGGCGAGTGCACAACAGGTCCGCTAGACGATGTCATAGGCAGCGACGGCACGTGCTGAATTTTTGTTCCCAAAGAGGTTTGTTTAAAACACACTACATAATTCGTTAAATGTATGCTCTCGAAAGCAGCAAGAAACTATCCAGAAGCTCATTTAGACAGAGATCTGTTTGAATCAAGTTTTTAACTGTTTGGAGACGGGCATATGGAACATCTTGTCTATGCCAACAAAGGCGGCTGTGACGCAAGTCAAAGGTTCATTTTGAGAGATTCGCTTTTTTAAATTTTAAATTTTAAATTAAATGTTCAAGTAAATGTGTGAAGCAGAGAAGCATTTTGGTCGTATCCTGCCACTGTAATATCTGAAATCAGCGCTGAGTATTAGACTTGGAGTTTTTGCCGAGTTTCTGGTATTAGAGCTAAAACTCATTTGTAATAGTTTGTGGAGTAAAAACTCGGAAAAAAAGCAGAGCAGTAAACCATTTTGAGAAATATTGTTGTGAATGAAGATCTTTTTACAACCGCGTGGCTGTATTAACTGTTTTTCTTGCAGCTCCATGTGGACATTTTCATAGTGCGAGTTGATTATTGAAGGTATAATAGAAAACGATTTTATGTCAACTTATTTTCATTCACCTCTTTTGAAGTTTATATTTAAATAAGATTGGATTTAACGTATAGTTCAAGCTAAATTCTTCCAGGACTAATCTGTCAATCCTTTCCCTAAAGTTTTAAATAAAGACAGTTTTGAATCATGTGCTATAGTTATGAACCCTCATTCAAATATTAACGCTTTATTCGAAATCAACACTTCCTCAGAAAAAAGAAACAAATAAAATTATATATATAAAACACAAATGTAACACCTTCTTAGTTAAATTACTCATTCAAATAAGAATAAACATTCAAATATGCAGAATAAAAAATGCTGCTGCAAATAGCCAAATCTTTGTCGATTTCTTTGACTATTGACCTTAGACAAGCTATAAGGTCTATCGCACAAATTTCATAATAGACAAAGGTTTCCTAATCTACGAAAATATACAATAACTTCTTTCAATTTATCCTCAAATCTGAAAAACGTTCTTTATCTTTTGACGCTTTTTATCCTTTTAGATCCTATTTAATTTTAAAATCTATTCATTCACAGTATCCCAATAAAAACAAATTTTCGAATCGATTATATTTTTGGGAAAATATAAATTTAAATTTCTCACATGGATTTAACGTTACCATCCTCAAAATTGGATCTCAATCCGATTTAAAAAGTGAGTATGCATATATGAAATTTCAAATTTGGTGGAATTTTATAATGAAGAATTGTAATTGAAAAGTCGCATTGTTATTCGGAAAGAACACTGTTAAAAATATGTAGCTTTTGCTGAATAGTGACCTACAGATAACAGAGCATTCTCATTGGCCGGAATAGAGATATCCTATAAAAGCAACGGACTGACTATTTTTAACAATGTAGACACATTTGTCAGTCTGCTGGCGTGTTCCCGTGCTTCTTCGACTTGCCCTCGTGATGATAATATGCCATGCGCCTATTATATTTTCTAAGTCTGTATAAATTTGGAAGTAAAAAATGCAGTGAAATATTACATTATTATATATATATTACAATATATTCCACAGGTAGATTCAAAATGTCATGTCAAATTTTAAACGGCTACATTTTTCGGAGAATACACATATACACAATAACCTGTCTGCAAAAAAATGACTAAAAATGATAAATTTTAGCTATGATTAAAGAAAAAAGAAAAGGACAGTTACATTTATTACCAGCTGACCCGTCTTACTAGGTCCTGTTATAATGACCTTAATCAAAACTCGAGTTTGTAAGATTTTATATCTTTTGAAAATTATTTAAATGAACCTAGTTTCTAGCTAGTTCCATGCGAATTTGTTTGTCTGTTACACAGCTAAAAAACGCTATGCTTGTTGGCCACCGTTTTTTTTTTTTCTGAAAGCTCGCTTTGCCTTTTTTAATTGATGAGATATGTTCGATAAAATAAATCACATTTTTCTGCTCTAAAATACTGGTAGCCAAAAATCGTAGTATGTAACAGACAAACAAATTCGCATGGAAATAGCCTTCTGAGAACTCATTGCTTTTCGTAACAACAGTGTGATCCGACAAAACTTTCTCTGAATGAATCCGATTTATTATTTAATTTTAATCTACTAAAAAAATGATCTTTGAAATACAAATGTTTTGAGTCTTGAAATTGTATAATTTCAAGATAAACTTTTGTAGATTATATAAATAAGTTTATTGGTAGATCTGAAATTAAATGAAATTAGCGTCGTCCAACTCCTCCGAACTGTAACCCTTACTCTTATACAGGGTGAGTCATAAATATCGAAACAATAGGCTATCTCCTTAAATATTGCCCCTAGACCCATACTTCCAATTGCAAAAATTCATAAAAAAAGATGAATTTTTTGATAAGATAAGTTGCAACTCCATGGGGGGTCTGTTTTAAAAAATACGAACATTAAATTTTTATACAGCCCACAGAGGATAAAACTTCCAATTAGAAAAAAAAATTTTATCCCTTCCTGAATTGAACAAAAAAAAATTCATCTCGATATCTGCAAATCCCCGAAAGATATTAATATCCAAAATTTTCCAAAATTCCTGACTTACACCACTTAAGCATGCCTCTGAGCGCAGCAAAATCAGTTCATTTGAAGTATAATTAAGGGATCGACCATAAATTTACGTATTGTTAAATGTCGATCCAAGACAACACTTAAACTTTTAGATATAAAATAAAAGCGTATAGGTTTTTGCTTTAAACTTCGATGAAATATGCTAGATGTCTGCAATATTTCGACCTTGCCGCCAACTTCGTAACTGGCACGACTTATTGAACGGACCGTCTTATTAAACACTTATTAAAAGTGTTATCAAATTAAGTGATATTAATTAAACTCTCATTCAAAGTGTCTTAAAAACTTATTGGCGCAGGCAATAAGTTTAGTAAATACAGTAATAGCGAAAATGACTCTTCTATTAGCGGAATCAATGGAAATATATTTTAATAAATTGCATAGAAATATTTTCAAAAAATCTACTTTATACTACAGTTAAACCGCTATAACGGACACTCCCGAATAGCAGACACCTCTGTTTAACGGACTATTTTCCAATCCCCATTCTCAAAACCTAAATTTGTGTATGTTTAACCTCTGAATAACGAATATTCCGAATAGTGGACACTACTTAAGGCGATAAAGGATGAAAAAGTATTTTTTAAGGAGAAAAAATGAAAAAAAGTAAAAAGGCCTCTAAATTTATCAGGGAATTTTGTGATAAGTGAGCTGGGAAAAATCCCCCCAGAGTTGAATTGAAGGGGTTGCCAAGGAGGGACATCTTCAAGAGCATTGAAATATCCCCTCGGAAAATTGAGATTTTATGCTTTAAACAGCCAAAAAGTGCAATCCCCCTCCCCGACCGGAACTCTATAATGTCCAATAATGTCACTTTTAAAAACAAATTACATGTAATGGAAACAAATTACATGTACCTGCAAAAGTTAACTTTTGCAGCAGGGTTTTTTCACAAGCATGTAATGAACAGTGGGTAAAGGTGTGTACAGTTTTATTTAGCCCCATTGCTTAAAAAATAATTTTAATTTCTGATTAATCATATAAAAGAGGTTTTAGGACACATAAAAGTCAATTAATGAAATGTCAAACGTTTCTTAGCACTTTTTGAATATCTTTGATTTTCCCAATAGCGGACACCTCCGAATAGCGGACAATTTCTGCGTTCCTGAGGTGTCCGTTATTTAGAGGTTTTACAGTATTCAGTTTCAAAATTAATGAAAGTTTTAAACCTATTTTTGCTTTTTTCTATCTTTACAAGAAGAAAGTGTTGGATTCATGAAAATTTTAAATTCCGGTTTTCGATGGATTCACACGTTTTAGGGCTCAGAGATACCGAAAAACATGTTTTTATGAAATGTTTGTCTGTGAGTCACAGCACAATGAAAAAATTTGAAAATTTGAAAAAATTGATAAAAAAATAAAGTTTAAATCAACTGACGCATTTAAACAGAAATTAAAGAAGGTCAAAATGGCAAAACTTAAACAAAATCTGAAATCGAAATTATACAGCATTTAAACGTTAGGAGCCCAACTTTGCCTATCTTAAAACTAAATGCACTTTACTGCATCAAATGTTTTTATTTCAGTATTTCTCTATTTGTATTTGTATAGCTTTGAGGTAGGCGCTACAGCTATTCGCCGGCATAACCTCCAATGATCACAAGAAACCATATAGAACACTTTATTACAGATTATCCAGTCCATACATTTTTCACGGGGACAACACAGACACCCATGCCGCTACCTGGACTCGAACCAGGGTCCAGCGGTGTGGGAGGAGCTGATGCTACCAACCATGCCACTGGATCGGCAGTATTTCTCATTTTTAAACTGACATACGTCAATAACCGTCGGTTACGGTAACTTTTCAGCTCAGAAAATTTATTTTTAAAAATATGATTTGTTTACAAAAATTACTTTTTTTTTAATATTGCTGTTTTAAATATTTTTATTTTTTTTTTAAATAAATATTATTTAAAGGGCTGAATTAAAATTGAAAATTAGACATTTTCGTTTAATCAAAAGAAAAAAATTCAACTCGAAAAATAATATTTTGAGTTATAACAATTTTAATTTACTCAATTTTTTTTGAAAAAAAATAAATATTAGAAGTCTTATGATGTGATAATGCTTACAAATTATATGGTTAACCATCACAAAACATTCAAAATTCCAACTTTATAAAAAAATAAATAAAATAAATGTTTCCTGGACCCATTACAGCAACATTGTTTCTTCAATTACATGCATTTCAATTTGTGTCTGATCCCTTGAAACCTCACGATTTATTAAAATTGTCATAACTCTCTGAATTTTGAAAATATCAAGATGAAATTTTTTTTTGTTCAGTTCAGGAATAAATAAGGAAAAATTTTCTAATTGGATGTTTTATCCTCTGGGGGCCGTATAAAAATTTAACTTTCGTATTTTTAAAATAGACCCCCCATGGAGTTGCAAATTATCTTATCAAAAAATTCACCTTTTTTTATGAAACTTTGCAATTAGAAGTATGGGTCTAGGGGCAATATTTAAGGAGATAGCCTATTGTTTCAATATTTATGACTCATCCTGTATATGTTACGGTTAATTTGATAAATTCAGTTTTTATAAATAATAACCACTTCTTTTGGTAAATTAATAAATGCTGTATATTAATGAAATTTGACGGTTATTTTAAATAATTACCGATGAAGTTCAGTCAGTATGACTAATTAAGCTTTGTAACGAATATATATTTTACAAAAATATGTACTATCATAATTGTTTAAACTAATAACAAAAATAATTGTAAAGAGACAATAATACTCAATCAAAAGAAGTGCAATTAATAAGATGCAAAAGACTAAATAGTTTAAAATAACTATTTTTATAATTACTGAATGAATTATTTAAAGTTTTAAACACTGAAATATCCAAATAATAAATTCTACAGCTTTGAAATGCATATTTTTAGCAATATATATTTAACACAAACTTATACAAAATAAAAATCTCAAACTAAACCAGTTGAAATTTATTACATTTAACAACTTTAACTGGTAATTATTAATAAGAACTGGTTAATTTGATAAATTCTCATAAATGTATTAGCCGGTTTATTTGGATATCATTTGGTTATTAATAATAACTGGTTACTATTAAGAATAACTGATTAATCAAACTAACTGTAACATATGTATAACCTACATATAATTTTCCGCATTAATTTGCGTACCTTATATATATACGAAAAACTCAACTTTTGTTTTCTTTTTATAAATAAGCTAAATGTACGTACGTTCAAATATTTTGCCACCACAAAATTCAAAGAGTTCACTTAATTTAATTACAAAGTTTCTCTCAATAAATAGGACAGTTTTTTTATTCTAAAATAGTGATAATCCGGTTAACGACAGTCCCATCAGAACTCCGAGAGGTTCTGACCTCTAAACTGGTAGACGGTAGGTGCTGGGTTCGAACCCAATCGTGACCGTCGGCCTAACCGTACGGAATTTTCCGTGGTTTTCTTCGAACCTTCGATTTCCCCCTTAGAAAGACCCCCCACGGAGGGAAACCCACCCCTTAGGGCCTATATCCCACAGTGTAGATAATTGGCTGACATAAATAATAACAAAGAAACAAACCGGTTGGCGACAACTACACTAAATATTCCCCACTGTTTAAATTTTCTTTTGAGTGAAACAACAAATTCTTCCTAAATGTTTAACGAATTATACTTTATATTCTTCGAAATCAAATTGATCATGCAATAGACCAATAGATTTATAAATACGAATAAAATCCTTCTATCTAAAAATGAAATATTTCGTGACATATCATTTACGGCTTTTTATTTTGACGGAATTCAGCTGTAAATTGACATTTCGAGAATAGATAATGCCTGTTGACGAAGCTAAATTCGGTCGCGATTTACCAACTTCGCTTTAATTTTCTCTTTCATAATTTTATTGTTTTCAAAAAGGAAATAAAGAGGCAGCTTTTTAAAACGAATTTTTACGTTGAAAGTGGTTTGATTTTTAATAAAAGTCATATTTAAGATTTAGTAGCATATATCAGTACTTAAACCCATTATCAGAAATAAAGGAATTTTAAACTTATTTTATACGTCAAGATTAAGATTAAGAATTATATTAAACAATTTTAACCTTTCGAAGATTTGGTGTTATATTTCCAGAATACTTAATTTAGGCTTTTAATGCCACACTTGCACCAGAAATTTGGAATAAAATTTTCCTTTTATTATGTGCATTAAGAAAAGTTTTACTGGTTCCGAAATAAGTTTTTTCTTAAATTCTGGTGTCATTCAAATATTTTAACTCTATAGTAATACAAACAAGTTGCTCCTAAAAATTTAACACTAGAACTACTGTGAGCCGTCATTTTAACGGCTATCATATGAATATGTTTCGGTTCAAACCAGAAATTTTATTAAGAAATAAGTTTAAAAGATACAAAGAAGAAACAGATTAAATAATAAAGTTAAACTGTTTTACATCAAAACTCTTGTGTGACATATTTTTATAAGAGTTAACTCAAATTTATGGTATATCTAGTGTTAAACAAAATATGCAGATTAGAGTAAAAAAAAAAAAAAAAAAAAAAAAAAAATGGAATTCATTTCATTTCCATTTAAACTTATTTTAGTGTAGTATAATGGAAAAAGAACAACAGCCGATACTTTAATAAATTTGGACGTTACCAAGGAAATTAAAACTGTACAAGATTAAATTTTGAGTGAAAGTTGTATTTTTGTAAAATTATTTTCATTATTCAAAATATTAGAATACAAAAATACGGGGTTAAAAAAATTTGAATGCTGATTAATTTTCCTGGTTGTTTCTTAAAGTTGCATTAATTAAGCATAAAATCTACACGAATCCAACAAAGTTGAAAATTGCTTATGCATTCGGTTTGTCTGTCCGTCTGTCCGTATGGCAGTCTGTTCGTATGGCAGTCTGTCCGCGCTCAAACTCTCGTAAATATACTCGGATTGTCATGAAATTTTTGGACGTTAATGACGTTTACCCGAGCACGAATTTTATTGAAAATGAAGTTTCTGCCATGATTAGTTTTTTTACAGGGACAGTCAAAAGTTTTCCATTGAACTACGGCCTATGGGAAAAAATCGTTTCAAATGAATTTTAAAGATGTTACATCATGTCAAGCATCTTCAAATTTATATGCATCTACAAAATGCACTAAAATAAGCATTTTGTGAAGTATGCAGCGAAAAAAGTGTTATTATTCATTTACAGGGCCACACAAAAGAATTCCAATACATAGTGATAAAGGGATGAGGGGATTGATTGCGACATATTTTAATTATGGTAAAAGATTTCATATAAAACCAAATTGATATACGTTGCTGAGGATTTATATGTTTTATTTCATGCATAATACTAGTGCATAGCATTTACAGGGACACACAAAAGATTTCAAATTGTATATTCTATCCGATATCCTGTATATTATGGAAGATGGCTGTTAAATGAATAAAATGCATTTTTAATTATGATATACGCTTATAAATTTCACTAGATGTATGCATATTATATGGTTTATATAAATGCTAATTGTTACAGAATTTAGATATACAGTGTTACACAAAATATCTCAGAAAGGTCACTAAATATGAGCTTAATTTACTTAAAGTTAGTTTTTAAATATATTATGCCTTTTTACTATGAACCGCATTTAGTTTACTAAGAAATGCTTGTAGAATATAGATAAAATGATATACAGGGTCACGCAAAGAACTGGATACATGGTCGCTTTTGGATGATAATTTCTAGAAATTGGATTTAAGTAGTTTAAAGAGAATTTATTTTTAAACTAAACTTTAGTAAAATACTTTCGTGTATTAAAGGTACTATGTATTCAGGGTGTAGTATTCAAGTATGTTTCCATCTATTAGTATAAATTACTGAAAGGAAAATTTCAACCAGCTAGGCGTTTTCTTGCTAAACTAAATTTTAACATTATATAGTCTATATATTAACCGAAAAATCAAATACAGGGATTTTCAAAAGTATTGGAATATATATTTGGATATGAACAATAAAACGTTATTTCAATTGCTATCGAAGGTTTGTTAAAGATTTCAAGAATATTAGAAAGTGCATCATAATCTATGCTTAATGCATGATTTTTCTTACTTGTTGTATTCTAAAATAGTGGTAATTCTGTTGAAGACAACTATCCTAAATATGCCCAACTGGTTAAATTTTCTTTTGATTCAAACACAAATTCTTCCTAAATGTTTAACGAATTATATTTTATATTTTTCGAAATAAAATCGATCATGCAATAAACAAGTAGACAGATAAATAAGAATAAAATCTTTCTATCTAAAAATGAAATATTTCGTGACATATCTTGTACAGCTTTTTATTTTGACAGAATTCAGCTGTAATTTGACATTTTGAGAACAGATAATGCGTGTTGACGAAGCTAAATTCGGTCACGATTTACCAACTTCACTTTAATTTTTTTTTCTTTCATAATCTTATTGTTTTCAAAAACTAAATAAGGAAACACCTTTTGAAAATGAATTTTCACGAAGAAAGTAGTTAGATTTTAAATAAAAGTTATATTTAAGATTCAGTAGTATTATATCAGTACGTACTCAAACCCTTATCGAAAGAATTTTAAACTTATTTTATAGATTCAAGATTAAAATTAAGGATGATATTAAACAATTTACCCCTTCGAAGAGTTGGTGTTTTATTTCCAGAGAACTTAATTTTAGTTTTTAAATGCCACACTGGCACCAGAAATTTGGAATAAGATTTTCCTTTTATTATGCATGTGAAATATAGTTATACCTATTTCTAAATAAATTTGTTCTTAATCTCTGGTGTCATTCAAATATTTTAACATTTTAATAATACCACAGGTTGCTTCTAAAAGGCTTAACAATATAACTATTGTGAACCGTCATTTTAACGTCTACCATATGAATATGTTTCAGCTCAAACCAGAAATTTGATTATGAAATAGGTTTAAAAGATACAAAGAAGAAAAATGTTAAATAATAAAGTTAAATTGTTTTAAATGAAAATTTCTGGGTGAAATATTTTTATAAAACTTGACTCAAATTTACGTTATTGCTAGTGTTAAACAAACTATAAAGATTAAAGTAAAAAAATAGAATAATTCATTTCATTTGCATTTATATTTATTTCAGTGTGATATAATGGAAAAAGAACAACGCTCGACGTTTTAAGAAATTTGCACGTTACCAAAGAAACTAAAACTTTAAAAGATTAAATTTTGATTGAAAGTTGTATTTTTGTAAAATTATTTTCATTATTCAAAACATTAGAATACTAAAATACGGGGTTAAAAATTTAGAATGCTGATTAATTTTCCTGATTGTTTCTTAAGGTTACATTAATTAAGGCGCAACACTAGTCACAGAAAAAGACCCGAATGATAATGTAAAGTCTATGAGACACTTCTTTTCAAATATCTCGCTTAAATTTTAATATTTTTACATGATTTTTTTTTTCATAGGATAGCTGAGGACGATCTACAACTGGCCTAGTTTTCACTTTTTTTATTTTGTTTATATATATTTTTATATTACAATAGTTTCAATTTCAGAACCGGTTTTGAAATTAAAAGTTTTTTTTTTTTTTTTTTTTTTTTTTTTTTTTTTTTTTTTTTTTTTTTTAATCTGAAGCCAAAATTGAAAAAGTAAAAACTAGGCCGGTTGTGGATCGTCCTCAGCTGCCCTATGGGTCATTCCATGTCAATTCAACCAGACCTTGTAACCCGACCCCCAGGGATTTTGATGAAACTTTGTGTACACACTAATTCTATCATGAAATGATTCCATCAGAAATTTTTCCTTCCTAGACCTCATAGTTTGTGAGATATGGGGGGTCCAATTCTTGGGGTTTTCTCAAATCGCACATTTCTGAGTCTGTATTTTGAGATTGCAGTTCCATCTTCAAAAAATTGTTTCTCTGGATCTAAAATATGAATCATCTTAAAAATTTCACTGTAAAAATATAAATAGATGCAGATTTTAATAAAAAAATATTTAAAAAATTTACTTGTAATATTTAGGATAAAAAAAATTAGCCAAAGTTGAGAGTTATGGTTATTTTTCCAAATTTTTGTGGCTTGACAAAAAAGGTTGTACACAAAAAGGCAATTTAAATTTCCAATTTCCTTTTGTTTTAAATAAAAGTTTAGACTTTGGGCTTTCTGTCTATGAAATAAAAATGATGTGTTTCGCATGACTTATGCAAAAATTTTGGGTACTTTCCAATTACCCGGATGAGTGCTTTATTTTTATATATTACATATGCACACAAAAAAGCAAATGAAATTTCCCATTTCTTTTTGTTTTAAATAAAAGTTTACACTTTGGGCTTTCTATCTATGAAATAAAAATGTTGTCTTTCGCATGGCTTATACAAAAATTTTGGGTACTTTCCAATTAGCCGGATGCGTGTTTTATTTTTACATATGTCCACATGTATAGATCTATATAAATGCAGATGTATTATACATGTACATATATATGTATATATACAGTATATTCTTATATATATGTATAAAACTGGTGCCCGTCTAACCGAAAAGTACCAAATTTTGCCTTGTTTTGAGAATCTGCACCAATTAAGAGGAAAAAAATCTGACTAAGTTTAGCTGTGGTACTTAAATAATTACTGGAATTTCTATGAGTTATTGAATTTAATGTTATTTGATGCATGTTTTTTTTTTAATTCTCAAAGTAAAGTTTAGGCTTTGTTTTTTCTGATTAAAAAAAATCTGACTGTAATATGTTTCCCCATTAAATTTAGTGAATGGTCCATATATTTCATTTAGTTATTTAATAATGGGCATTTTTTGACAATCTAAAGAATCTCTTACTTTTATTTTCAATAATTAAACTCAAAACAGATTTTTTTTGTACAGTATAAAATAGAAATTTTTTTCTCTTCACATTTCCATTTTTTCTTTCGAATGCTTATATATTAATTATTTGTGTTTAAAAAATGTTTATAACCTTGTATTTCCTTTTCTTCGTTAATTTTAATCAGTTTAAATATTTATATTGGCAAGTTTAAATACACAAATGTTTAACAGAACTTAAATTTGTTTCTATAGTCTGACAGATTTAATTGCACCTGCCTTGTATAAACACCTTCTGATAAAGGCAGGGTAATGTTCGTTAGTATGAAAGCAGATGTTTTGAAATCAAGTTAATCAAATTATTGTCATTCTGTTGTTTCTTATCATAGAAGAATGATTTAACTTTTACTGTGCTACAAAAAATACATTCTGATTGTTACATATTTTATAGTTTATGATATGTATAAATATTTTTTTTGCTTTATTGTTTTAATATGAAGCCTGATATTAAACCTTCTACTAGTCTTCAGGCTTGCAGTATTGTAATATTAACTGGTTTAGAATGTCACAAAACTAGCTATACAAATAACAGAGAAATAGACTACATTGATAATCTCTGTGATTCAGAAAAAGAACTTTTATTAGTTAGGACTATTGCATTTATAAAACAAAAATTAAGTGAAAACCGTTTGATTAATATATGTGAGCATCACAGAATTTCGCTCTTAATGAAATATGAATTATATAAATGTGGAGATCCATTTAAGCGGCATAAAAAGCAAGTGAAAAAAGCAATTAGGGCAATTAATAGAGATTTATATACGGACGAAAAAGAAAACCAAAGTTGAAAGTCACGATTATTTTTCCGAAATTTTGTGACTTTATGAAAAAGTCTCTACATGAAAAGGAAAATAAAATTTCCAATTTGTTTTTGCATCAAATAACATTAAATTCAATAACTCATAGAAACTCCAGTAATTATTTAAGTACCACAGCTAAACTTAGTCAGATTTTTCCCCCCTTAATTGGTGCAGATTTTCAAAACGAGGCAAAATTTGGTGCTTTTCGGTTAGACGGGCACCAGTGTTATATATATCAATATACTGTCTATATACATACATATGTACATGTATAATACATCTGTATTTATATAGATGTATACATATGTGCATATGTAAAAATAAACACGCATCCGGCTAATTGGAAAGTACCCAAAATTTTTGTATAAGCCATGTGAAAGACATAATTTTTATTGCACAGATAGAAAGCCCAAAGTGCAAACTTTTATTTTAAACAAAAAGAAATTGGAAATTTCATTTGCTTTTTTGTGTGCATATGTAAAATGTAAAAATAAAGCACTTATCCGGCTAATTGGAAAGTACCCAAAATTTTTGCATAAGCCATGCGAAATACATAATTTTTATTTTATAGATAGAAAGCCCAATGTATAAACTTTTATTTAAAACAAAAAGAAATGGGAAATTTCATTTGCTTTTTTGTGTGCATATGTAATATATAAAAATAAAGCACTCATCCGGGTAATTGGAAAGTACCCAAAATTTTTGCATAAGCCATGCGAAACACATCATTTTTATTTCATAGATAGAAAGCCCAAAGTGTAAACTTTTATTTAAAACAAAAAGAAATTGGAAATTTAATTTGCCTTTTTGTGTACAGCCTTTTTCGTGAAGTCACAAAAATTTGGAAAAATAACCATAATTCTCAACTTTGGCTGACTTTTTTTATCCTAAATATTAAAAGTAAATTTTTTAAATATTTTTTATTAAAATCTGCATCTTTCTATCTTTTTATAGTGATATTTTTAGGATGATTCATGTTTTAGATCCAGAGAAACAATTTTTTGAAGATGGAACTGCAATCTCAGAATACACACTCATAAATGTGCGATTTGAGAAAAACCTGAGAATTGGACCCCCCATATCTCTCAAACTATGAGGTCTGGAAAGGAAAAATTTCTGATGGAATCATTTCATGATAGAATTAATGCGCACACAAAGTTTCATCCAAATCCCTGGGGGTCGGGTTACAAATGGGGGAAAAATTGGTTGAATTGACATGGAATGACCCCTATGCCAAAAAAAAAAAAAAAAAAAAAAAAAAAAACATGTAAAAATGTTACAATTTTAGCGACATATTTGAAAAGAATGCTATCATAGACTTTACATTATCATCCGGGTCTTTTTCTATGACTATTGTGGGGACTTAAGCATAAAATCTGCACGAAGCACGCCACAATATTCAAAATATTCACTTAATTTAATTACAAAGTTTCTCTCATTCAATGGGACATCTCTTGTACTATAAAATAGTGGTAATTCGGTTGAAGACAACTACACTAAATATTCCCAACTGGTTAAATTTTCTTTTGATTCAAACATAAATTCTTTCTAAATGTTTAACGAATTATACTTTATATTTTTCGAAATAAAATTGATCATGCAGTAAACGAGTAGATATATAAATAAAAATAAAATCTTTCTATCTAAAAATGAAATATTTCGTGGCATATCTTTTATAGCTTTTTATTTTGACAGGATGCAGCTGTAAATTGACATTTCGAAAACAGATAATGCGTGTTGACGAAGCTAAATTCGGTCACGATTTACCAATTTCATTTTAATTTTTTTCTTTCATAATCTTATTGTTTTCAAAAACTAGATAAGGAAACATCTTTTGAAAATGAATTTTTACGATGAAAGTAGTTAGATTTTTAATAAAAGTTATATTTAAGATTCAGTAGTATTATATCAGTACGTAGTCAAACCCTTATAGAAAGAATTTTAAACTTATTTTATAGATTCAAGATTAAAATTAAGGATGATATTAAACAATTTACCCCTTCGAAGAGTTGGTGTTTTATTTCCAGAGAACTTAATTTTAGTTTTTAAATGCCACACTGGCACCAGAAATTTGGAATAAAATTTTCCTTTTATTATGCATGTCAAATATAGTTATATACCTATTTCTAAATAAATTTGTTCTTAATCTCTGGTGTCATTCAATTATTTTAACATTTTAGTAATACCACAAGTTGCTTCTAAAAGGCTTAACAATATAACTATTGTGAACCGTCATTTTAACGTCTACCATATGAATATGTTTCAGTTCAAATCAGAAATTTGATTTTAAAATAAGTTTAAAAGGGACACAAAGAACAAAAATGTTAAATAATAAAGTTAAACTGTTTTAAATAAAAATTCTTGTGTGAAATATTTTTATAAAACTTGACTCAAATTTACGGTATTGCTAGTGTTAAACAAACTATAAAGATTAAAGTAAAAAAAATAGAATAATTAATTTCATTTGCATTTACATTTATTTCAGTGTAATATAATGGAAAAAGAACAACGCCCGATGCTTTAATAAATTTGCACATTACCAAAGAACCTAAAACTTTAAAAGATTAAATTTTGAGTGAAAACTGTATTGTTGTAAAATGATTGTCATTAATCAAAATATTAGAATACTAAAATAGGGGTTTAAAAATTAGAATGCTTATTAATTTTCCTGGTTGTTTCTTAAATTTGCATTAATTAAGCATAAAATGTGCACGAAACACACCACGAAGTGTTCACTTAGTTTAATTACAAAGTTTCTCTAATTAAATAGGACAATTTTTGTATTCTAAAATAGTGGTAATTCTGTTGAAGACAAATGCACTAAATATTCCCAACTAGTTAAATTTTCTTTTGATTCAAACAAGAAATTCTTCCTAAATGTTTAACAAATTATACACTGGCCTGCAAAAGTTTTGGTACAACAAGTTTTTTGAAGCTCACCAGAAAAAAAAATAGCAGTGAGATTAAACTTCATAGTTCATATGAATAACAATAATCAGCTTTAAAAAAAAACTTACTCAAAAATTACAGCTACCTCTTTTATTTTATAGAAGAGAATAGATATTTGTGAATAAGAGAAAAATATGCAATTATGAAGCTTTCGTAATTTCGCGTCTAAGTGTTGTTGCATTTGAACTATTGTTGTCAGTTTTGTTTACAACAACCAATATAATCTAGAATGTCTAGACAGAGCCTGATTACTAACGGGGCACTCTCTCACCAGAAAAAATTTATAGAAATTTTCGTCTTCTTTAAACGCCCTTTTCATACAAGATTACTGTCATGAATAAGGAAAAATTCTTTATTTCTTTTTCCTGGTGGGAGAGTGCCCCGTTAGTAATCAGGCCCTGTGTCTAGAAGAAGTCGTTTGCCCGATTCATTAAGGTGGTGGCTGGTATGATAAATGGAAATGGGATTGTCACGGGCCGATATTCCTAGACGGTTCAATGTGTCTCGCAGTGTAGTCCAACGACTCTGAGATCAGTATGAATTTGAAAATTCTGTGCCCAGAAAACATTTTCCAGGCCGCCCAAGTGTAACTTTACCTGCAAAAGACCGATTTCTAGCTCTTTCGACCCGAAGGAAAAGACGCACTACTATGCCGCAACTCATTGCAGACCACTTTGCAACATCATGGAGAAGAATCTCCGCTACTACGGTGCGAAGATGCTTTCACAATGCAGGTCTCTATGCAAGCCGCCCAGTTGTGGGTGTCCCCATCAACAGACGACAGATAAATGCCCCCTTATGTTGGGCAAGACAACATGTTTCCTGAACCAGATAACAGTGGGCTAACAACAAGTTTAATAAACAACAGTTTAGTGGACATTTCCTGAAAAAATTGTGTTTCGATATTCATTCATTTGCAAATTAGACGCAAAAACCCGGTTGCATCTTAAGTTTTGGAGGCCAGTGCAGGCCCTGATTACCGAATAGGCACGAGAAGCACGTGCTTCCCCTAGAAAAATTTTGAAGGGGCCCGAAATTGAGAAAACAGGGGGCCCCAAATCTTATGTTGAATTAATTCCATATGAAAGTTTTTCCTTTTTTCTTTTTAACTAATTCATATATATGGATTTTAAAAAGTTTTTCATAAAAAGTATGTTTAGCGTTTAGCAAATAACTTTTTTATCATCCTTCTATATTTTGCCCGACCAATCAAAGCCCTCAAATTTATCAAGTAGTATTATCATTCAACCAATCAAAATCGAAAGAATCTAGTCGGCAATCATAATGCCCACCAGATTGTGAAGTTAGTTGCTAGGGTGTGACGTCTGTTGACACTGATTCACTGTCTCATTGCGATGAATTTGCCATGCGATTTGCAAGTAGAATTTGATAAAGCAGTAATGAAATCTCTCAACTTTTAGATCTGTGAAATATTTACATTCAACACCGCTCACGCTGTGTTTATCATTAACACGTGCGTTGTAGTTGTATGGATATTTTATTACTCTTTTACATTATAGTTGAATTTTTGCAGAATTTTATTTTGTTTAACTTAATTATTCAGTATGGCTAAAACTAAGCCTCAAAGTCTTTCAGGATGTAGTAAACGAAAAAAAAGAGCAAAAAGACTTGCTTGTAACAAACGATTAAGAGTGGCAATGAACCAATTTGTTTTAAAAACAGATGACAATAGGGGCGATTCAGAAAACTTACCTGGTGCAAAAATATCTACACCTGCAAAAGAAGAAGAAATTGAAGTTGAATCCACATCAGAGACTGAAAAAAAAATTTCATCTTTTCCCGTTCCTGAAGTTGAAATCCAAGATAGTGATTTTGATGCAAATTTCCAAATCGTAGCTTCTGTTCCTGATGAAGAGATTCCAAATAACTTAGATTCAAATTTTGAAGTTTTGACTTCTGTTCCTCAAAAGTGCGAGCTTAAGAAACAAAACAAATCTCAATGTGAAAATCAGCCAACTTTCACGGAAAATATTTTTACAAATTTGGAATGTCGCCCGTTTGTTTCTAAAGAAGAAACTAAGGAAAAGGAATTAGAATGCATAGGTAAAAATTCAACATTAAAACAAAATGCTTGTGATTCGAATTCTAATGATTTCCTTTCAGTTCCACCTGAAAAGGAAAGTAATACAGAAGTTGAGACTACATTGATGGAAACAAATCTTGTGCAAAACTTTATAAATTATAGTGATCCTGCTTTGTGGCCTCCCATAACTGATTCTATTAGGGAATATTTTACTAACATAAAACTAGAACAAAACATAAGTTATCTTAGCAACTCCAAAAAAGTAATTGGAGGAATTGAGCGAACATGTTCAAAAAACAATTTCTTTAGATATAAAAAAAATGGAGAATTAGTCAGTGGAGAATGGTTGGTTTATTCACCCAGTGTACAGGCTGTTTTTTGCTATGTATGCAAGTTGTATGGTGGTTCAAATGATCAAGCGTTATGTAAAGATGGATTTTCAGATTGGAGAAACATTGTAAAAAGGCTCCAATCGCATGAAAACTCAGAATTTCATCGAAGATGCATGTTTTCCTTCTCATCACGATCAAAATCCTCTAATCGTATTGATAACAATCTTGTGGAGCAATTTGAAAATGAATGTGAGTACTGGCAGAAAATCTTATTCAGAGTTGTTGCTGTTATAAAATATATATCGCTACGTGGACTATCTTGTTTTGGAGATGATGAAACTTTTGGATCTGTACATAATGGAAATTTTTTAGGTATATTGGAATTATTAGCCTCATTTGATTCTTTTTTGGCAGATCATATTTATTATTATGGTAATAAGGGTAAAGGCAATGTTAACTACCTATCATCAACAATTGTTACTGAATTCATAGAGATAATGTCAGACAGAGTTCTGAAAGAAATAGTAAAACAAATCCAACAGGCAAAATATTTTGGACTTATTGTAGATTCCACACCTGATATTAGCCATATTGACCAACTTGCTATTGTCTTACGTTATGTAAATCAAGATGAACCAGTTGAGCGATTTTTAAAGTTTATTCCTATTCATAGCCACAGTTCAGAACATTTGCATGAAGTCGTTATAAATTTTCTTCAAAGTTTGAATATTGAGTTGAAATATTGCCGAGGTCAATCATTTGATAACGCTAGCAATATGTCTGGTAAGTACTCAGGTCTTCAAGCGAGGTTAAAAAAAGATTTTCCCTTAATTCATTATGTTCCATGTGCAGCACATTCCCTAAATCTTATTGGCACAAGTGCTGCAGAATGTTGTCATTCAGCAGTATCATTTTTTGGAGTTGTTCAAAGCTTGTACAATTTTTTTTCGGCATCCACACACAGATGGGAGTTAATGAATGAAGAGTCATTATTTGATGCAAGCAATTTGACACTTAAGTCATTATCAGGAACCAGATGGTCAGCTAATGCTGATGCAGTGAAAGTCTTGAAGAAAAAATACATGATTATTTTCAAAGTTCTGGATGCTATTTCAAGCAATGAAAATGAAACAGCTACAACTAGACATGATGCTAAACGTTTACATTCCAAAATGTCAAAATTTGAGTTTGCATTAATGACTGTTATTTGGGACAGCATTCTTCAAAGAATGAACAATGCTAGCAAGACCATTCAGTCTGAAAATTGCAAAATGTCTACAATTGTACCATTGTACAATGCATTGATTAAATTTGTTCAGCATGTGCGAAATCATTTTGATGATTGGGAAAATCAGGCAGAGACTTTGATCGGCAACAGAAGTTACACTGAATCTCGACCAAAGAAAGTGACGAAAAGTAGAATGTTGGATGAAACATCTAGCAAAAATGTTGAACTTTCCTGCAGAGAAAAATTTTTATTTCAAACTCACTATGTAATATGTGACTCCCTTATCAGTGCATTGGAAAAAC
Source organism: Maratus speculifer (assembly GCA_964019185.1). Taxonomy (NCBI): domain Eukaryota; kingdom Metazoa; phylum Arthropoda; class Arachnida; order Araneae; family Salticidae; genus Maratus; species Maratus speculifer. The sequence goes on along the minus strand of OZ025299.1, from coordinate 29,841,241 downwards.
GAAAGTGTGCATATGTTTCTCTAGAGTCAATATTTGGTTTTATGTGCAACGAAAATCTATCTGAGCTGAACATTAAAGAAAGCGCTAAAAAGTTTCACGATATTTACTCTGAAGATATAGAAGAATTTCCTGATGAATTTTTGCAGTTTAATGAGTTTGTAACAAAAGACTTGCAACCTATACAAAAATTGAAACTTATTAAATCATTAAACATAGAACAGACTTTTCCTAATGTTGAAGTAGCATTGAGAATAATGCTTTCAATTCCCATTTCAAACTGTTCTAGTGAACGGTCATTTTCTGTTCTAAAAAGGATAAAAAAATCGCATGAGATCATCACTTTCTCAAAATAAAGTAAGTGGCTTATCCTTACTAGCAATAGAAAGCGACATAACTACTAAATTAGATTTTAATGACATAATTGATGAATTTGCTAGGCGTAAATCAAGGAAGAAGGCAATATAATAAAATATAACAGGTAAAAGTGTTATATTAACTGTTATTTTCAATTTTGTTAAACTGTTATTGTCAACTATTTTCAATTTTGCTTATTATATTTTTAACTTCTTGTATATATTATAATTTTGCACTATTTTTTACACTTAAACAAATCAGCAAGCAGAAAATATTTCTAAGTTTACAGTTTTCAGTGAAAATCTTAATGACCATGCTTAGAGCTGGCTTCATATAATAAATTTATATATTCTTTATTTTCTTGCAAAATTTTAAACTTTGTTTTGGTTGCAGTAGAAAACTTTGAATTTTATGTGCTTAGTAATTTATAAAATTTCATTTATTTTTAAGTTTTTGAGAAGGGTGTCCATAATTGCGATTCTTGTCATTTTCCATCAATAAACACTCCATTTAAACATTGCTTAAAATGGAATTTTTGTAATGTTTATAGTACATAAAATGTTTTAATGTAATTTAAAACTTAAATAATAAAATTTAATTTTTAAATTGCACTTGCCAAAATGTAGTAACACCAAAACTTTTATAAATAGCTTCTTTCGCTCCAAACATCATTTCTACAGTTTTATTTTGAAGTTATTTTATTTAATATTTTCAATGTCTAACTCAAAGTATCACTTCTTTCACATTTGTAATATCTGTTACTTACAAGCAATCTGTAGACGTTTGTTGGAAATAATGAGACAAAATTATGCACTAATACTTTAAATGTTTTATTACTGTTGACCTCCCCTAGTGTTTCAATAAATTTGACAGTAGTAATTACCTGATACCTCTCCCCCTCCTAGCATTTTAAACTATTCATCTAAAATAATTAGGAGTCCATTACTAGAATTTTATGTGTTTTGGAAAATTTTTGTGTACTATTAAATTTTGATTCATATTTGGTTGCTTAAATGTTGTTTACAGATTAAAAAACAAAAAATATTTATTATTATTACTTTTAAGATTACTTGTTTGTCCATTAAACTTGCACATCTGACCTAATATAAAAGGCAGCATATTTTTAACTTGTAATAGTTATATCATTGTTAAAACTGATTTTATTAAATTTTCATTAAAAGCAGTTTAGTTTAAAACAGTTGATTCAAGCTACATAGAAATAAATATTTAAAGATAAAAATTTATCAAAAAAGACTATGAATAAGTGAAAACTTTGTTTATTTTATTTATGATTTGTATAATGTGTATAAACTTATTATTTATTTTTTGCTTTTTAAAAACTTATAATAACTAAGCTCTTAACCATTTAGTTTTGGTCTAATGGCTTATTAGAACGGTTTCAAAATTATTCATTGCTGATCATTCAAAAAGATTTTGGCACAGATGTCATATACACATTTTCACGTGCTTTTTCCCCTTGCCAATTTGGGGAAATTTTTGTTTTTCAATATAAATTACATACAATGACAGCAGGTGATTTTTTATTGCAATGTAAAAATAAAATAACATGAAACAGAGAAAGACTCTAGTATTTTAAAAAATAAAATTAAAATAAGAAAATGATAGTTTGAAAAATAATTTAAAGAATTAAAATAAAATATAACAGTAAAAAGGCATGAATTTAAATAAGAAACTTAATAAGTTACTAAAACAGTAAATATAATTTTCACAATAAATCTTAAATATTAACACTTGTAGCTATATTGAATGCATGCAGCTATATCATTTATTATTTCTTATAATCATATCAGAAGAACATTTATAACATATAAATCCATATTTAAGCAAAATTTGTTAACATATAAAGATTTAAACAAAATATAAAATGCTAAATGCATTAGGCAAGATATCAACTAACTAGGTTTACAATAAGAAACAAAAATACCGGGTTACAATGTTTGGCGTAAAATCGCCAATTTTAAAAATATGTGCAAATGTGGTGCGTATATGATATCTGTGCCAAGATTTTAATTAAATGTACTATCAGGAAAAAAACTTTATTTTAATAATGAATGAGGGATAATTTACTTTCTCCTTTAATAATTGCTTTAATGTTCCAAATATTCTAGATATTCTCTCTTGTTTCATTTTTTAAGTTTGAATTTTCCATTTTATTAAATTATCCATTTCATGAATTATAGCTAATATCTATAAGATTTTGAATGTTTCATTTTATGTTTTTACTGTATCAGATTGTGGATGTTGTTTCTGTTCGATGTAATAAATTTTTTTTCAAAAAAAAAAAATATATATATAGATATATATATGTATTGTTATTACTGCATTCCATTATTTATTTTCCACTATTTATATATCATTTGTTTAATGAAATATATGTGAAGTCAGCTGAGCCACCATAATATGGCGAGATTTTGGGTACGTAAAATTTAGAAAGGTCTTCTCGAATGGGAGGGGGGGGGGGGCCCTGAATGCCACTGTGCTTCCCATAGCTTCAGAGGTTAATCGGGCCCTGGGCCAGTGTTCTTTATATTTTTGAAATAAAATCGATCATGCAACAGACAAGTAGATTTATAAATAGGAATAAAATCCTTCTATCTTAAAATAAAATATTTCGTGGCATATCTTTTATAGCTTTTTATTTTGACAGTATTCAGCTGTAATTTGACATTTCGAGAACAGATAATGCGTTTTGACAGAGCTAAATTCGGTCACGATTTACCAATTGCACTTTTTTTTCTTTCATAATCTTATGTCATTCAATTATTTTAAATTTTTTAGTAATTCAAACTAGTTGCTCCTAAAAGGCTTAAGTGCCATTATTTTGAAAATCAGACAAAGTGCGACAGTTGTATTATTTTGATTTGCTTGATTTTTACTTACCCATCATACGTAGTATAGGGTAAGTCTTGCAATCGTTTTGAAAATCGAAAAAAAAATTTAAGAATTTACACGTTTCAGATAGTGGAGAGTCCGAAAAACATATTTTTAGAAAAATCAGTCTGTCAGTCTGTCTGTAAACGCTCTATCTCCCGAACAAATTGCGATACAGACTTGAAATTTTGTATGCACTTTGTATGTAAGAATAGGACGGAGCTTATTTAATATCAGTAACCTCGATTATCCGGAACTATTTTTTTTCGGACTCTCGAAAAATTCGTTCTGATGAAAGGTACATAAAAATTTTCGATTTTTTTTATTTTAAGGAATGGACATAAAAGGCAACAAAATAAGACAAATTTTGCATAAAGAACGAAGTCGATCGGATTATTAGTTGCCGAGATATTTGTAATCCTGTTTTTCACATTCTTTGATTTTTCATGACCCTTTATTTCATTCAAATTTCAATTCAGAGGTATATTTTTATTGAAAATGAAACGCTTAATCCAACGCAGTAAACTGTCAGTTAATAAGATCATTATTTTTGGAGTTTTTGTGTAAGATTATTATTTTTGGATGTTTCTTTTAGCAGTTCGGTGCTACTTGGGTGGTTTAGCGTTTTATATAATTTGTCGAAATTGGTACATCAGCAATTCATTAATAGAGCATTACTATGTATATTAACAATATTTAAATTTTGTTTTGGAATGGCAATGCATTGTATAAATAGCTTTCACATGTTTTATTTTCATATGCATATCCATGATGGGTAAGTATTATGGTGGCCCGCAACGACTAGTTTTATGTTGTAGTAGATCCTATTTCATGAATAAAGTGCAATTTTGAATCCCTGAATAAATTTTCTCTTTCTTATAGAAAATGTCGAAGTTTAAGGCTGTGAATGCCATTTTTCATGAAAAAGTGAAATGCGAGTATGTTTAGAGTGCGATATCTCTGGCAAGCAACAAGATCTCAAAATTCTTTTGGCATAAACTATTAATATAACCCTACCTTCTTATTAAAATTTTGTTGTTTCCATGGGGCATTGTTATTTTACGTTGTTATTTTGCCACTAAATCATAAAATCAAAGGTAAGAAAGGACATGGGGGTAGTTCAAGTCTGTAAATGCCATTTTTCATGAAAAAGTGAAAGCGAGTATGTTTAGACTTCTATATCTCTGGCAAGCAACAAGATCCCAAAATTATTTTGGCATAAACTGTTAGTATAACACTACCTTCTTCATAAAATTTTGGTTTTTCCATGCGTTATTCATTGTTATTTTACGTTGTTATGTTGCCACAAAACCATAAAATCTAGGGTGAGAAAGGACATTGGGATTTGAGACCTTGTACTACTCTGAAATATAAAGCAATGTTCTCAGCATTTGATTCGATCATTATTGGAGGAGTATCATGTAGGATTCACAGAACGGAATGTTCTGAAATACGCTATGGAATGACCAAACGGAATGTACTGAAATCATATCCCCAAGGTCTAGGGTAGCTCCACTTCGATTTTCTATGCGATCTATTTCAGAAATATTTTCTAGAGGTATGTTTTTTTTTTCTTTTTTTCCCAGTACCATTACAAATCTTTGGGCCTAATCAGTTCAGAAACTGGAAATAATCCACGTGACCTTATAGCAGCATATGGCCCGCAAGCACAGTTATCTGATAACTTGTATAAGGAATATTCATCCATGTTTAAAATATCTTTCATAGACTATTTTACTTTCAAACAGGCTGTGTACAACGAAAGTGAAGTTAGCTTATGATTATCTGGTTTAGATACTTCTTTTCACTTTATTAAACATCAATTCACTTTTCTCTTCTCTTTACTTCACTGTCTCTAACAAAAACATATTAAAAATATTTATTGTTAAAGATAAATAATACAATTGATGCTAGAATAAAACAAGTTGGAGCTTGCACTCGAAGCGTAGCAAATGAGGTGCGTTCGTACGATAACGAAGTGTTAAAACTATCACTCTCATATATCAATCTCATAAAATTGTAGATAGTAAATTACAATTAAAATGCGCACAAAACGATGTTCTCCCTATGCCATTATGTAATGGAATACTTTTGTTTGGCCTTGTAAATCAATTACAAATGTTCTTTGCACCACAGATTATGCAAAATGTATATTATAATAAGTACTTTATATTTGCATATCAATTTTATTATGTTCGAATGAGTGTAACACCATTAAAATGCATTTGAAATATTTTTCAACATTGACCGGAAGTGTAACGGAATACTTTTGATTGTCCCTGTAATTGAACTAAGCATCCAATTTTGATAAAATTTGAAATAACTCGACAAAATTATGTAATAATTATGTATTTTATATTTCAAACTATTGTAATGCATTTGAAACTTTTTCCCCCATTGACCGTAATGTAACGGAACACTTTTGATTGTCCCTATAATTGATTTATGCATCCGATTATCATAAAATTTGAAATGACTCGACAAAATTATGTAATAATTATGTATTTTAAATTCAAAACGATTCGGTTAGGTAGTTTTTCTGTTGTTATATGCGGACGGACAGACAGATGGGCGGACTGAACGACAACTATAGGTGATATTTACATAATTACGAAAGCACCTAAAAATGTATGAACTTCTTTTCACTTCATTAAAGATCAATTCACTTTTCTCTTCTTTTCAATTCACTCACTATAGCAAAATAATTTTTAAAGATTTATTATTATACAATAAATAACACAAATGATATTAGAATAATAAAGTATATGCATTTCAAAAATAATTGTAAAGTCCTTTTTTTTTTTTTTTTTTGGTAGTGAATGAATGCTATGGCCGTAGGGAGCATATTTTCTGAATGCGATTTCCATTACCCTATGAAAACTGCTTTAGTGCCCATGATGATGTTTGGTGATTTTGAACGGTGAATAGTTATTGTACATTTCCATTATTATTTTACAGGCTTCTGACTTTAATGCATATCTGTATACCTCACTTAAAATAGGCAAAAATATGGGTTTTTTTTTTTTTTTTTTTTTTAATTTGGCATAAAATTTTGGAATACATTAAAGCCTGTCGATGGAAGGGTCTACTTTCCTGTGTTTCATTTCACCATAGGAAAGCATACAGCAGTTTAAAATGACGGGATGATTTTAATGCAAAGAGCTACATGCGTCAAAACTTTAATGAAATTTCGAAGCGCCATAGCTCTTTACACATATCCCATAATTTTTATTCTTGAATAGCAAAGGGTGAATTTTCTATAATACAGCCATGCAATTTGTTTTGTGGGAAAACTTCAATGGATATTATGAGAAATACCATGCCAAACATAAAATTTCAAAATTTCAAGCGGGGCACTGACCTTCGACCTCCCTCAAATAAAAACCAATGTAACCACAGCATTAATATTTTTGATTTCTTTCTTACTAATGGTCTCAATGAATATTTAAAAAAAATTACTAAAAAGATACGAAAATTAAATTTTTATACGGTCTCCCGGTCCTGTAAGTGATATTTAGTAAAAATATTCATCACACTAACAAGCAATACAAAAAAGGTCCCATCCATCTAACACTAAAATTGATCGAGCTATGAAACTTTAAATTTCATGATTTAAACCACTTTTCTGCAACCGAAAACGAATGAGTTGCACTAAGCTTTAAGGGAACGTACCCTAACTACTTAAAGTATTTTAAAGGTCGCCCATTTCCAACGCTGTCTAATAGCTAATTCCTCAAATATATGTAACAGACATATAGTTCCAATTACAAAAATGTTTTTAATGAGGTAAAGAAATATTTTTAAAGCGATTTAACTGAAGTTGCAACCACCATATAACTTTTACGGTAGCGTTAATTTTGATTAATAAACTTCTAGACTGGTTAAAATAATTGAAGAAGTGAGTTTTAAAATTCTCTTTATCGAGAAAATCAAATTTCAGGAAATCGCAAAAAACCTTTAAATGTGTCCTTTAAATTGGTTTTCATTATAAATTTGGAGATTGTAGTGTTACATTAGTGCAGATTGGTATATAGACTGATAGAGAAAACAAAAGCGAAAGGCGAATTTCGAAATTAACATCCTCAATTATATTTTTAGACATGTTTTATTTTGTAAGGAAATGAAGTAGTTTCTTTTCATGATTTTATTTTAAAAGATTTCATGATTTTATTTTTTTTATTTTGATAAGCTTTTATTTTACTTATGACTTTCTTATGTATATTTTCCCAAATCAAAATTTGTATTCAAATTTTAACTCACTTACAAATATCTGATCGAGGTCCAATTCGCAAACTTATTTATATCCAATGACAATGTAAAATTAATACGAATTTAGGTGCGTGCTATATATTTATTTTATAGGAGTACACCAAATTCTATTAGGTTAAGTAATCTAATAGTATTTTAAATACGCATCATTTTATAGCGAATTGTGACTATTGCTTTTTATAATTTATTTTAACAAAATTTCTGTTACTTTTTTTAATTATATTTTTAGTACAAGTTGTGTATTTTGCTTTAATATGTAAACATCAACATAAATTAAAAAATAATATTGTAAAAATTATTTTACTTTCAATGTTAATGTTATATTTTACATCTGACGTTTATTTTTATTTATAGTAACTTTGTGACTGACCCCTATTTTACAGTAAAAAAATGCTTCAACTTATATGCAACAGCTATTACTCGGTCAATTTTAATTGCAGAGCAATGGGACTTTTTTTGTCTAACTCTTATAGTAGTGGTAAAAATTCACTAAGTATCACTTATAAAACCGGGGGACCATATAAAAATTTAATTTTCACAATTTTTTACCCTTTTTACCTAAATCGCTTTAAAAACATTTCTTTACCTTTTTTAAAGCATTTTTGCAATTGGAACTATATGTCTATAATTAACGGTTTAGAAATTATCCCTTGGCCACCGTTGAGAGTGGACACACTGTATATGACTTTAATTTCACAATTTTTTTTTATTCCTTTTATTTTTAGGAAGTTTTTCAATTTTTACTAACTAACTTAAGATTAATCACGATGTTGCCAAGTTATTATTACTAAATAAATATAAAGATAATTTCCCAAAGATTACGAAATTATAAAAACTATTTGATATTTATTAAATAGTTTTCAAGATACAGAACTGCACACTTGCAACTTTGAACACGTGCACTCACGCCCATACAATGGCAAGAGTTTTTATAAATATCCAGCAAATGCCACCATATATATATATATATATATATATATATATATATATATATATATATATATATGTATGTATGTATATTTGACAAAATGTTTTGCAATGCTTTTTAGCTCAAAGGCAGCTTATGTGCCCGTTTGTTCTGCATGTATGAAGTACGTGTCTACGTACTACGAACGTACTATGTCTTGAACGTACGTGCATGCGTACGTTCGTTCGTAACGCGATAACTCATGATAAAAATATCCAATTCACTTGAAATTTTGGATACATGTATATTGTGATAAGGCGCTTCCCTGATTAGTTTTTGCAGTTCATGCGATATGTGTAGGAGGGCGGGATGGGGCTAATACCCCTCCCCTTAATTTATATAAATGTGTTTTTTATGCAGAATTATCAGTTTTCGTTCAAAATTTAGATATAGGATCATTCTGATGAGGCACCTCCAAGATTAGTATTAGGTGTTCATTGGATAAATATAAAGAGGGGGAACGGGAGGCTCATGTCCCTCCCCTTAATTGATATAAATGGGTTTTTCATGCAGAATTTATCAGATTTCATTCAAACTAGACAAATAAGATCATTCTGATGAGGAAATCCCCATTATTAGATTTAGGAGTTCATTGGATAAGTATAAAGAGGGGGGCGGGGGCTAATCCCCCACCCTTTATTTCGATAAATGGGTTTTTCATGCAAATTTTTCAGATTTCAATGAAATTTTTGACCTAGGATCATTCTGATGAAGGCACCTCCATGATTTGTTTTGCAAATTCATCGGATAAGTCTAAGAGGGGGAAAATGGGAGGTAACTCCCCTTAATTTAGGTTAGTGCGTTTTTCACGCAGAATTTACCGATTTGCTACAAATTTTGGGTACAGGTTTATTCTGATAAGACACTTCCCTGTTTGGGTTTGGTAATTTATTGGAAAAGTATAAATTGGGGATCGGTGGGATTACCCCCCTTAATTTATGTAAATGTTTTTTATTGCAGAATTAACCGATTTGCCTCAATTTTTGGATACAGGTTCATAATGATAATATGCTTCCCTAATTAGCTGTAGGGATCTTTTGTTAAGCATAAAGGGGATACTTGTGTTTCCCCCTCCCCCCCCCCCAAAAAAAATAACAATTTTTTTTCTGCAGAATTATCCGATTTGCTTTTAATTTTAGATGTAGGCTCTTTCTGATAAGGCGAATCTCTGGATAGTTTTGAAATTTTAATGGCTAAATATAAAAGAGGGGATAACCCCTCTTAAAATATATAATTAGGTCTCTATTAAGAATTTTCCGATTTGTTCTGGATTTTGGATATAGATTTTTATATGATAAAGCATATCCCTGATTAGTTTAAGGGGTTTAATGATTAAGTATAAAAGGGGGAATGGAAGGAGCTGTTCCCCTCCCCTTAATTGTTTTTTCGAAAAGAATTAACCCTTGAAAGTATAAAGCTGTAATGTACAATTAGTATGCATAGCCTGTGAGCTCAATACCATCAGTTTAACTGGACAATAGTCTTTTGATTTTGAATATTAATTGAATCTGCAACTATTTTTTTTAAAATTGGTTACTATTATGTAGCCACAACCTAATTTTTTTCTCATTTTGTGTGGAATGGCCCTATAAGAAGGAAAAATATCTTATCCTTTATTTATTGAAATTATTTCTGAGATGTTTTCTTCTTTTTGAATTATTATTTAAATATTAAGATTCTTATTATATTGTTTATTTTCTACACATTTTTAAATAAAAATTCATATATGTATATACATGTGTGTTCTACTTTAAGAAAAACTTGTATATAACATAAATTTTGAAAAAAATATTTGCAATATATGTTTTATAGTGCTGCCATCTGTTGCCTACAATTGCTATTAAATATTACCAAAGTATAATTGTAATTTAGAAATAATATTATTAGCGGCAGGACGAGAATATCTAAAAAAAGACCTACATTTAGAAAATGAAAATATAAAGAACATTTTTCTTTTACAAGATGAAAACACATCGAACAAAATCTTCTTGCATTTTACACTCATTACGAGGAATAAAAAGGTCTTCATTTATATAATTTATAATTAATTATTAGTCGTTTTGAATTATTTCATATTATTGAATGTATTTTGATTTTTTACTTTTGAATTATTTTGTATATTTATACTATCATTAAAAAAATTCCTCATATATTTATTTAAATGTCCTTTATTTTGACGAAAACCTGGTGATTATTTGGTAGTGCTGCCATCTACTAGGTAAAGTTGTTAGTATTAGATATAGAAAATAATATGTATTTTAGGCTTGGTTTGTTTGTTTTATTTTGTGTTGGCCGATTATCTACTCGAGGGATATAGGCCCAGGGGGGGGGGTGCCCTTAGTGGGGATCATTCTAAAGGAACCTAACAAGTATTTATGCAAGGTTCGAAGAAAACCATGAAAACTCCGAACGGTTAGGCCGACGGCATCGATTGGGAATATGTATTTTAGGAATGATATTATTAGTTGGAGATGAAAAATGTAGTACAAGATATTCTTTTGCAAAATAAAAATATATAAAACAAGGATCTATTGTACCTGATTCAACTGTATAGAGTTAGACCTTCTGCATTTTACACTCATTATAATGAAGAGAAATCTTGTTTTATACAGTTTAAAATTACTGATCAGTAGTTTTCGTGCTGTTAAAATTTTACTTTTTTAAAAAATTTCTTATAATTCTTTTTTTTTTTTCAATAAATTTTAATATAAAACTTCCATATATTTTCACATTTGTGTTTTATTTTTGATATCCCCACCAACGGCGGAGAGGATCTGTTCTCGAATCCGGTATACTGAGGCACCAAATTTTGAAAAATATTGGGTGGGCTCAAGAATATTTCTGTAAACTAGTACGAACAGGTATTTTTTTTCTTAACTAGAATAATGAATTTTGGTACAAAATTGGGTACGCTATGATGCAAAATTATTGGGTGAGCTCAAGCCTCGCGGACCCATATAAGTTGGCGCCACTGGTGTACACTGGATTTGAACTCAATTGCACCAATTGGCCCAGAGCCCGATTCAGGGCTGTAGTTAAGGGGGCGCTATGGGTGTGACTTATCCCCCCCCCCTTAAAATATTTTGAGCCCTCCCTGGAAAAGATTCCAAGGTCACTAAATGAATTTTTGTTGCAAAAATTCAAATGAAATTCTGTTTAAAAATCTAATTTAGTTTTGAGACCCTTTCACAATTTTGCATAATTACTAAATTGTATCTAAAATAAGTGTTTTAATATTCCCTCATCCTATTTGCACGTATGAAGCTAACACGATGCTTCATTTTGCAGCAATTAAACACTCAAAATTTTCATCATCATACACTTTTCTTATCATAAAATGAAGTTATTACAACAGCTTAATAAGAAACATAGTATCTAAAGTGTGAATATGCATTAATTTATCTTTCTGCGTCAGAGAGAGAGAAAAAAATTATGAGCCCCTTCTATTGTTCATTTCTAGCTACGTTCCTGACCCTATTAGCTGCTGAAAGTAGGGAAATTACAGCGTCATTTTGTGCTCCCCCCCCCCTTTCTTCGAGAAGAGTTTTTTAAATTCAAATCACCCGAAACTCACCAATGCTACAAAAATTAAATCAAACAGTGATTCAGTTAAGTTCACATATATCTCATTAAACAACTTTTCTTTTGTAAGTGTGTGTGTGTTTCCCTATATAAACTTACACAAAAATTGGATACGATCGAGAAAAAAAATATATATATACATATATTAATTTGCGCAGTATGAGTATAAAAATGTAAGTTGGGTAAATAAGTTGAATTCCGCATTTATGTACGACATAAAACATCATTTTTTTTAAATATTTGTTTTAATTTTGGCAATAGTTTAAATTATTAATATATTATGTTGTGCATATAAGCCATAAAATATATTTGTATGTAAGATTTTAAAAAATATTTTTAAATAAATGAGTTAATAATTAGAAAAGAGATTTGATAAAATTTTTAAAGGGCATTTATTCAATATAAAATTTTGGGCCCTTTAAAATCTTTCTATAAGAAGCACGTGCTTCTCGTGCTTATTCCGTAATCAGGGCCTGAATCGGCCTAACCATTCGGAGTGGTCCATGGTTTTCTTCGAACCTGGATATTGTTGCGTAAATACGGGTAGGTTTCCTCATGAAGATCCCCCACTCCCCCCCCCCACGGATAGTACTTCCGCTAGGCTCTCTCCCAAAAGTTGCCGCAAAGTTCTGACCTTGAAACTCATAGACGGTAGGTGCTGGTTTTGAACCCAGTAGTGGCCGTCGGCCGAATCGTTCGCAGTTTTCCGTGGTTTTCTTCGAATGTTGGATTCCTTGCGTGATACGGATTAGGTTCCCTTAAACTGCTATCAGATTCACTAACATTTCGCGAGACTTTTGAGCCAGTACATGATTTCCTCCAACTTTTCGCGAAATGTCCGCACAAAACTCAGTGTGACAAACAAACAGCAATGTCCTCCAACTTTTTTCTGCAGTTCCAAAAAAAGGCCTCCGCTAAGCGAGTCTTCTCATCCAACATCGAACATTTCAACGAATCAGAGATAAGCGATTGATACGAATAGGCCATAAACATTAATGCCTGGTACTAGTAAAACTGATTTTCTTCCTTTTTCTCCCTTTTTTCTCCGTTATTTCCAAGACAATTGTAACCTTTTTCTCTGTTTGAACGGGAAAAAGGAGCTGGGTCAATAAGGACTATTTTTCGCCCATCATATATACGGAAAAAAAGTTTCGAATTCAGATGATTGTTCTGTGGCTTTGTACAGTTAAAATATGTATTTTTGTTTAATATAAGTTTTACGTAATAAATAAAATAGTAAGTCATGGAAATTATAACCCGAAAGTAGAGTGTTTTGACTTTTTTCTGCATTTATGACGTTTTTTGTGTCTTTGAATTAATTTTTTATTAAGAAGCGCTCGATGAACCCAAATAATTTTGACATGCAATGATTTTACTCTTTATAAGCTTTTAGATGAGCATTATTTTATTTGGGTTCAGTGTGTGCTTCTACCTGTAAAAGAAAAAAATGTATCATGTGAGAGAATCAAATGCACTACTATCGGAGCGCATTCAGACTTTTTTTTTTTCCCGTAAAAAAGTATTAACGTTGATCAGACGTCAATGTTGTTTTCTAAAATTGTTTTCGTAAATATTTATTAAAGAAATTGCTAATAAATAATGCTTGGATAACAATGTCATTGTTGTAAAATCTCGCAGAAAACTTTTCGTATCTGTTCTAACAGAAAAGTTATATTGATACTTAGATGTTCGAAAAACCGAGATTTACAGAGTGGTTCTAAATAGTGCTTTAAATGCAAATAATATGTATTTCGTGTTCTCCAGGCTCTAAATACTTCTATTTCTTCTTCTGATGTAACAATAAGAGGTTATGCGTCAACGATTACTGTCAATGAGACCACAAATAAGAAACCTAATATACATTTATCAATATCTCATTTTCACAACTTTAACACATGTTGTATAATATGTAAAAATAAGAACTGCCTCATTATTGTAGCAAAAGCTATTGAAACTCAAGCCTTTATAGAAACTAATATCTATATTTTGCCGCGAAAACGATGCTGTAATACTCATATTACTTTATCGGTAAATTGACTCTGCAAGAGTAAAGTCCTGTAAGTGAGAATACATCGATGTATGAAATGCAATGCATGAAAATATTTAAACCAATATCAGAAATGTAGCAAAGAAGGCCTCGATTTTCATACACCGGGACACTTTTCCGAAATCTATCATTATATTCTCATGGGTATATTTATGTCTGATTTTAACTATTTTTAAACTTGTAAAATGCAAAATAAGTTCCTCAATAAAGAGGTCATTTCGTACTTACTTTGCAATGTTAAATGTAAAACTTAGAACTGATTTCTATCATGGTGCTCTGTCTACATTATTAATAAAAGAAAAATAATAATATATTCTGTAAAATATGAAAACCAGGCTTTGATGAGCACGTTGTTCTAAAACACCGTAGAATGGAACACATCACCAGAACACAAGTTATTGAAAAACATACGAGGCCTTCCGCAGGAAGATTGTTCATTCCGGATGACAACAATGATACTGTGATGATTGTTTTCGATAGCGCGTATGTTTATATCCAGAAGGGTGTGAACTATTCCTTTCAGAGACATTCCTTCTGGCTATTCAAAAGAAGACCTTTTGTTAAGCATATGGTATTCGTTATTACTTCAAATTACATTTGGGATGTCTTCGTTCCTTACTTGGTGGAAATAAAGAACATACTTACGCTAACATACTTACAAACACATTAAAAAAATATTCATATAATATTAGAGAGTGGTTGAAGCCAAATGATGTTGAGAGTATTGATAGATTTTACCGGGATTGTTTGGAACTTCTTCACGAAATTGATATTGAACATGGAATACCTAGATTCTTAATTAAGCAGCAGCAATTTTCAAGGGACACCTCTCGAAACCAAAATTAGATTTTTCAGCGCACAATTTCAAAAATCTATAATATTTGGATAAAAACATAGCGAAACATTATAACATAATGGTACTATCAGTGTAAAGTACGCGAAAGTGTCGTAGAGTGCTGGGTGCATGTTGTTTTCATATTATGGTTTCTGGCTTACAATACTACTGTAATGTACCATCTCTCAATCAAATTAAAAAACCAAATATCGAATATGTTCATGTACTGTACAAGACGCGGCCTCTGGATGGTCCATTAGTGATTCTGGTGAGCCAATCAATAACGAAAATAATCTAAAACACATTGTCCAAAAAGTCTGAAACTGCACGATTATTATTTTTTTTTATTTGTTATTTATTATTTCCGATATTTCATGTATTGAAATAATAATCTTAGTAAGCTCCATTTATCTTAATTTTACACTTATTTTGTTGTATTTACTATTGATTATATGGATTAAAACTAATGACAATTGTGTTTATGCTCATTAATACACATAATATTTACTTAAATCTATATTTTATTTTTCCATCAATTATTAAACTTTCATTCAAGATATTATTATTTTCTTACTTGTTATGAGGTATACTAATGAAAAAAATATATGTCACGTCTAGGTGCAGATGGGCGAAAAATGGCCCTTATTAGCCCACCTCCTTTGGGGTTAAAATCCGCTGAAAAGTTTGTTGCTCATAAAGTTCGTGAATCTGATAACAGCTTTAGAAAGACCTCCACGAAGGGTACACCACCACCTTTAGCGCCTATATCCCTCGCGTAGACAATCGGCCGTCATAAATCAAACCAAACCGCTAGGCTATCTATCCCTCGTAGAGATAATAAGCCGTCAGTAGAAGACACCTGCACCATTTTAATATTTGTGGTGCTGCCATCTATCATCTAAAGTCGCTACTAAAAGGTTTAAAATATATATTCTTATTCGAAATGATATTTTTATTTGGCGATGAAAAAATATACAATAAAAGATCTTACTTTAGAAGACGAAAAAAATGTATGGAACGAGAATTCAAGATTGCCTTAGAGGGAAACATTGTGTATGTTTGACGGAACATTTGAATCGCGACACTGGATTAACATAAACGATTTGCTTGGTACACTGTAGACTTGCATCTCTTATTTTGCTTCATCATTTCTTAAGAGCCCACTCTACTGATTGAAAAAGACCCGGATGATAATATAAAGTCTATGGGGTTCTTTTTAAGTATCTCGCTCAAATTTTAGTATTTTTACGTGATTTTTTTACTTTCGATAGCTAAGGACGATCCACAACCGGCCTAGTTTTTACTTTTTTGATTTTGGTTATATTCTTTTTATATTAGTATAGTTCCAGTTTCATAACCGGTTCTGAAAGTTAAAGTATTTTTTTAATAAATATCTGACGCCAAAATCGAAAAAAGTAAAAACTAGGCCGGTTGTAGATCGTTCTCAACTATCCTATGCAAAAAAAAAAAAAAAAAAAAAAATTACGTCAAAATATTAAAATTTGAGCGAGATATTTGAAAAGAACGCCCCCATAGACTTTGCATTATGATCCGGGTCTTTTTCACTCAGTAGTGTGGCGTCTTAAACACTATACATAAATCTAAAAATAATTTTGTGTTATTTCATCGAGACATTTTCGTAACAATAACACGATAAACGCTGTTTCAAAAAATCAAAACCAACTTAGTTCATGTTTCTAATATCCGAGATAAAGATTAATACATCCATTAAATAAAGTCGAAAAATAATATATTCGATAAAATAGTGATTGAAGTAAAGAGGAAAATCATTATTAACAATTTTTTTAAATTTGGTTCTTGTTACTGATGGTTTAATATTCATATATATATATATGTTACCGTGAAAGACCGAAATTAGAAAATGTCGACTATAACCGGTGAATGTCAACAAACACCAAATACGTCGGTGAAAGATCGAATATTTCATAACATACTTGTACTTTCGGACCCTCACCGGTGTATGTCGACAATCACAGATATGCTCTGGTGGAGCTCGAAAAGAAAGGATATCTTTCGCCCTTACTGGATCACATAATTTAGATATAATTTAGTAAGTTTTCTATTACTATTATTTTATTTTCTCATTTAGAAAGTACTGTATAATTAAGTACGTTTTTAACTTCTATTATTTTCCCTCCTCATTTTGAATGTACTGTGCGTTTTAACCATTTGAGCTCTGGGGTGTAAATTTCTTCAAAATTCCAAATGTCACATTGGCACCAGTATTTTGCAAAGAAAAAAAGGGGTTAACGATAAACACGAAAAAATGCATTAAATCTTTTTCAAATAGATTTGGTCGAAATTTCTGGTGCCATTGTGACATTTCGGAATTAAAATTATGTGGTAGAAAATTCTACCATCAGAGCTCAAGGGGTTATGTCCTTGGTCATTCCTCTCAGAAAGAGAGGCGAAAAATTTATCGCTACTGAATTACGGGAGAAAAAAAATAAAAATCTCGGACATGTTCAATATTCATCATTAGTGCATGGTGAATGCCGACATTTACCGGTTTAAGTCAGAAATAAGGGTTTTTAGCAAATATTTCGGTCATACACCAAGTGACTATGTGTTTGTCGACATTCTCCAGATTTCTGTGTTTCACCGTACCATATACATATATGTTTTTTCATCCATCTATTTTTCATCTTACTGTTTATATACATTCCATAGTATGTCATACTTCAACTGTTTTTTTTTTTTTTTTTTTAATGAGTTTTTTTTTATGTCCATTATACATAGAGACAATTTATATATTGTTTTCACTGAATTTTAAATCTTGGTAAATATCTGTGTTGCATTGGATTTATTTGTAAAAATATTTATAAATATATTAATTTATTGGTAGTTACCGACTTCAAGGGTGGTGGGATATAATATACAGAACGTAATTTTAATCAACTTTCATACGAGAAAAATTTTAATAACATTTTTGAAGGTGAGATTAGTATGTAAAGATGCTGCATTTCGCTATTTTTTTGTTTTCCACATTTTTTTCTAAATATGTATGGAAAATCTGAAACATAACTTCAAAATTTTTATGCATGTAGGATAATATGCAGTAGTAGTAACCCTCATAGCATGCATGGTCACAGTGACGTCACAATGACGTCACTGTGAGTCACTTCACATCTGTGACCAAAATGTCACCACTCAGTGACGTCACATGGTTACTGAGATGTGACTTTCTTAAAAATTTTTAGAAAATTACAAATATTCTTCAAAACATGTTATTTACTTTTAAAAACATGCTTCTGGCAATTTAAATATCGTCGCTTTTGTCACAGTTTCGTCACAATGTTAATGTCAAAGTAGTCACAAATGACACATTTTTCACAAATTTTCACAAAACACCGTGACTTCACAAAGTGGTCACAATGTGACGTCACAAAAGAGCTCTAAAACGGCCATAACGACTTCACATAGACGTCACGTGACGAGACATCGACAATCGATGGTCACAAAGTCACAATGTGACTTCACAACGACGTCGCATTGACGTCACCATGCCTTACGGGAAAGAATATTCATAATCAACACGAATTTTAAAAAATAGTGTTAAAAAATAGTGTTTAAAAAATAGTGTGGAAATAAACTTAAAAATTGTTTGTTTATGCGAATATTATGAGCGAAATTTCACATTTTATTGACAAAGGCCTCAACAAGTTTAAAAGACGCAGGATATTTTAATTTGTAAGTTTGACTTATTTTTTTGAACTGTACTAAAGGGAATTAATGGTGCATATAAAAAAAATTAAAAAGAACAGAGTTGTTTAATATTGTTAACTTTGATTCTTCATTGAGGACAGATGTTTAAAATATAAAAGAAAGAATTCTGAATTACGTTTTTCTTTTTATATTCATAATTAACATTTCAGGAATTAACAAGCTTATAACAAGGTGCCACAGGCGAATGTTTTTGTATTATGTTTGCACCAGTAATTTACTAATATAAATTTCGAAGTATATTTCTCTTTCCAATGTTGTCAAAGTCAGTTTTAAGGATTTCTGTTTTAAGAAAGTTGTACCAATTTAAATAAAATAAAACTAGTCACATGTGGTAGGTCTGTTATTACAGTTATTGAAAACATACCGGGTGTCCAGTAAATAACTGACCCATTTTGAACTTAAATAACAAATAAACGGTTTGAGATAATAATGCGCGGTTTGCGGTATTGTTATTAAAAAATCACTAAATTTTTAAACATGTACTTTGTTAATATAGTTCAAATTTCGGAAAAAAATATCGCGCTGGCGGTAACAGGCTGTTTGAATACAGATATGACTCTAATTTTCATAAATATGAGATTTTCGGCTGAATCTGAATCTATATGTTGTCGAATCTGAATCTATATGTTGAATCGACTATCGAATCAGCTTCAGAAATAGGGTACGTTGGTTGGAAAGGGATTTAAAATAATATTTGTGATTGAACCATCTGTATTATATTTCCCCTCCTCAGTCCCTCCTCAGTCTTGAGACTGAGATATTATTTTAAATATTATTATATTACATTAACGAAGTGCATATTTTAAAATTTATTTATATTCTAATAACAATACAGCAAGCCGCGCATTTTTATCTCAAACAGTTTTTTTGTTATTTACATTCAAAATGGGTCAGTCATTTATTGGACACCCGGTATAAAGACTTATATAAAGACGTATTAAATAGCAGTTCCTTTTCTTTGAAATAACTGGCACAATTCAGAAATTCTTTATTATTATTATTTTTTAAATGCTATATTTTTGGGAGGATTCAATATATTTATAGCTGTTTTACATCCAATTCAATTCAATTGCATGCTAAAAATTGTTGTCCAAACCAACGTATAAAATTCTTTATGGCTATTCTATTTTATAAAATTCAGTTTAAAATTCACAACAAAAATCATTGGTTCTTGAAATATGTTTGCGCAACAACTGTGGCCATATTTGAAAAGATCTAAAGAATAAAAATTACCCATTTTCAGAACATCGAAATCATGTGATTTCGATAATTGTCATAAAATTTCTAGGAGACCACTAAAATATCATTCTTTAAGAGCGCACAATAGTCACAGAAAAATTACTCAAAAAGACCCGGATGACCATGTAAAGTCTATGGGAGCGTTCTTTTCGAATATCTCGCTCCAATTTTAATATTTTTGCATGATTTTTTTTGCACAAGATAGCTGAGGGCGATCCACAACCGGGCTAGTTTTTACTTTTTCGATTTTGGTTATATATTTTTTATATTACGATAATTTCAGTTTCAGAACCTGTTTAAACCGGTTTCGAAAGTTAAAGTAATTTTTTTAAGAAAATCTGAAACAAAAATTGAAAAAGTAAAAACTAGCCCGGTTGTGGATTGCCCTCAGCTATCTTGTGCAAACAAATCATGCAAAAATATTAAAATTTGAGCGAGATATTATAAAAGAACGCTCCCATAGACTTTACATGGTCATCCGGGTCTTTTTGAGTAATTTTTCTGTGACTATTGTGGGCTCTTAAAAAGAATCTTTAGAATAAAGGAATGTTATGTGAAACATTTCATTTCTTCTTCAATTATACCACAACATTTAACTTTTTAGAAGAATTTGTATAGTGTTGGATAATCTGAGAGAATTAAGAATTATTTTTACATGGAAACAGTATAATACATTAAATAATTGTCGTCTTATCATTACTACAAATCACCTGGAATAACATGATTTTAACTGCCACCAGTTATTGTGTTTATATTTTCCGTTTATTTTTCATAGACCAAGCTTTGCTATGAATACTGAAAAAAAAGTTAAAATCCCTACAAATGAGGAAGACGAACTAATGTAAAAACAGACATAATGAAAAGAAAACATTACATGTTGATAAATTCTAATAAAAGCATATCAATTTATATGACAAACATATAAATTTGTTTAAAAATATCTATTAAGTTTTAGTGGGATTCTTTTCAGTGTTAACTGACCATTTATCTACATACATGTGTGTACATGCGTAATAATACTTCAAACCACTTCAAAGGATAACTAGAAGATGCTCAATATTCTCTCATTGTTCTTACACTTATTATTGTTTTTTAATATTTATTATAATATTAATTATTTTATATTTATTATAATATTTAATTATTTTAATATTTATTAGTTATTTATAGCAATTATTTTTTATTATCTTAGCATGTGTAATTGCATGGTACTTTTTTCAACGATACTACGGCATTTTTCCCATTAAGATAGGTTCCGATTAACAGATTTTTTTTGTATTTACGTTTATCGATATACAGGGTGTTTCCAATTTTTTTTTTACAATAAAAGAGGGGTGATAGTACACATCAAGACAAACAATATTAAATAGGAGACCAAGGGTTCCAATGGTTTTCCAAAGGAAATAGCCGCCATTAAAATTTAGGGACCAAAATTTCAAATAAACATAAAAAACGGAAAAACCGGTCGATTGATTTGCGGTTTTCACTAAAATTATTCTTTATGTCGGCATTTTCTTGAAATTAAATTATAAAGATAAATTTCAAAAAATGCCGATAGAGGGTGCTTTAGACTTTGGAGTAACGAACAACTATTTTTTGCCGGTATTTTTGGCATCTCATTAAATGTTTTTGTAAGCTTAGACTCAAACTTAAATTTTGAGCTCAAAATCTGAAAGTGGGAGTGGTTAAGTAGCACAAACTGAAGTGTTCAGAGGGTTCAAATTTCAAATGATTATAAAAAACGGAAAAATTGGTTCATTGATTTCCGGTTTTAACTAAAACTATTCTTTATGTCAGTATTTTCTTAAAAATAAGTTATAAAGATAATCTTCAAAAAATGACGATAGAGGGCGCTTTAGACTTTGGAGTAACGAACAACTCTTTTTTTGGCACTATTTTTTGCATCTTTTTAAGTGCTTTCGTAAGCTTAGACTTAAATTTAAATTTTGAGCTCAAAATCTGAATAGTTGGGAGTAGTTAAGTAGACAAACTGAACTGTGTTCAGAGGGATCAAATTTCAAATGATTATAAAAAACGGAAAAATTGGTCGATTCATTTGCGGGTTTTGCTAAAACTAATTTTTAAATGAGAATGTTCTTGAAAATAAATTTTAAAGATAAATTTCACAAAATGCCGATAGAGGGCGCCTTAGACTTTGGAGTAGCGTACAACTATATTTAACTGTTATATTTTTTTATCTCATTAAATGTTTTCAAATGCATAAATTTAAATTTTAGGCTCAAATTCTGAATCGTTGGGAGTGTTTAAGTAGCGAAAAATTGAATTGTGTTCGAGGAGGGGGGAGTGTTAAATTTCAACTCCTGAACACACTTCATTTTGCGCTACTTAACTACTCCGAATTATTCAGATTTTGAGCTCAAAATTTAAGTTTAAATCTGAGCTTCCGAAAACATTTAATAAGTTTTTGCGAGCATTTAATTAGAACAAAAATATAATGGTTAAAATTAATTGTTGGTTACTCTGAAGTTTAAGGCGCCCTCTAATGGAATTTTTTTAAATTTATCTTTAAAATTTATTTTCAAGAAGATACTGACTTAAAGAATAGTTTTATTTTAAACCGCAAACGAATCGACAAATTTTTCCATTTTCTATAATTATTTTAAATTTGAACACCCCCAGCTCAAAACTTAAGTTTAAGCTTCCGAAAACATTTAATGAGATGCAAAAAATAACGGTAAAAAATAGTTGTTCGTTACTCCAAAGTCTAAAGCTCCCTCTATCGACATTTTTTTTAATTTATCTTTATAATTTATTTTTAAGAAAATACCGACATAAAGAATAGTTTAAGTGAAAACCGCAAATCAATGAACCAATTTTTCCGTTTTTTATAATCATTCGAAATTTGAACCCTCTGAACACAGTTCAGTTTGTGCTACTTAACCACTCCCACTTTGAGATTTTGAGCTCAAAATTTAAGTTTGAGTCTAAGCTTACGAAAACATTTAATGAGATGCAAAAAATACCGGCAAAAAATAGTTGTTCGTTACTCCAAAGTCTAAAGCGCCCTCTATCGGCATTTTTTGAAATTTATCTTTATAATTTAATTTCAAGAAAATGCCGACATAAAGAATAATTTTAGTGAAAACGCAAATCAATCGACCGATTTTTCCGTTTTTTATGTTTATTTGAAATTTTGGTCCTTAAACTTTAATGGCGCCTATCTCCTTTGGAAAATGTTTGGGGCCATTGGTCTCCTATTCAGTATTGTTTGTCTTGATGTGTACTATCATCCCTCTTTTATTGTAAAAAAATTTGGAAACACCTTGTATATTTATTAAATATATATTAAAACCTGTCAACACGGAGCTTGTCTATAACAAATTCTTGCCTTAAGTAGAAACTTTTCGTCAGGACGCCGATTACCAAACAATCATACTTACTAAAGTCTGCAAGAGCCTGTCAAACCTATTTTTTCCGTCCTTTGCACTTGCTTTTTCACAGGTTTCACTTTATAAATATTTAATCTCTGTAAACAAAAGCAGTCTATAAAAGGATACGGTCTCAATCTGAAACTTTCCATAGTCATAACGAAAGTAATAACTTAAAAAATTACCTGCTATGCTGAAAAAAAACTGCAGCGTAGATTCCAAGAAATGTTGGTAAAAAACGGACTTTATACCTATATCAACGGACTTTGCCTTTACATTAATGGTTTTTGGCCGTAAAACATAAAACAATACGGGAGTTGACCGTTTATGTGAAAAAAGTGACATTACGTAAATTTGCTGGATAATTCAAGGTAAAATATCGTAAATTTACAATTTTTTTTTTTTTTTTTTTTTTTTTTTTTTTTTACAAGGTAAGGCGGAAACTTGTCTAAAACGTAAACCACCTTGATTCCTTGCAATTTCATCTTAGAAGTTATTTTTTTTTCTGTATCTATGATAAAATAATTAGTTCCTCGTTACTAGGGGGTACGGACTCTAATTCTCTCCTTCCCCTTTGTCTACGCTGCTGAGTGAGCCCCTACAATAATTTTGAAAACTATATGCCTATAGTTTAAACTTTATTTATTTCTAATAAATTCCTTAATATTTTACTTTTTTGGCTGTAAAAGTGTTTACTAACTCCACTTTCACATTATTTTTTTTATTGTTCTTCTGCGAATAGTTTGTGTCAAAGTAAATCTTTTTTGAAGTGTAGATTCTTTTAAAGTCTTATTTATTACAGAATAAACGGTCAAGTGCATGTATTACTTGCGCTCAGAGGGTTCTGCAGAAAAATTACATGAATTACTATTATCTGCATTAATTAAATAAATTGTTGCTAAAAGAATAATAGAAATTTGTTGAAAAATACACAATGTAAGGTTGTATATATCTGTAGATACTAGAAAAGTATGAATTGATGTATCATAAATGTTCAAAGAGATATAAAGTTTAAATAGTATCAAATAAAAGTAGTGGATAGTTAAATTTCATTTGGCATTTCATAAAACTAAATACAGCATAGTAATAGTCTTTCCTCTTTACAAAGTAGCTAAAAGAATTTCATTTCTCAAAGTTTAAACCTAGCATTATGCTAAGCGCTTCGGAAGGAGGTCGCAAAGTTGCAATACCGCGTTGATCCGTGTCGTGTTTTTCCTTTTTTTTTCTTTCTTTTTTTTTTTTACTTTGAAAGAGACTGGTGGCATATTGAGGGATTCCCTCAATGCAAACTTGTCGAGAGTCTCATAAAATTTATGTGACTAATTCTGATTAAATTAGTCTTTATCTAACAATTTGACGATTTTTAGGTAGATTTCGTAAGAAATACAACTTATTACCTTCGCCCCCATGTCGGAAATTCTAAAGCATTATGGGCGATCTACGCCGATCATGGCTCTTAAAACCAAAAGCACCACTCCCTACACACCAGTCACTAACTTTATCCATCTATCTATTTATCTACATCACTTTTTTACGGACACGATAACTTCCATAATTCTGCACAGATCTCTTACAAACTGATACATAAGATTAAGGATCAGAAAATCTCGGTTTGGTTTGGTTTATTGGGTGTCGTCCGATTATCTACACTAGGGATATAGGACCTGGGGGGGAGTGCCCTTCGTGGGGGTCTTTCTAAGGGAACCTTACCCGTATTTACGCAAGGTTCGAAGAAAACCACGAAAACTCCGAACGGTTAGACCGACGGCCGCGATTGGGTTCGAACCCAGCACCTGCCGTCTACCAGTTGAGAGGTCTAATCCTCTCGGCCACTAGTGGGGGGGGGGGGGGCAGAAAATCTCGGTGAAATTCGTTAATGGGCAAATTCGGACAAAGTGGGTGGAAATAAACTGAGATTTTGTGAAAATAGAAAATATAACATAAGTTCTTACTTTTAGTGTACATCAAATCAGTTTAAAGTTATTATTTACTTCTAAAAAAAGGGAACTAAAAATTTTGTACGCGGCAGATTTTTGATAAAATTTAAAATGGAGTCAAAGGGAAAAAAAAAAATGGGGCGTTAAGGAGAAAAATCTTCATAACTTTGTCAATTTTCAAGGTTGGTTGATTTGGTTGATTTTTGTCGCCCGATTATCTACGCTAATGGGATATAAGACCAGGGGGAGTGCCCTCCGTGGGGGTCTTTCTAACGGAACCTAACCCGTATTTACGCAAGGTTCGAAGAAAACCACGGAAAACTCGAACGGTTAGGCCGGCAGCCGCGATTGGGTTCGAACCCAGCACCTGCCGTCTACCAGTTGAGAGGTCCGAACCTCCCGGCCACTGGTGTGGCGTCATCTTTCAAGGCATCAAATTCAAACTTTTAATTTTTTTTTACTATTTAGGATTTGCACTTCTCAAATTTTCGCCTAAACAAGACTTATTCATTAGAAGTGTGATTATTGCAGTGAGTTGTAGCATATGATTTGAAATTATTTATTAGTAGTTTTTGTATTATTGATTATTTATTTATTTTGATTTTTTAGGTTTTTTATCCTTATCATTTCGCTTATTTTCTATGTCTTTTAAAATAAAATTTCCATATATTTTCATACGTGTATACCATTTTGAAGAAACACGGGAAATATATCAATAACCTTAATTTTGAAGAAATATTTAGTAGTGCTGCCATCTGTTAAGAAAAAAAATTACTAAATATTTTCAAAAGCTAAATATTATTTCATAAATATTATTTACTGCAGGTGAAAATACGTAAACAAGATCTTCATTTATAAAATGAAAATACATAGAAGACGATTTTCTTTTACAAGATTAAAATATATTGAATAAGCTTTTCTTGCGTTCCCCACTTCTTGCATTCTATACTTATTATAAAAAGGAAAAAGATATTATTCTATAAAAATTAAAATTATTGGTCAGAAATTCACGTTTTATTGAATTTTTATTTATTTCTTCAGTTTCTTCTGACCATACTTATTTTCTATACCTTTCAAAATTGAATTTCCATATATTTTCACATGTGTGTTCAACTAGACCTATAGATGCTGAGAAAGACGAGTAAACAAAAGAACTTAAATTTTGAAGTAACAGCAATATTACAGTTACTGTATTTAGTAGATGGCAGCACTTACATTCAGTAGTGCTGCCATCTGCTAATTACAATGGCTACTAAATATTTCCTTTACATGAATTGTAATTTAGAAATGTTAGTAATAGCTTAAAACGAAAATATTTTGATAAAATATAACAAAAAAAAAAAAAAAAAAAAAAATCCAATCACAGAAAAGTCACTAGAAATAAGATGTTTGGACCTTCGTCTTCAAGTGTAAAATGCATTAAAAATCAAAGTTTAAAAAATGAATAAAAATATTACATTCAAGATGATGATCTTTGCATTTATTGCTTTGAAATTTGCTTCATATCTAAAGCAAATGGAAAATAGGTGCGATGCGCGAAATGCGATAAGATTAATTTATAACACGATTATTTAATCGGTATATCAACTATGAGAGATGTAAATTTTCCAAATGGGTGAAAAATGTCCGGGCCAGGATTTTAACCAGGCATGTATTGGCAGAAGCCGCCAATGCTCTTCCAACTGAACCATAAATTATGTGATCGTTGAGATTAGTTGGATGAGTTAGTCCACCAGGTATTCGTCCGGGATCACTTGGAAGACCGTCTTGGAAACCGTCACTTGGAAGAGCTTTGGCAGCTTCAGCCAATACATCCCTGGTTAAAATACTGGCCCGGACATTTTCCACCTACTTGGAAAGTGATGTTTTTTCCCTTTTTTAGGTGAGTTCGTAATTACCGGGTGTCCCAAAAATGACTGATGGATTTTAAAATTCAATAACTTGCAAACGGTGACAGCTATTTAAAAAATTTCTGCAGGAGGGTTATGTATAATGTCAGGTGTTTTTTAGCGTAGTTTTTTGTTTTAGTTCGCATATCAAACAATAGGTGTCGCTGACGGCGATTGAAGGCCAGGTCGACGCTTCACTCAGCACTGATCACCTGGCCTTCAATCGCCGTCAGCGCCACCTATTGTTTGATATGCGAACTAAAATAAAAAATTACGGTAAAAAAACTCCTGACATTATACATAACGTTCCTGCGAAAATTTTTAAAATAGCTGTCACCGTTTGCATTAGTCATTTTTGGGACACCCGGTACGTAAATACGTAACACCTATAGTTGTCGTTTTGTTCGTCCGTCTGTCCGCATGTAACAACGCAAAAACTACCCAACCGAATCGTTTGATATTTAAAATATATAATTTATATAGTTTTGTCGAGTCAGGTCAAATTTTCTGAAAATCGACTGCATAGATCAATTACCGGGACAATCAAAAGTATTCCGTTGCATTACGGTCAATGGGGAAAAATGTTTCAAATGCATTTTAATCGTTTGAAATTTAAAATATATAATTATTACATAATTTTGTCGAGTCTCTTCAAATTTTATGAAAATAGGATGCATAGATCAATTACAGGGACAATCAAAAGTATTCCGTTACATTGCGGGCAATGGGGAAAAAACTTTCAAATGCATTTTAATGGTGTTCTTGCATTGGAATACAATAAAATTGTTATGCATCTATGAAGCACATATTATAATATACATTTTACACAATTTGTGGTGCAAAAAACATTTGTTATTGATTTACAAGGCCACACATTAGGCCATTGCCTAATGGTATAGGGAGAACATTTTTTGGTGCACGTTTTAATTGTAATTGACTATTTAACATTTTGTGAGGTTGATATACGTTGCTGAGGTGCAATAAAATTTACTTCCTGTATATTTACAAGAACACAAAAAAATTTCGACCGCTATACTGTATCCGAAGTGCTATCTACCATAACAGCCAGATCTGAATATAGTATTTAAAACTTCGTTATTGTACAAAGACACATCCTTTGCTACGCTTCACGTGCAATTTCCAACATGTTTCTTTTTTCGTTCATTGTGATTTAGACCTCCATTACACGTGTAGATATTATTTTTATTGATTTATTTATTTTTGAAAATAACATTTATACTACTTGCGCGATCAGACAATTTTAAACAAATAAAAGATATAATACGAATAATGCCTCGTGTTATTTTCTATTATCTAAATTTTATTTTTTTGTATAAATGTCACCGAAAGGGAAAAATATTTTTATATTTCTGTTTTTATATTAAAACATCCATAAAAGATAAATATATCCATAAAATTAAAATAGCAAATAAAGCCTTTGTGTAATAACGTTTAGAGATAGAAAACCAACGATTAGAAATGCACAAATAATACATGAAAAAGTAGCAAACAGCCGTTTCAAATCTGGTATCAGTGCTTTTTCATCAGTGCAAGACTCACCGAGCTAGAAAAATCAAAGTTGAGCAAAGAGACAAAGAAACGCAGGCTTATATACCTGGTACGGGATCGACCCGCCAAAGGAAAAGCCACCAATGAGAAGAAAGCAGCATGAACAACTGCGTGGACAAGTAGAGGCATCTACCGGAGAACAAGCAAAACAAAAACGAAAGATAAATAAAATAAAGCAGACATTAAATAAAAGCAAATAAAAAAAGGCATGAAATTAAAGATTTTCAAATGCTTGGAAAATAAGGAGTACTTGATAAGTTATTGACTAAGGAGTGAGAATTTTTAATGATGTGGTAAGCTTCCCAAAAAATTAAGATCAAGAATAGAAGGACACTAATGGATAATGATGGCTGAAGAAAAGTTGAACCTACGTTGTGAAGACCAACAATGTTGAGCTATAGAAGAACGTTTAAGCTCTTGATTTTTACCTTTTATGCTCCTCTAAACGAAATCTGAGAGCACGTTTAGTCTGAGCAATATAAGAAAGACCACATTGGCAAGAAATTTGGTAAATACCCTAGTTATCTAAGCGATCAATGGGGTTCTTAAGATTTGAAAAAGCAATTTTATTAATAGGAGGAAAAATAGCATTGAAATCGAACCTTCTTAAAATTTTAGCAACTTGCTGACTGATTTTAGGAAAAAATGGTAAAAAAACCAAAATATTAGAGCTCGAATTAAAATTCTTTTCAGAATGGGTGGATATCCACACATTTTGTCGGCGCTCTATCTTAAGAAATAATGCACGGAATTTAATAAAAAAAATTATATTTACTTAGTCCCTGGTATAAATTGGTGCTGATTCGCTTTTAGTGTAAATCGCTGAACAGATGTCAATGTTATGCAGAATCTTTCACGATTTCCGCAATAGCTTTATCTCCAGAACTAAGGTACGGATTTTCACAAAACTTCAGATTCAATTAGTCCTTGCATTTAATTTACTTTTCTACATTTTCGTGTAAATCGCTCGATAGATGGTGCTTCTATTCACCATTTTCACGATTTTTGCAATAAATCTATTACTATAATTAAGGCACGGATTTTCATAAAACTTCAGATTCTGTTAGACTTTAATATGCCATTTGTCGTTTACACCTTGGTGCAAATCGCCCAACAGGTGGCCCTTTTATGCTGTATTTATCACAAATTAGCAACATCTCAATCTCAAGTATTAATGAACGGATTTTCATCAAACTTTTGAATTCAGTTAGATATTCACATAAGTTATTGCAAATTAGGTTTCGGTGTAACGCACCCAACAAGTAGCGCTGCTATGCTGCATTTTGCATGATTTATGTGATTTTAGCGATTGTCCTATTCAAGAACTGATGCACTGTATTTCATATCATTAGAAACCCTATGATGGGCATCGATTGCCATTTAGTTTTGGAACTGTGACAGCGAATTTTGAAGTATTTACATGCATATAGAAGAAAGTTTTGGAATTGCCACATCTGATTAGTTAGGTGCGTTCGTAATTATGTAATTGCGTAGCATTTATAGTCGTCGCTCAGTCCGTCCGTCTATCCGCATATAATAAAGCAAAAACTATCCAACCGAATCATTTGAAATTTAAAATATACAAGGTAGAACCCGTCGAATTTCGACGAAAAAAAATATTTAGAAGGAACTGCTTCACTGACTTACAATAAACCTACAAAATTAGTTACAATAAAAAAATGCATCTGATATTGATTTGTCTAGCTCTGATGGACATAGTATTTTAACCTAAAATTAACAAAATACAATTTCTATGAAACTTAGTTGTCCGAATTATTAAAATTTAACTTTTATCGTAATATAAGCAATAACATATAATAAAAATCTGTTATTATGGCAATGTTATTAAGGCTCTTATGCTTGGTATTCTAAAATGAGAAACAGCAAAATTTATTTCACTTTGCTTAATCATAGAATTTTTTTCCCGTGAAATCGAAATCCGACACGTGAAAAGGCAAAGGTTAATGAGAAAATGGCGACATAAAAATACAGTGATCTGCTTTTTTCGGCTTTTCCCCTTTTGCTTTTAATAGAAATGGAACTCTTCTGTTGCCACAATTAGAAAAACTGTATTAAAAACTACAAAAAAATTAATGTCTCAAAAATAAATTAAGATACAGTTTTCAAACAAATTGCATTTAAAAGCATTTTTTTTCTTATACGGTGGTGTAAAAATTAAAAATGTGGGATGTTTAGAAGTTTAAAAATTTCCAGTAGAAAAAATTGCAGAACCGAAATTTCGTTTCAAATTTCAAGTTGCCATTCTCAAAATGACGTATGCGTTACGCACAGATACGTTTGGCCTTTATAATATAGATAATTGTAGCATAATTTTGTCGTGTCATTTCATATTTTTTGAAAATCGGATGCATAATTTAATTACAGGGACAATCAAAAGTATTCTGTTACCTTATTGCCAATGTAAATATATTTCCAAGTGTATTTTAATGGTGTCACATTCTTTTGAACATAATAAAATTTATATAAATTTATGAAGTGTGTACTAAAATATACATTCTGTACAATCTGTGGTGCAAGAAATGCTTGTTATTAATTTACAGGGCTACACAAAATTATTCCATTACATAATGGAATAGGGGGGAATATTATTTGGGGCGCGTTTTAATAATATTAAACAATTTCACATTTTATGAAATTGATATGCGTTGCTGAGGTTTACTACATGTTACTTCCTGTATAATAGAAAGCAAATAGTATTTACAGGGATACACAAAAGATTTCGTATACTTTACTATATCCGAAATACTGTATACTATTACACCAAGATCTGAATATTTTTAAAACTCCCTTATAGCACGAGTGCACTTCATTTGCTACGCTTGACGTGCAATTTGCAACTAGTTTTTTATTTGAAACGTGTAATTATTTTACAGATTCAAATCAGAAAGTTATTTTTTTTTTCCAAAGAAAGGTTTTCTTTATTTTACAGATGCATTTGGTGATATGTATTTCATTCGATTGAACGCATAAATTCGAGATTTTTTTTTTCTAATTTCCTACAAAGTATGTGGCTTAAGCAATGTTTCATAAAGCTGTTATCAGATTCACAAAGTTTACACGCAACAAACTTTTCAGCCGATTTTAACCCCAACTTTTCCCCATTCAAAGAGAGAAAAATGTTACATTTGTCTTGGAAAAAGTTGGAGGAAAGCAAAAAAACCAGTACTACCAGTACTAGCCATTAATATTTATCGCCGATTCGTATCAATCGCTTATCTTTGATTGGTTGAAATGTTGAAAGTTTGAGAAAAAAAGTCGCAGCTAGTGGAAACTTTTTAGAACTCATGGGAAAAATTGGAGGATATTGTTGTTTGCTATCACACTGAGTGTTGTGAGGATATTTCGTGAAAAGTTGGAGGAAATCAAGTGTTGGCTCAAAAGTCTCTCGAAATGTTGGTGAATCTGATAGCAGCTTAAAAGAAAACGTATCTACCATTTTTTCTTATTGAATATTTAAAAAGAAATAGCAGAAATTTTTTTAATTATTCCATTGATTAGTGTCTACACAATACAACACGTACTACTATATTTGGATATAGCTCCTCATCTTTTTGCTTCATTTTGGGAATAACGGATTTTGATCTCATTCTATCGACGATAATTTTCAGAATTTTCAAGCTATGTTTTTGAAACTTTAACAAAAGTTGCTCTATATATTTATATAACACAATATGCAAGCGAAATTTTTTTATAGAGTTGACGCATGCGCAGTGAAAATTTATTTAGTAAATCAACTTATTTTTCATACAATTACTCAAAGTAAACATAGTAAATAGAGGGAGAATTTCCATTGCTTCCTCCAGTAAGAAATGCAGCCAGGATGACCCACGTGACTCCAGGCATTTGGCGATGAATGGTTGCCAGAAGTAATGCTAGATTTGTCGCTTTATCGTAGCTCTTGGCAGGAGTGCAGTATTTTTATGCTGTCATTCAGACACTTGAGAGTTGACAGAAATACAAATCAGTAGCAAAAGAAATCCGAATGTACGTTGGATTTTTATGCTAATGTTTATTTATTTCATGCTTAAATTTTTTATCATTCAAATGTATATAATTTCGTTCAGTTTTCAATCTTTTACATGGTTTTGTTTATATTTAATTTAATGCCATAATTATATATATATTTTTTTTTTTTTTTTTTTTTTTTTTTTTTTTGTTAATACAAAGTACAAATAGGCGAGAAAAAAAATAAAGAAATTGGTTAAGAAGTTTAACTTTGTGTGCTGGAAGACCAGAGGCTGAGGAGGGGGGAGGAAGAAAGATAAAATTTCGAGAGAAAGAAAATTTAAGTGATGAATTATTTGCTTATTATTACATCAAATTAACAAACAAGCCAAACTTTTTTTGTAAATAAAAAAAAAATTAAACAATTTGATAATTATTTTATTTTTAAATGCTGATATTAAAGAAAGGGCATTTTAATTAAAAATAAACGTCAGCTTTAAACTTTCTAAATTCACAAAATGTTTATTGTTTTTCTTTCTAAACAAACACATCTATAACAACGCATACAATTAATTGTATGCTTTTCAACGCAAAAAGTTTAATTGAATAATTCATTAAC
This sequence comes from Maratus speculifer, assembly GCA_964019185.1. NCBI lineage: Eukaryota > Metazoa > Arthropoda > Arachnida > Araneae > Salticidae > Maratus > Maratus speculifer. The sequence goes on along the minus strand of OZ025299.1, from coordinate 29,807,940 downwards.
CTTTTACAGGCCAATGTTCCCAATTGGGAACATAAGTTTACGCATTTATTAAAAATTTAATTTAATCAAAATCGACCAAAAAAATTAGCAGAAATAGTAAAAGAATGACTTTATTTTTTGAAATAGAAATTTTGTTCCTATCATTAATGAGGCAAGGTACAGAAAATCATAAAAATGACCAATGACCACTGGAAAATGATCAGTCATAAAAATGATTTTTTGAAATAGATTTTTCGAATTAGAATAACTTGATTTTTTGGAATATAAGTTACATTCCCATCATTTATGAGGAAATCTACAGAAAATCATGAAAATTATCAATGGCCACTGGAAAATGACCGCCGGAAGTGACCAATGTTCCCAATTGGGAACATTCTGAAAATTATATAATAAAAAAAAAAAAAATCCACCATATTAATCACTAATATCTCTTAACTAAAGCATTAGAAGGCATAATGTACAAAAAGTAATTTAAAATATGCCTGGATCTGAATTTGGCCTGTAAAAGGTTAATGATCATAACTTACACAGATAATATTATATGCAACTTTTCTTCAGGATGCAAATTTACAAATAATTTAATACACTATTTTAACATATACTGAAATTATTTTATAAAACAAATTGCATAAATGTACACAAATTAGTTAGGAAAAGTCCAAAATGCAAAATTTCAGTTTTAGAAACGATAGAATTAAAAAACAAAATTTATTCAGCCTTGTTTAATTCATTTATATCAGCAGTTGCCAATCTTCAGAATCTCACGATACACTAAATCCATAATCTGAATTCCCACGGACTACTAATAAGAATTTTTTAATGGTAAAAACTTACTTGCACAATAATTATTACAAAATTTTTATTCTATAAAAATCAAATGTGCCTATTCAATAAAATAAAATTTAAATGAGGAGTGCCACATTGTTACCTACGGGATACTACTATTTTTTTTAATAATAATCACCGCCTAATTTAATGATAACAAAAATATTTAAAGGTTATTTAATTGTAACAAAATTATTAAAGATAATTTCTATTTTACAAGGTAATTGAATCTCATTTAAGATTGACGTGATAGAGCAGTTTTTATTTTGAGGCCAGTAACGAGTTTTAATTGTTGTGAACCAATCATCAAAATATTTGTTTCGCACAATTATGTAGTTGAAAATGCACACCACTGAAGAATTTGTAGTTTTGAAATTTCTCTTCGTAATTTCGTTTCCCACATTTTTCTTCTGTCTTCATCCTTTGGAAAGCTATACATAAAATGAATTAAAATAGTATTTTATAAATGATACTTTTTTAAAAGTATATAATGATAATAAAAATTTAAAAGTAAGCAAAGAAATTACTTAAAGAAATTAAATTTAGTATACTTTTTTTAAATTCATTAACTGAAATTAATAAGTGAGAAAGAACCACAATGAATATAAGACATGTACAAGTCGAAAAAAAAAGGACTTAATTAACAAATAAATAAATAACACATTGTTTCATTAAATGTTTGTTAGATAAAAATAATAAATTTAATATACCGTTCCAACCATCATTTTTTACTTATAATTTTAATATTATAATTTTTAAAATACTTCACAAAATTTAATTTTAATTTTAAAAAAAATCTGAAAACATAACAAGACAAAATATAAAACAAATTCGTGCATTTTTTCTCAGAAACTTCAATTAAAAATTATAAAATGATATTAGAAAGTTGTATTTATTTCAAACAACTGCATTAATTTCAAATTTTAAAATTTAAAGATATATGAACTCACGCGAACTAACTAACTAACAAGGGAGTAAAGATGCGATTCATTTGAAGCAAAAATTTATTTAAAATAAAAATAAAAAACGCAAGTATTTACGTTTTAAAGCAATGAAAACAAGTTTCTTTTGGCGATAAAAATGCATCGCCAAGCACCGCAATAAGAAATGTTCTTATTACGGTTCAAATTAATTCAAATTAATCAAATTTACACTTTTAATATTTAAATTGATGACACTGGATGATAGTAAATACCATTATTACATACATTTAAGTTATTAAACGTAAAATGTTTTCTATTTTTATCATGATAACAAGAGTAAACAGTATAATAGTTGGAATGATACATTTTTAAAGTCATTAAATATTAAAAAATGTAATTAAAAATAAATACATACCGATGGAAAGTAACAGAACTTGTTTTGCTTTGTCTCTCTGTGCATCCATAGGCACAACAACTTGATACCATGATATTTTTTAGTCGCAAACAAAAAATTGTCGAATGTCCTCCGTAGAAATCAACACTATTACTACGGTGACCGGAAACGGTTTTGCCTGGAGTCACGTGATTCGTACCTTGGCTGAAGAAACGCTGGGGGAATTCTCCTTCTATTTACTATGTTTGCTCTGAGTACAATTATTAATATTTTTTTAATTTTGATTACAGAGTATTATGTACAATGTCGTTTCTCATATTTTCTGAAAAGAACGTTTTTTTTTTTTTTTTTTTGTTTTTTTTTTTTTTTTTACTAAGAACTCTTCAAATTATAAGCAAAAAACTTGGCAAAATTTGGGACCGTTTTTATAAAAACCTTAATTTCTCTACGAGTATGCATGTTATCCGCATAAAAATGAACATGGTTTATTACCATAAACCTCTTAATCATTTTTTTTTTTTTTTCGCTGTGAATGTAGTGTGGCTGACATTTTGAAACGATCTGATTTTTGTCACGTGATAACATGCGTATTTATGAACCGACTTGGATCAAACTTAGTATTTACATTGTACAAACCGATGACTTGGGTGAATTCGTTGACCAGTTCCATCTGCCATCTTATTTCAAAATGGCGGCCATTTAATTTTTTTTTAATTTAAAAATTTAAAATTGGGTACAAAAAAGTGTGAAATTGAGAAAGACTTTACTTTTATGTGTTTTATCTGGATACAAAGATTCCAGAGCATTTTTTATTTCATCTATATCTTAAAAAATGGCTGAGTTATAGAGCTTTAAATTTCCAGTGTAGCTGACAATTCGAAATGGTCTGATTTTTGTCACGTAATAACATGCGTATTTATGAACCGATTTGGATTTAATTTGGCGTGTGGATAGTATATACCGATGTCTGAACCAAGTTTGTTAGCCAGTTTAATCTGCCTTCTTGTTTAAAAATGGCGACCATTTAAATTTTAAAAAAATTAAATATTAAAAGTACAAAGAAATCAGATATGGAAAAATATTTTTCTTCTGCGTGTTTGACCTTGATAGAAAGAGTTCAGAGCATTGTTTGTTTTGATTACATCTTAAAAAATTTCTGAGTTATAGCACATTGAATATCTAGTGTGGCTGACATTTTGAAACGGTCTGATTTTTGTCATGTGATGTTTTGTCAACACGCGTATTTATGAACCGATTTGGATGTAATTTGGTATGTACATAGTATATACCGATGTCTGAACACAGTTTCATTCTCCATCTCGTTTCAAAATGGTGGCCATTTAATTTTTTTTTTATTTAAAATTTAAATTAGGTAAACAAAAATTAAAAGGTAAAAAAAGATTTTTACTTTATGCGTTTTAACTTTATACAAAGACTCCAGAGCATTTTTTGTTTTGTCTGAATCTTAAAAAATGACTGAATTATAGCACTTTCAATTTCTAGAATGACTGACATTTTGGAATGATCTGTTGATTTCGCGTGATAACACGGGTATTAATGAACCGATTTGGATGTAACTTGGTCTGTATATATTACCCACAGATGTCTCGACCGAGTTCTTTAGCCAACTTCATTCACCACCTTGTTTCAAAATAAAAGCCATTTTTTTTTTTTTTTTTTTTTTTTTTTTTTTTTTTTTGTACTAGGGGCGATCAAATGAAAAGGTACGAAATGCCCTAACTACCAAACTGGTTGAAATTTGAATATGCCGCTTTGGAATAAAGTTGTGAGACATCGACAGATGTGCTTGGAGTATCCAGCGTTGTTGTGAACATGCGTAGGCGCTTGTGCATGGAAGGGGAGCGAAGCAGACAACAAGTGAGTTCCGTCCAATTGACGCGGCAGTGCTTGTGAGGCCATCATAGCTTTTCCATTGCAAAATCCAATGATTAAAGCGCAGCGAGGTGTCTGATCAAAGTCTAACGCAGTGAGAAATCTGATAACACCTTGCTGCTTTTTAATTATTGGATTTTGCAATGGGAAAACCATGATGGCCTCATAGACACTGCCGCGTCAATTGGACGGAACTCACTTGCTGTCTGCTTCTCTCCCCCTTCATGCACAAGCGCCTACGCATGTTCACAACTATGCTGGATACTCCAATCGCATCTCTCGATGTCTCACTACTTTATTCCAAAGCGGCATATTCAAATTCCAACCGGTTTGGCAGTTAGGGCGTTCCGTACCTTTTCATTTGATCGCCCCTAGTATTTAAAATGAAGTACAAAAACTTGAAACAGATTTCTTTTGTTATTCGTTTGACCTTAATACAATGAATTCGGAGTATTTTTATTTTTGTCTTTATCTTAAAAAATGACTTCTATATAATAGTTTTAATTTCTAAAGTTGATGACGTTTTGAAAAATCTATTTGCCTGCGACAGCAGTCGCATATATCAATTGATTTTGATGTGAGTGAGCATAAACACAGAACTTACTAAAATCTCGATAAAGCTCATCAATTAATTTCATTCATCATGTTGCTTTAAAATACAGGCACTTCATTATATCGCCGAATTTGACGATGAAATATAAATCGCTTTAGATGAAATCAACTTTTATAAAGTTGATTAATTTCTCGAAATTCCCATTCATTTTCAGTATTGACAAAAACAAGTATTGAATCTTCTATTATCGTGGTCACTATTTTTTATTTTATTTTATTTTATTTTATTTTTTTTATTTATTTATATATTTTTTTTTTAAGTAAAGAATATGAAAACTACCTCTTCCTCCTGGTACTGGGCGGAAGGACTTTTTAGCTTGATTCCGTTTTACAAATCTAAAGAAACATAACGTATGATTTTGTCGCTTTTCCCGCAATTATTTTTCTAAAGGTACCCACTTTTCCTGTCATTCTATTACTTGAAGTACTGACATCTTACCCGCATTAGGATGATAGATGTCGGATAATATTTTTATTTACTTTTTCTTCCATTAATAGAAGCAGATTATTTCACTGAAATTATGTTGGGGTCAAAAGATTGAGGGTCGTGGTCCATTTTTTGATGAAGGAACATAATTTTTACCATTCGAGAGACTTCCTTAAAATCGTAATTGAGAAATTTACCATATGAAAACATAAACAAATAATAAACATGTGATTGAAAGATTTTAATTCTTTACAGTAACAGCTGATATAATTGCATTCTACGTAATCACCTTGTATTCAAGTCAATGTTAAAGAAAAATAAAGACCGATAGAGGAATTCATCCGAACGAAAATTTTTAATTCTTTACACCCCTGACAAAATTCTCTGTCTTCAAAGATTTTAAACCAATGGGGCCAAACAGGAAGTACAAAATGATTCAGTGATCATGGAGAGCTTTAGATGGGAAAATATAGAATAATATTCCACCAAAAGTGAACTGTCATCACTATATGAAGTAGAAAAATAAGAGTTTCATCAGGAGAAAGAGCCTTATTGCTTTCTTATCATCCTGGTCATTTTTTCTCACCCTTTTCTCACTTCTCGTCTCTCTTTTTATTCCCTCATCCGATTCTGTTCCAAAAACGAGGAGGAGGTGGTGGTGCAACTGAACTGTGTTAATATGTACACTTAATATTATACACATAAACACACATATACATGCACATACATTCGTATATATTAAAATTTTGTAAACTTACATATGTTCATACCTAAAAATGTTTATACATATATTCAGTCATACGTATCATACATACCCCCCCCCCCCCCGAACCATATACACATACATTAAATTTTATATATAATTATATATATACAATTTTTTGTTAAATTGAAAATATTTTTTAAACTTTTTTTGTTAATTTGTAAGTTACTTGGACATTTTTCACTCTGTTGGTTTACGCTCAGTTATCAGTGTGAAAATTTCGCATATTTAATAATAACAGGTGTGATTTCACTGCTGAAAACTAATAAAACTAATTAAAATTATACTTATATTATTTATTAACTCGTAGTTTTTTTTCAAACTTGTTTTATTAATTTGCTATTTTTTTAAATAAAATTTTCATTTGTGAACAATAAATCATTAATATAAGGTGGTCTGGGGTAATAACGCCAGGCGGGGTAATAACGCCAAGTGCTAATATCATGCATAATTATGAAATAATCTGGTAAATGACACCCATGTGCTCTGCACAGAAGGGTTTTGAGTAATATAAATCGCAAAAAACGGCGTCAAGTTAATTTGTTTCATTTTTAGGGCTTATTGTTTTTACAAGCAACTAAAATTAACGCTTGATCTAAAATTTGCGAGATACGTTTTGTGATGTGAAGACTATTTTTTTTTATCCGGAAATACTTTGTTAATTACATAAATTTGTAGTACATTTCATGGACTTTCAAAATGTTGTTGAAGATTTTGGATATCTTCTCGAGATAATTTGTAATTTAAAATGTACTGCGCAATAACTATAACGGGGTAATAACGCCAATCCTTGGCATTAATACCCCAGTTGATTCCCTAAAGTGGCCGAGCTACATCCTAAATACTGATTCAAATAAACACAGTTAAAACTGTGCAATGTTTCTAATAATTCTGTTTAAGCGGTCCTTTTTAAGCAAAAAGAAGCTCACGGTCTGATATTCTTTTGCCTCATCCTCCCCCCCCCCCCCCACACACACACAGACACACACCACACCTTTATTTTCCTTACACTTTCACAAAAAATTGAACATTTTCAATAGCTTAGAATGCAATTTGTCAATTTCTAAGTTTGTAGAGTTTGTATTTTTAGAATTGGACAATCTACATGCAATTATTCTATCTTATTTTATAGTTTTGTTTGCATGGCGTTATTACCCATATAGGTGGGTAATAACGCCAAATAGCATTAGTCAAGAAATCACGCCATTACTTTTTATGAATACATATCTGTGGAATTATTTTTTTTATATAGATAGTCAATGAGTTGATGTATCAAATCATATATTTGTTTGAAAAATACAATCTAAAACTGAGCCGCGAAAATTGGTAGAACCTTAACGTGGCGTTATTACCCCAGGGTACCTTACATCTATATGTTACAGGACAAACCCGATTTTAGGCCAAGCTAGATTGGCCTAGGCCAGACTAGTCTATCCTAACGCCCATGGGATAAATTAATTTTTCCTAGGCCAAACTAGTCTATCCTAACACCCATCGGATAAACTAGTTTTTCCTAGGCCAAACTAGTCTATCCTAACGCCCATCGGATAGACTAGTTTTTCCTAGGCCAAACTAGTCTATTCGAACGCCCATCGGATAGACTAGTTTTTCCTAGGCCAAACTAGTTTGGCCGAACGGTCATTAGGATAAACTAGTTTAGCTTGCTATTCATTGGTTTAAACTAGTTTATCCTAGGGCGATCTAGATTGTCCTAGGTCAGTTGAATTTGACGTGTTTTTATTTATCCCAAAGACCGCTTCGGCGCCAATCTTCTGGTTTAGCCTAGTCCAATCTAGTTTATCCTAGGACAATTTAGTTTATCCTAGGACAATCTAGTTTATCCTAGGTCAATTCAATTTACGTGCTGTAATTAATGCCAACCATTGTTTTCCATGCTCACAAAGAAAAGAATTATTTCAAAATCAAATTTAATTTCTCAAAAATTAATCAAGTTTAAGCACAAATTCAAAATATTTCAAAAGAATCCGCTCAGCTCAAACACATCTATTGAAATAAGAGAAGTTCATTTAAAATTCATTCTTTTATTTATTTTACTTTCTTCTATCTTTACAATAAGTGTTTAATTCGTGAAAAATTTTTAACTCCGGTTTTTGACGCATTTACACGTTTTAGTGGTGCAAGATTCCAAAAAAACATGTTCTTCAAATTGTGTCTATGACTCCGTCTGACTGTCTGTGCCATAAATTTTGTAGGAGCTATAACTGAAGAACTAATGCACGAAATTTGATGTGGCATCCTTTTTCTTAAATATTTAACATCATATTTTATTATGTTTTTAAAAGTTTCAAATAAGAGTAATATTTAACTAGCAAATAAAACGTTAAAAAAAACCGAGCTTTAAAAAAAAATTCAAGCGTCCCCTTACTTTACCCCCATCCCCAATCCTACATTTTAGGTGTCATGCTTTATTTAAGCTTTTACTTATTTTTAAAAGGGGTCGAATATTTAGTTTTTTAATTTGAAAAATTTCGAGTGAAGTGATGTGTGGAAAAACCACTGTCTGTTACGAATTAAAAATCTTTTCATAAAACCAAAAGTTTTTATCCGATTGAAAAAGTAATCCGTACTTCCTTTATATTTAACCTCTGAACCCCCCAAATTAATTAGGTAAACGCCTTATCAGAAGAAACCTACATAAAAAATTTGAAACAAATCGGTAAATTTTCAGTGAAAAACCTATTTACATAAATTAAAGGGGTTACCCCCATTCCTCCTTTCTTTATACGTACGCCCATAACTAATCATTGAGGTGCCTAATCAAAATGATCTTATACCTAAAATTTTAATAAAATCTGATTCTTTTGCATGAAAAACTGACTTATCTAAATTAAGGAGGGGATGAGGTGCAGATTAGCCTTTTGTTTCCCTCCCCTTATTCTTATCCAATGAACTCCTGAAACTAATCAGGGAAGATCGTTATGAGGATAAATCTATATACAAAATTTAAAGCAAATCGGATACTTCTATCAGGAATTATTTCATTACGTACATACGTACATACATATGTACATGGTTACATACACACTAACAGAATATGCGAGCACATTAGCTCTCAGGCTTGACAGTCTGTAAGATAAAATCGCATCAAATTGCATCGGCCTAGGATAAATTAGATCAAAACTAGAAAGTTGGCGTCGTGGCGTTCATTAGATTCAATAAAATCAAGCCAAATTGAATTGACCTAGGACTATCTAGATCGGCCTAGGATAAACTAGTTCAAACCAATGAATAGCAGGCTAAACTAGTTTATCCTAATGACCGTTCGGCCAAACTAGATTGGCCTAGGAAAATCTAGTCTATCCGATGGGCATTCGGATAGACTAGTTTGGCCTGGGAAAAACTAGTCTATCCGATGGGCGTTCGGATAGACTAGTTTGGCCTAGGAAAACTAGTTTATCCGATGGGCGTTAGGATAGACTAGTTTGGCCTAGGAAAAACTAGTTTATCCGATGGGCTTTAGGATAGACTAATCTGGCCTAGGCCAATCTAGTTTGGCCTAAAATCGGGTTTCGCCTGTAACATATACATACATGATATACGAACACAAACCACGCAGCCCTTTTTGGGGTAATCATTCAGATAAAAAAAAATCTTAAAATAATATAACTGCCACAAGCTACACAATAGTCTTTTTAAAAAGGTCTTTTAAAAGATATCCGTTTACTTAAAAAGTGACAATAATAATAATGTATGCGTTAAAAGCTTAAAATGTACATTTTATTTAAATTTTCGAGTAGTTTTGGTCTGTATTTCTAGCCTTCGTCAGGAAAAATTTTCATTAACTCCTATTCCATTCATTCAAATAGGTTACTTCGTTTGAAATTGGAGAGTCATTAATTCTTAGTGTAGCTAGAAATAGAAGTAGTAGTGCGTCGGAATAAACTTGTTTATATGAAACTATTTTCATTAACTGTTGTTTCATTCACTTTAATATATTACTTTAGTCACATAGGTCACTTCGTTTTAAATGAGTATTTGGAAAATAGTAGAAGTAGTAGTGCCTCAAAGTAAACGTAAGTAGAGGAAAATTACTGTGTGTTTAAGGAGCTCGGGACACCAAGTCTTCAAATTTTTTAAGTAAATTTTATTGCATAAAAAATTATTTGTTTCTTTTTCCTGTTTAAAATGACATTTAAAGCATATTTCTATCCTATAATTACAACAGGAAATGTTATTTATTTATTTATTTATTTATTTATTTATTTTTTTTTTTTTTTGGGGGGGGGGCTTCTTTTCAAAATCTAGCTTTCAATCAATGTTTGTCATGAAAATGACTGTGAAAATGCGTTTATCTTCACGATGGGTTTTTCATCATCTCACGTTATAACTCACTGTTCACTGTGTATCACTCACGTCCTCAAGAGTCCTTAAAGTTAAATAATTAAAAAATGGAATATGTCTTTTCAATTATTTTACTTTAAATTTGATTCTGCAAATTTAAAAAAGAAATTGCTTTTAAAAATATGATTTTTTTTAAATTATGTGTATTTTTCTTAAAATTTTGCTTTAAATATTTTTTTCTTAAAAATTTATATTTTTAAAAATGCTGCATCAAAATTAAAACTTACATACTTCAGTTTATATCAATGAAAAGTAAATCAAATTCTACAGATAATATTGTAATGATTTTAAATTGCCCCACTTTTTAATTAAATTTTAAAATAAATTTTTTAATCATGACAAGTTTTATCATGTGATTTTGTTTACAAATAATATGGTTAACCCTCTCAAAAATTCAAAATTTTACCTCAGTAAATAAAAATTATTTTAAAACGTGTCTTGAACTCCTTTAAGTTTAAAAGCAGTAGCTTATAAGATAAAATCTACGTAGTAGAAAATTACTTATCTTCATTAACTGATGTTCCATTTATTCAAATACGTCACTTCGTTTGGAATAATATTAAGATTAATAATATTAATGTCATATAATTGACTAATAATAATAACAATACTAATATACGTTCGTATTAATTTCGTTTAGTTTGTAAATCGTGTAGTCTGTGACTAGAATTCAGAAAGTTTGCGACAATTCGAGCAAATTTTTATAAGCAACCCCTTTTTTTATTAAAGAATATAATTAAGATAAAAATTGATGCAACTATTTAAGGGTGTATTCCATTTAAAAAATACTTATTTTCTGATATACTTTTTAAATTCACTTTTGCTGTCAAATGTTTCAAACTGGTAATTTCTCTTATTTAGTAACTACTGAAGGCGTGGTGTTTGTCAATTTTTCCATAAATGCAGAAACATTCCAAAAAAGGCTGTCAAAAGTGGCATTTTTCACCGATTTTTCCGAAGCGCGAGATCTGGGAACGAAAAAAAGGCTCATACTGAGAAAAGGATTGTTTATAAGTCAAATTCTATTGAATTGAGTGAAAAAGGAAATCACACCGCATCTTATACATCTGCTTAAAAATCAACTCAGCAAGTTTCATGTTTTACCTTTAAAAATGAGTGTGAAAATGCATCGGAAAATTTCGAGCTGTTGAGGATAAAAATTTTTTTTTTCGAATACACCATTAAACTAGTTGGATGTGCCAATCCTAAAACTTTCTTCTATCTCATACATACATTTTATATAAAAAAAATAGCTACTCATTTTAATGCTTTAATAATTTTAATTCAATACCTTACCAACTTTGATTTTTATCTTAAATTTCTGCTTCAATCAATTAATCGGAGTAAAAACGAATTTCCGTCTCTGCACGAGCCGATGGACAATAGAATGATAAGCAGATTTTTTTTCAAATTCTGCTTGCCTTACCAAAAAATAATCATATAAAAAATGTTTAGTTCAGTTCTAGAACTTACTTCATACACTTTTATGTGGTGCAATATTCAAAATGGCATAAAATTCGGTATTGCAGCGCCCCCTTCCGGCGGATTTTTTTCAGATTCAGGGCGATCGAACTAGCCATAGCCATACACTTACACAAAAAATTTCGTTCAATTCGATGCATAACTTCATGTACTTTTGGTCGGTACAATATTGAAAATGGCACAAAAATCGCGATTGCAGCGCCCCCTTCCGACGGATTTTTTTCAAATTCAGGGAGGACCAACTAGCCATAGTCATACACATACACAAAAAATTTGGTTCAATTCGATACGTAACTTCATATACTTTTGGTCGGTACAATATTGAAAATGGCACATAAATCGCGATTGCAGCGCCCCCTTCAGGCGGATTTTTTCAAATTCAGGGAGGACCAACTAGCTATAGTCATACACATACACAAAAAATTTGGTTCAATTCGATGCATAACTTCATATACTTTTGGTCGGTACAATATTGAAAATGGCACAAAAATGGCGATTGCAGCGCCCCCTTTCGGCGGATTTTTTTCAAATTCAGGGAGGACCAACTAGCCATAGTCATACACATACAGAAAAAATTTGGTTCAATTCGATGCATAACTTCATATACTTTTGGTCGGTACAATATTGAAAATGGCACAAAAATCGCGATAGCAGCGCCCCCTTCCGGCGGAATATTTCAAAACTGCAGGAGGACCTGCTTGCTACAGCCAAAAGCATTCACAAAAAATTTGGTTCAATTCTATGCATAACTTCACACACTTTTTGATGGTAGAATGGCGACATACAGACACACAGACACACAGACACACGGACACACGGACAGACAGACAGACATTTTGTAAAAACATGTTTTTTGGAATCTCTGACCCCTAAAACGTGTAAATCCGTCGAAAACCGGAAGTCGAAAAAAAATTCGATTACAATACTTTCTTCTATTGAAGATAGAAGAAAGTAATATCACTGCGTTCCATTTATGTAACATATATCTAATTTGTAACGAAAAGCATTTTACTCGTCTATATATAAAATCAAAATTTTGTTACCCTTGTGACCAGAGCACAAGATAACAAAATTTTGATTTATTATGTAGAAAAGCGAAATACTTTTTCTAACAAATTAGATAGATTTTATGAGAGTAAACCACAATAATGTTTAACTGGTCTATCAATTTTCTCTTTATTATATTTTCAATAAAATAATTAGAATTATTAATGAAAATTTGCTCGAATGGTCATTAGAGTAACAGTGGATTTTCTCAATTATTAAATAAAAATAACTATTAAATTAAAAAGTTGTGATTGTTGGATTTTTTTATTAAATTAAAAAACAATTATTTAATAAAAACAGGGTGTTTTTTTTTTTTTTTTTTTTTTTTTTTTTTTTTTTTAACTGACGATATTTAGAGCTCTCTGCAGATTATTTTAATAACTGGAACTACTTTAAAATTTATAAGGGGACTAATGAAACCAAGAGAAAAAAAAAGATTCCAAGAATAAAAAATAGTTCCAATCACCTCCGATAGAGGAAAATGCGGTAATGTGGTAATTTATACAACTTAGAATAAGCATAAAATACTGGCAATAAATAAAAAAGCACATTTTTGCCTCGAAATTGTGTCGAATTCCTCGTTGGGAAAATGAATATTATGTATAAAACATGGTATTTTATCCAAATTATTAATCTTGTCAGTTTCTGATGTTTTCTTTCAATTTACAGCGCCAAATTTCCCCCTATCGGCGATTATTAAAAATTTGGTTTTGTTGTTATTGTTGTTGGAATCATTTTTCGCATGGTTTTCTTAGTCTATTTATAAAATTTTGAGTCAATCCAGCTGTTAGAACGAGCTACGGGTGGCGCTGAATAGCGTTAGTTTAAAAAAAAACCACTGTATAACTTTTTAATTTAGAATTTTGCCTAACTTTATATTGTCACAAAATATTAAATAAGGCTAAAAAAAGAGATTAAATTCTTTTAAAAATTTGCCTTTTTCATAATTTACTCTTATTTTTAGTTCGATGCCGTGATTTATATTTTAATACTTTTGTATTAAAATATTAATTTCTAGTATTCGAAATGAAATTAAAAAAATATTTTCTCTCAGACAATGTTTCATATAATGTACTCATTTATCATCTGATGTTGTCAAATTAGGATTGAACTCTTGAGATTTTATAACTTTCTAGCTCACCTTGAAGGTTTATGCGACTTCTTTTATTAAACAGAGCTCTATTTTTATCTACTTAAATGTATTTCACAATGTACATTAGGCGTTTTATACAAATATTTTTGTTGATATTATTTTATTTCTTTGGGGTGAGGCAGAACCTGCCAATTTGATAACAAATGACACAAATTTCCAACTTCAGATTTTTATTTTGAACTCAGTATTCTTTGAACATTTTGACTAGATTTCGGAACGATTGGATAAATAATAAAGGAGATACACTTAAAATTTTACAGGCAAAATTCAGATCCAAGCATACTTTAAATTATTTTTTGCACATCTTGCCTTCTAATGCGTAAGTTAAGGGATATTAGTCATTAATATGGGGGAATTTCATATATATATAATCTTCAGAATGTCCCCAATTGGGAACATTGGTCACTTATGGCGGTCATTTTCCAATGGTCATTGGTCATTTTATGATTTTCTGTACATTTCCTCATAAATGATAGGAAAAATCAATTTCTATTTCAAAAAATCAAGTTATCTAATTCGAAAAATCTCTTTCAAAAAATCATTTTTAAGACTGATCATTGGTCAGATTTAAGATTTTCTGCACATTTCCTCATTAATGATTGGAATGTAACTTCGATTTCAAAAGATCAAGTCATTTTTTTACTATTTCTGGTAACGTTTTCAAGTCAATTTTGATTAAATTTAATTTTAAATAAATTTTTCAACATATGTTCCCAATTGGTACCATTGGCTTGTAAAAGGTTAATTTCCCTAAGCCTTCCCATTCAACGTCCCTGAAAGTGAAATGTTTAAACTCATTTCTCTCAGTTCGACATTTTTTACATTTTCATTTTAATAGAAATGCTAAGGCTTCTACAATAACTAAGCAAACTGCCTTTTAAAAGTATTGAGCGGGCATATGTCCCACCCCCTTGAGCGGAGGTGGGACACATTTATCCCACCTAATTTAAACAATATTCGCGCCTCAAACTTTTAAAGAAATTTTATACTTTTAACTTTCAGAGCAAAATGTTGAAAATTATTAAAATAAAAAATATCAAAACAAATTTTTTTCGGTCATTCCGGCGAGAATACAATGTCCCTGTGATATTTAGTTTTCACACCTGGAGTCTGAAAATTATCAAATTTTTTATATGTTTGCAATAAAAAAAAAAAAAAAAACTTAAAAACGTGCTATTTCCCGACTTTTTATTTTCTTCTATCTTCAATAGAAGGAAGTATTGTAATCGAAATTTTTTTCGACTTCCGTTTTTCGTCGGATTTACACGTTTTAGGGGTCAGAGATTCCAAAAAACCTGTTTTTATAAAATGTCTGTCTGTCCGTGTGTGTGTATGTGTGTGTCTGTGTGTATGTCGCCAGTCTACCACCAAAAAGTGTATGAAGTTATGCATAGAAATAAACCAAAGTTTTTGTGAATATTTCTGGCTGTGGTAAGCAGGTCCTCCTTCAGTTTTGAAATATTCCGCCTGAAGGGGGCGCTGCAATCGCGATTTTTGTGCCATTTTCAATGTTGTACCGGCCAAAAGTGTATGAAGTTATGCATCGAATTGAACCAAATTGTTTGTGTAAGTATATGACTATGGCTAGTTGGTGCTCCCTGAATTTGAAAAAAATCCGCCGGAAGGGGGCGCTGCAATCGCGAGTTTTGTGCCATTTTCAATATTTTACCGGCCAAAAGTATATGAAGTTATGCATCGAATTGAACCAAATTTTTTGTGTAAGTATATGACTATGGCTAGTTGGTGCTCCCTGAATTTGAAAAAAAATCCACCAGAAGGGGGCGCTGCAATCGCGATTTTTGTGCCATTTTCAATATTGTACCGTCCAAAAGTATATGAAGTTAGTCCTAGAACTGAACTAAAATTTTTGTATATTATTATTATTATTATTTATTTATTTTTTTTTTGGTAAGGCAAATAGGTCCTCCCTGAATGAAAAAAAAAATCTCCCTGTCATTCTATTGTTCATTGGCTCGTGTAAAGACGGAAATTCGTTTTTACTCCGATTAATTGGTTGAAGCAGAAATTTAAGGTGAAAACCAAAGTTCTTAATGGTATTGAATTAAAATTATTAAAACATTAAAATGAGAAACTATTTTTTAAAAATATTAAAATGTACGTATGAGATAGAAGAAAGTTTTGGGATTGGCACATCCAACTAGTTTATGTTATACATCCACTAATTATCTTTTTTTTTTTTTTTTTTTTTTTGCTGATTAAATGGATCGTTGAAAAATCCTATATTTAGATTAATTGAAAAAGTATTCTAAATAAAGGATAGAAAAATGTCTTTCCAAATATGAAAATGAAAAAGGGACTGTGGATATATAACGTTATTATTTTAGGGAGTAGATGGGGTCTGTCACATGATATCCTAAGATATCTCCTGGGGGAGGAGGGTTTGTCTTTAGATATTGTTATCATTTTTGATCCAATCAAGATTTTTTTTTTCTTTATTTGTGGGTCTTTTTAATTGTGGGATTTTCTTTATCATGGTCTTTGGTTCAAAATGGTAGGTTATCTTTTTTTAGTTGATAATCTATTTTTATGAAAAATAGATGTAATATAAAAATGTTATTCTTAAAATTATTATAAAACTATTTAGTTCTAAAATGTGGAATACCTCAACATTTGACATTCTTGTTCTTCTTCATATGCGCATGAAGATATAACATATGAGGTCCCCAGAAGCCAAGGGGTATAAGTGACAAAATTGAAAAAATTGAATTAAAGGCACAGGGTATCTGAAAATATGCTTTTTTCATTTCAGGTAAAGAAATATAGGTCATTTTCTTATTATTTGCTGAGTTATAGAGATAAACCACTTTTTTCGAAAAACAAACAATATTTATTAATTATACATTTAAAGAAAATTGTACTCTATTTTTTTAACAGTTATTGAAATGAGAGTTTAAAGATTAGAATGCAACAAGCAGAAGTTTCCTATTTCAATTTAGTCGATTGTTATTGATGATCCAATTTAACATCAATTATCTATAAACTCAATTTACACCAAATCGACATTTTGTCACTTGTACCCCTTGGCTTCTGAGGTCGTCATATATAATCACGGTTCGAGGAACCACGTGTGAAGCATATTTAAAATGAAGCTTATATTTACTAATAAATAAAAGATAATGATAAAGAATGTTGTTCTCTTGCTTTTTTGATAAGAATTTCTATTACTCCCAGCCTCTTCTCCGTTAGGTGCAAGTGCAACAAAACTT
The DNA here is from genome assembly GCA_964019185.1 of Maratus speculifer. NCBI lineage: Eukaryota > Metazoa > Arthropoda > Arachnida > Araneae > Salticidae > Maratus > Maratus speculifer. The sequence continues at coordinate 29,790,832 of OZ025299.1, read as the reverse complement.
TATTACTGTTGAAAGCATTATACATCGAAAAGCTATAACAAAATAATTTTAAATGGTGAATGTTTCTTTTAAGTGTTATTTAATATAAAGTGATATTTTATTAACATCTTTGAATCAATAAAGTATGCAAAAAATAAATGTATCCAGTTTTGTAACATAACACTTAAGGAAAAAAAAAACTTTTATGACGATATTACATTGCCAGGGGGAGGGTATTAGAGGGACGATAACGTGTGATATCGAAAGGGGAGGAGGGAATCCCCAAAGAAGAAAGAATTTTTATTTTATTTTTTTTAAGTTATTGCTAAATTGAGAATTTAACATTTTTTAGGATCGATTATGATTACGTTTTATTTAATCATGAGGCGAAAAATATAATATAGATTGTAGTTAGAAAATAAGTTTTTTTGATACAAAGTCTACAAATAATTTTCTATATTTTTTTCAAACAAAATCTGAAAAGAAATAGAAGCAATCGATAAAACCTATTTCTGAATAATTTTATGAAAGTTCAACACATATACCACTAAAAAGATCGGTTTCCGCATATTTTAATAGCATTTTATTTAGTAATATAGAATGGAAATCTAAAACAATTTCTCGGTGCAAAGAGGCATCGAAAAACGTTTTCAACCAATAATATAGGAAGCGGGCGGTGACGTCATCACGAACATGACTCGAATATCTCGAAAAGCGCTCATTTTTCTCCACAAATAAAACTGAATTTAAGAGTTACACAAGTCGATCATGCTTTACATGCTTCAGGTTGTACTGCTTTACCTTTTAATGACCTATGGATCGGGTAAGTTACTGAAACATTTGGATATTGCATTATTTTTCGGATTCAAACGTTTTCGCGTACAATTAAAATTTTTAATATATTTTTATTTTTGATTTATACACAGAGCATTAAAAATAACCCTTGTTTTCAATAATAATTCAATTTCAATAATAAAGAAGGAAAAATTGTAAATGCATTGTACATTTTATTCTGGATTTTAACGATTTATAATCAATTTGTAATTAAGTTATTGGAATTTAAAAGTGTTAAATACATATAAATCTTGATATGTATTTTACATTTCAAAATTAAATATGTGCTGTACCAGAGAAAGTGGGCCGTTTTTAGTGTGTGCGCAAAAAATTAGCAACTAATATCAATTGTATCGTTTCAAAATTTTACATAAAAAATATTACAGCAGATATTTGCTTAACAAAACACGAATCAATAGAATTAAATGCATAAAACTAAGCATAAATTTATGCATAAAACTAAGATTAGATATTAAAATGCGTCTTTTTTTTTCCGGTACATGGAAATTGGCTTGAAAGAAAGTTTGATTCGAAAATGATATTCATTTAGATGGTGAAAACTTACTGTAAAAAGAAAACGAAATCTAAGAACCTTTAATTTCGTCATTTTAATTTATCATTAGTGCAGTACATTCTTATAACTATATTCTAATAATACAATGTATATAAAAAAAAATGCTTTATTTATTGGATTTTTTCTGTTTTACACTTTTTTATCTGGTTCCTGTTTCAGCCGTTTATTTTGAAGTGGTGCAACTCCGCTTGGTGAAATTAACGAAATCGATAAAAACTAATATCGACAGTAAATGGACTTTGATATGAGTACTTTTATGCTAATCATTTATTGACTCAATGCTATTTAAAATGCATTAATTTGAAAGAAAGAAGTTTGAATAGAATTATTTTCAAGCTGCATATTATATACAAGCACAGTCAAACTTTAATCATGAATGCTTTAAAAATCTTTGTTGCATAAATTAAGAAATAGAATTATAGGCCTATAACTTATTTATAAACATTCATTTTCATTTTTTATAAATAAAATTTAATTTTTGTTGCAACATTTCTAACAAAGAATGGGTTATTGAAATACAATAACAGGGCTCGTATGGGTCCTGGAATTTTATGGCCCGGAAATTCTTTGGTACCATCATTCTCTTATAGAAAATCTCTAATTAAATAAGGTAAAATTTCGCGCGATTCAACTAGATTTATTTTTATATAAAAAAAATATTGATATTTCACTTGTAAAATAACAGTACACGTGCAAACGCTGAATAAATAAGAAAATAGAATTTCGATTTTATATTATTAACCTCTTAAGTCCTTGGGTACCTAAATAGAGACCTCCATTTTGTTTCATTTTATTAATAATACTCGAACATAATTATAATTTCGATATCAAAATGATATGTTTCGAAGTCCAAGATTCGAATAAAATAATGATCTAGCCCTGAAGTCAAATGGGAGAAGAAGTAATTCAGTAATAATTAACAATGTTGCATTAATACTCGGTTGCGAAGAGTTTAATAGATCGTCAAAGATGGAATGTGTTAGCTGAGAATTTGACATTAGCTTAAAATTTTACAATTACTTTTTTTTTCTAAGATACGCATTTTGCCTGTTTCAAAAAATTACTGTAACATTGTACTTCATTAAAAACATTTTTGAAAAAATCATTTTATTGTATGTCAAACGATTGGAAATTCCCACTATTATGAAGTATGAGTTCTTAAGTTTTGAATTTTCATTGTAGAACTTAAAAATAAATCATAGTAATAAACCAAAATTAAAGATACTAAATTGACTAAACTTTTACATTTTATAAAAGTGCCCACATTGTCTAAGTTTTATTATTTAGGATATATAAAAATATATATAACCGTATTGATTAGTTATTGAGGGAATTTTAAGATTTAAAAAATCCCTTTCGGCAGGCCTATAGGCGGAGGTAGATTTCGAAAAGTTTTCATCTCAAAAAAAAAAATGATTAGAGATAAACCCAGTTTAACTCGCTTTTAAAAATTTTTTAATTTCATTTTTCTGTAAGAACTGGTTTTATCAAAATCATCTTAAACGAAATTCTACTCAAATGCCCATTTTGGCAACATATTTTGAATTATATTCTTACTTTATTTAAAAAAAAATTGACCAATATGCTCATTATATTGTTCCTAAATAACAAAAAACTGTTAATTAAATTCGTTTGACAGCAAAATTGAATTTAAAAATGAGTCATAAAATAACCGATTTATTATTTTAATACATCCACAATTCTTTAATAGAGATCGCTTTGAGAAATTTTGTGTGAAGTGCCCACTTTGACAGATTTTTTTAAATATATATTTAGCCTTTATCAAAAATCTGACCAATACACAATAATTACACAGTTCCTAAATAACAAATAACTGTCAATTGCATGCGTTTGAGAGGAAAATTGAATTTAAAAATGAGTCACAAAATAAACAATTTGTTATTTAAATACAGCCTCAATTCTTTTATCATGATCGCTTTGGGAAATTTTTTTGCGAAGTGCTTACTTTGACAGCTTTTAAAAAATATATATTCACCCTTTATCAAAAAATCGACGAATACGCACATTATATAGTTCCTAAGTAACAAAAAACTGTCATTTGAATGCGTTTCAGAGTAAAATTGGATTTAAAAATGAGTCATAAAATAACCAATTTGTTATTGGAATACCCACAGTTCATTGATCATGATCGTTTTGGGAAATTTGGTCGTTTTGGCTGCCCATTTTGGCAGCCTTTTTTAAAATATATTCTGCCTTTATCAAAAAACTGGCCACTCCGTCACATTATATAGTTCCTAAATAAGAGAACCTGTAAATTGGATGCGTTTGAGAACAAAAAAAGATTTAAAAATGACTTGGTAAAAACGCAATTTCTTAAATTTTCTCAAATTTCAATCACGAAAACTTAGTGAAATTCTGTTCAAAATACCCTTTTTGGCAGCTTTTTTAAAAATATATTCTGCCTTTATCAAAAAACTGGCCAATCCGTCACATTACATTGTTCCTAAATAAGAGGACCTGTAAATTGGAAGGGTTTGAGAACAAAAATGAATTTAAAAATGACTCAGAAAAAACGCAATTTGTTATACTTCCTCAATTTTTCATTGACAACTTCATGGAAATTCTGTTCAAAATACCCTTTTTGGCAGCCTTTTTAAAAATATATTGTGCCTTTATCAAAAAACTGGCCAATACGTCACATTATATAGTTCCTAAATAAGAGGATATGTCATTTGGATGCGTTTAAAATCAAAAATGAATTTTAAAATGAGTCAGAATATAAGCAGTTTGGATTTGAGGTTTTTTCTCCAACTCCTATTTTTGTTTAATTTATTTTTGCTATAAGAATTGGTTCTATGAAAAACTTATAAGTATAAAAGTTGTAGATATTATTGTGAAGATGTAAAATAAATTTAATTAGATTTGATTGCTTAAGAATTGAGTAAGTTATGGATATTTTTCTTTTTCCTCCCCCCTTTTTCTTTTCGTTTTTAATTTTTTTCATCGGTAAAAATTGGTCCTAGCAAAAACTTGTAAATACAAAAGCTTTAGATAATATTAAGAACATTTATATAAAATTTAGTTGCATTTGATATCTTGAGAATTGACGAAGTTATGAATTTTTTTCTCCCAAAAACCATGTTTTTTTCGCTCCTTGAGCCCATTTTTAACTTTATCAAAAATCTGTCATGCATAAACTTTTTGCCCATTTCTTAGAAGTAATATAAACTTTAAACTGATTCTATATCTATTTTAATTAAGAAGTTATCGCGTTTTTTCGGTTTTCACAAAAACCCTCCCTATTTCAACCCCCTTGGTCCGATTTTGCCCATTAACGAACTCGACCGAGATTTTAAGCTCCTTGATTTTATGTAAAAGTTTGAAAAAGATCTGAGCATAATTATAGAAGTTATCGTGTCTAGAAGAAAGTGATATACACCGATAGATAGATAGATAGATAGATAGATAGATAGATAGATAGATAAACTTTTTTACTGATGGTAGTTTTGGTGTCTAGGAGTCATGATTCGTGTAGATCCGCAAAATTTTTCAGAAATTCCAACATGGGAGAGAATGCAATAGGTAGTATTTCATACGAAATCTACCTAAAAATGTATTAATGTAGTAATAACTGTATTTTAATTTATTTTTTTTTTCTATTCATGTAAATGTACATAAATATAATGTTCTTTTCCACGCAAATAATATTTTTTATGAAATGTTTAGTATGTTATTCTCAGTGATTTGATTAAATTGTTGTTAGACTAAAAACCAAAGATATGATAACATTATCAAAAATAAAGTGTGTATGATATAAGATAAATTAAAAAAAAAAAAACACCCCACGGTTTCTTGTCATTAAATTCTAGCACACTGTAAAAAATTTTGTGTAAAGTTCCTGAGAAAACATGTGGCAGCTATTCTGCCACAGGTTTTCCCAGGAATTAAACCAAAATAATGCCAGGAAACTTACATAAGCCAGGAAAGTCCTAAAATCTATAATCTGGGATGTTATTCATGAAATCTCAGTTAGGTTTCACCATTCTAAAAAGTCTAGAAACCTTTTATCTGTAACGTTACTCATTACTTTTGTGTTAGGTTCCACCATTCTGAAACCTACAATCTGAAACATTACTCATGAAATCTCAGTTAAATTCCACCATTCTGAAAAGCTCTGAAACCTATGATCTGGAATGCTACTCATAAAATCTCGGTTAAATTCCCCCTTTCTGAAAAGTTCCGAAATCTTTAATTTGGTATGTTACTCATAAGATCTCAGTTAGGTTCCGCTATTCAGAAACCTATCATCTGAAATATTACTCATGAAATTTCATTTATGTTCCTTCACTCTGAAAAACTCTGAAACCAATAGCCTGGTATGTTAAGCATAAAATCTCAGTTATGTTTCTTCATTATGAAAAGATCTTAAACATTTCACAAAATAGGGTAATGTTCCTGGGTAAGCCAGTGGCAGCAGTTCTGCCACAGGTTTTCACAGGAATTTTACCAAAAATTTGTCTGGAAAATTACACAAATCTGAAAAGTCCAGAAATCTATAATCTAGTGTGTTAAGGCTATTTTTCAATCAGTAGTTACTTCTAATCTTCAGCATGTTATTCAAAGATTTTTAAGATGCCTCACAGTTATCAGAATATCTCATCAGAATTTATATTTTCTAATTATTTCTTTCGCATTAGAATTGTCTGTCATTCATTGACTTTTCTTTTGTCTTTTTCATATAAGAGATATTTGGTGCAGAGCTATAAAGATCCCGATTTTTCTAAAAAACAATGTGGCTTATTAATTCTTTTAAGAATATCTGTTTTAAATGTGCTTTGATGTTTATGACATCTTGACACATGTGCTGAAAGAGAAGAGTATACACTGTATCGTTTGCTGCAATTCGATAAAGGGCATTCCATAATTGCTTTAACAGTCATGTGCTCCTTAAAATGTGTTAAAATTTTTCAAACATTAGAAGAAAAATAATTACAATTTGGACAGCATAATGTTACAAAAAATTCTCTGTTCGAGCGATGAGCTCTGACTTTCATATCTATATGAGCTTAATACCGTAAAAGGTCTGGAACATAGTTAACATTTAATTTTAAAGTTTGGTTCTTGAACATGATACAGATTCATGAGTAGTCTCTGTTGAGAATACGAACAATGATTGCACAGTTGATACGTAAACATTGTATTGAAAATATTATTTCTAATTAATTGTTTTCATTTTTCAATTGACAACACTAATCTAAAAAAACAAAGGATATCTATGAGTAAACCTATTTTTACATAATGGATGTATTAAAATTACTTTTACAAAAATAAATTGGTAAAAATATTGATACAAGGGTAAATTATGATAAATAAGCAACTCAGAAACAAAAGAAATATCCAAATGAGTGATACTGTGCTGGGATCTACAAAAAGACATGGTTAAGTTTTTCTACTTTTATATCAAGCTCAACATATTAATTTGAAGGTGTAAATAAAGTAAGAAATGATGTAACATAAAGTTCATTTTTGGCCAATTCTCATACATAGCAGTTTTTAATAACCTTTAGATAATTTTACCATATTGTTTAATAATTTAAACAAATGAGCAATTCGTGACATGGTAGATTTAATCTCTATCAAAGCATTCTTAAATGTTTTTACAATATCTGAATATCTGCTTTTTGGGTTGAAATATGTGGCTATTTGAAGTTCCCCCCCTCCCTCCGCTATCTTTCCTTTTCTTACTTTAATTTTCTTTAATAATTCTATTCCTTAAATAATCTATATAATACCACAGTAATAAATAAAAAAACGGTTTCTGATGCATGTGTTATACAGGGCATAATTCTTTTAAAATTTCACACCAAAACGTTAAGGTTTAATTAAAAATTTTTCAATCCAAGTTCAAATACGTAAAAATATTTGAAAGAGATTTTTAAAATTATAGTAAGAAATAACTCATAAATTGTAATTTAAGCATTAGCATATATAAAGACATTCATCCATGTGGTTTATGCACAAAATTCAAATTCAGATGTCAAGACATACAATAAAAAAGGAATATTTAGCTGCCGAATGAAGATAATATTTCTAAAAAAATGAAAATCTTAATACAGTATTCTTGATACATAAAATGAAGTACAATTTTCTATTTGATATTATTAATTCCTCTAAATGACTTATCAGAACATTTGGCTATTACAAAATATTTTTTTAGAATCCCTTCGACTTAAGTTATCGCAACTATACTGTAATTTAAAAAATAATATAATTAAAAATAAAAATTCACAGAACTTTTATTATATGCACAGAATTTTATTCATATTATGGCTAAAATTACAATCTAGAATTAAAACCTAGAAAAATTACAAATCTAGAATTTATCACAATTTGCTTAATTTTTCACATAAAGTAACTCTTTTTCGTGGAACTACACCAACTTCAACAATTTTAGTTCAATAAAAGTGCTAGTCCCAGTGCCTTTGAAACGATATTTTATGCTAAAAAAATTATATAAAGAGATTGTCAAAAATACACTTTGTTCAAATTCGACATCTTTAATTAAAGTTTCATTTTCTCCCTGCTTTCGTTCAGTTGCAGAAGGATTGTCTATGAATTTGCAGATTTTCAGAGCTAAATGATTCAGTAACTCGCATTTTTCTGTCCATTGCAAGCAATTTTCAATAAAAGCCCTAGTTAGAGTAGAAGATAAATGTTCTAAAAAAAATCTGAAAATCCTTGCGCGATGGATGCTTTAGTATACAAGTGACTGTTAATATTTAAATTTAATTCTGGTGTTCCTAGGTCTTCTTTGTTTCTGTTAATGAACTATCATTATCTTCAAATTTGATTGTTATCCAATGTGGCTACAAAAAAACAAAAAGCATATTACAGGTTTCATTTTTTATGCATAAATTATTGAATGCAATAGTGTTTATTCAGTTTCTGGAAAAATCAAAATGTTTATTAGAGAAGTTTTCTCATTTGCACTTTGTATTATGCAACAGCTTGATAATATAGAATACTTAAATATATATAGACTAAAAAGACTGTAATATCAGTATATAAAGTACCGTAATTTCGGGTGTATAAGCCGCAGCTCAAACAATTCTTTTTCGACCCAGAAATTTTTAAAAAACAAATATAACTAGTCAGATCGCCGTAAATACATCTCTTCAATCACTAAATAAGATTTCTGGGTCTAAAAAGAATTGTTTGAGCTGCGGCTTATACACCCGAAATTACGGTACTGCAACTACTTTTGCATACTCCCAGAATGTTTTGCAAAAAATGAAAATTTAATCAGGGAGTTTTTGCAAGTGCACTGTTGTCATGTTGCGCATGAACAAAAATGAATAACCATAAAATGTACTGGGTTTTGTTTCATTTTGAAAAATGAATTGTATTATTTCGGATTTCAAGTGAAAAATTTGAATTTATTAGATAAAAACGGCTTTATACATCATTGAAACATTTTTCTCTCTATTATGTATTGATTTTGTGAAATCTCCATTCAGTAGACTAACTATAGCTTGTGAATCTTCAGGAAAAATTTCTACAAGGAATCTATATCTTTTCCCCCATTTTTTCCTTATCTTTTTATCAGTCCCGGTCTTATGACCCATCTTGTGGGTATGATTTTTCTTTACGCGCAGATCACGCTAGAAGTACGCAAAATATACATTCGTTATTCAATACAAATGACTCGTTATTAAAATCCTAAAATGCAACCGTTTATGATTGTTTAAGTTGTTTATTTTTCACAATTACTTCATAGCCCCTTCCCCCCTACGTCGCAGGGTTTTGCGGATCTCAGTTTTGCCACTTTCCTCGATATTGATATACAATATAAGTTCATTTACGCTTTTACACCTTTTTTGTTAGATACTTGCAATATAGCGTAAAATTAGCAATTTCCACCGTCGAGTAACACTAAAAAACGATTAACTTTATAGTAATCAGTTGGAAACTTGATGGATGCTATTCTCAAACACGATGGTTGTAAGATATATCGATACCAGGGATAATATGGGAAAAAATCGTTTATAATTTTCGTAGTACAAACTGACGATTATCCTAAACACTAGAAAAGAAAGTAGATAACTCTTTTTTGGTTTAAAGGTTCTTAATCACTGCTGGTGGGAAGGCATAGTTAATTGTCAAGAGATTTTTTTTTTCATCCGAGATAATTACGCATGCTACTATACACTATGAAATATTTAAAACAGGGGACGTAGTTCATCTTGAAATTAAAAAAAGTTTCCCGAAATGTCTAATTTTAATGTTTAATTCTGAAATTCCTTAAAATCTCTTCCTCCGACTTGTTATACAATACGATTAATTCATTTATGACAAAATTGATATAACGCAATTCAAAGTTAATATTACTAATATACTTAATCCAGGAATCTCATTCCTGTGCGAATTAAAGTGTGCCAATTGACAAAATCTGCTAAAAAACTGCTAAACTCGAAATTTGGATGAATCTGAATTATACAAGATCCATGTTCCTACGCAAACGCGCTAAATAAAGTCCACTTACTTCGTGAAGCTGATTATTTTGGGTTTTGGTGGGTTCTAAATCAAATATATAGTGACTGGTAACCCCCCCCCCTCTCTTAAATAAGCTTAAACAAAAACTTTTGTTTTGAATTATACGTTTTCTTTGAAGTTTGGGTATCAGTTTATTGGAAAATTAGGTGAGACTAAGCAACTCAACAATGTTAGGTCAAGTATAGGTCAAGTGTAGAACGAACCTCGCCCCCCCCCCCCGCCCCTCTCAAACTAATTCAGCTTTTTCTAGATTTTCCATGTCGAGAACCAATTAGTTGCAAATTTTGGTCTCATTTTATTAAAAGGATAAATTATTCCTTTAACACGTTTAATTCCACGCCAGTCACAGATGACTGACACTGAATTTTCCGTTTTCTAAATTATATTCGTTAATAAAATAAAACGAAAATTTTAAATAAATTTTCAGCAATTCATTAAAACAATACAATATTTAGTTTTATATTACAATTTTACGCCGTCGCCCACCTGCGACTGACGTGGCTAAAACGGAAATTTCAATGTCAGTCACCGGAAAATGAAATGACACTTAACTATTTAATACAAGGATTTTTAGGTTAAGTATATTTTTTTTGGGGGGGGGGGGGAGCAATCAACCACTTTCATTTTGTTTATTTTAAATTGCATTTTCCTTGCATAAAATTATGCACATAGCTTTAAATTTCGGGTACATATTGAATAGAAAGATGGATTAATCTCACAGATACTTAATTATATTTTTTAACTATCACAATAATTGCAGCAACTCTCCCCCCCCCCCATCCTCACTTCAAACACTTATAAAATTTGTTCGATGTTTTATAAAAGTAGTATTGTGAAATTTTCAAAATGCATTTGCTAACCCTGTCAAAATAAAGATGTTAAAAAATTTGCCAGATTCAAGGTATACTGTGTAACACTGAAATAGTTCAACAAATCACAGCAATAGATGTAACAAGATTTAAATTCAAAGTGATTCTTTACGCTTTAAATATGGAAGTAAGCACTTCATATGATTTTATATGAAGGGTTTAATTAATGTAGTAATTTAGTAATTAATGGTCAATAATTAAAAATCTGAGTAACTGGCCAATGACCAATGTTAATTTTTTTCTATATTTTGCACCAACATACAAATGAAAGATTACTGTAAATAATTATGTACAGATCTGTATAATAAAGACACATGCGCATAAATAATTCCAATTCTTCAGAATTTTTTAAAAGAAAATAACATTAAAAAACTAAGCTATACAAATGTTAAAAAATTGTGTAGTTAAAGAATTGACTTTATTAAAAACCTGATAAAAATCCAGCAATTCTTAATTTATGTAGTTTTTTTCCTTAAATTAAGATTATAAATTGATACCATAAAATTTTGTTTAGTTTTCACTTAATCCTTCATTTAACTTACATAAAGTTTTTAGCTTATGATAAAGTGTATAGAATTTTTATAGTCTGCTTACGCATATAAGTTAAACTGCACTTGTAATAAAATGTAAAATAGTCTTCAATTTTTTTTTTTTTTCAATTTGAAAATCAAACAAATTACCGTATCATTCATTCCTAAAAGATAGATAATACTCCCAGGAGGTATATTCAAAAGTAGTAAATATCATCATCTACTTTTGTTCCATCATCAAAGTAAGCTTTGACTCGAGTAAAAGAAATTTTCAGTTTCTGACGGTTGATAAATTAGGAGCAATAAAACTAGATTAATTTGTGTTTTATTTCAAACATTTTTAAAAAATAACTTTATTTAAATGTAAATGTCTTGCTGTAAAACTCTAAAAAAAAAAAACTCTGCAGATTGCAAAATTCGTGTAGTGGCACACTGTCTCATGCATAAAAGATATGCAAAGGATATCTGACAAAGATTGGATATTCAGCTAACAAGTGCATTTTTGGAAGTTGCACCAACATACAAGTTACTTCAATTACTTGGGAATGCATTCTTTGACTTAAAAAAAAAGAATTTAACATTTCCTGTACTTAAATATAAGTATATTGAAACAAATATTCATTTAAATAAGCGTAGTTTTATTTTTTATCTTTTCTCTAATATAAAATCAAAAAATGTCGATTATGAGTAAAAAAGGAAAACAGAATTCAAATGTAAGGATTTTTAAAAATGCTCGCTAAAGTTACGCTTCAATGGGAGCATAACTCAATTGCATTCTGTTTTAATCGGAGACAGGGTTTCAGCTAATGATTTGTATAATGTTAGTAAAATTAACTTAACCTCACTAAAATAAATATTTAGCACAAGATTTTCAATCAACACAAAATCTTCCAGAGTTTCCATCATAAAGTTATTGTAATTTCAATAATCATGTGGTTATATTTTGTTAATAAAATATACACTGAATTTCTTTGATTAAAAAATTTAAAAAGAAGTATACTGTTCGACTTTGATAATCTTAAATACATACTTAAGCACTAAGTTTAAGAAAATTTTTAAATGGAGGATTATGCGATTTACGACAGCTTAATTAAACATAAAATTTGCTTTAATTATTTTAATATAATATATCAAGAATACCATGCAAACTTACCTGGTAGTTTTTTTAAATTTTAATCGACAAACTGGGCGCTTTTTTAACAGTTTATTGTTCAGTTAAATGAAACAGACATAGTTTATTTACGTTAATAAGATTATTTTATCTTCAAAGTTAAAATTTCGAGAGGCAATTTAAGGAAATCTGACAAATTTACGAAACATGGGGGGGGGGGCTATAAAATGAACAACGTCTATTTGATCGAAAATCTCTAAGAAAATGTTATCAAGGCAGAAAAATTCTTAGCGTTACGCTAAAGATCGAATTTTTTATTATATAGCATTTGGGGTTTCTGCATTAACATTTTAAGTAAAAGAACATTACCATACTTAGGAGTCACATTTAGGCACACTAACCTTACCACAAAATTAGTAATATTTTCTAGTAAGTGCCTTAAAATTGTACCTTTTCATCCTCCATATACATATATAGCTTACAGATACTAAAGAGAAGGAAGGGGGCGAAACGACAAAATTTAAACATTTCTCTGCTGATATGGCTTTAATTACATGTTATAGAATCAATATTTTGAAAAATAAAATAGTGGTCAGAGCTTCTCCCCTTTCCCCTTCAAGCGTTGTCTTTGTTTATAATATTTTTTATACTAGATTTGTTACCCGAATTTACTCCAGTTCCAGCATCACCAGAACATCGCTCTTACAACAAATGTAAAAACTTTCCATTTAATATAAGAAAAAATTTTCATCCATTGGAACAAAAAGATTTCGCTTAAGACGCGAATTCATATACCTAGATATTAAGTTTTTGATGTGAACATCAAACTATTTCCGAATAGTAATCGTTTTATTTAATGACAGAAAGATTATTATTCGGAAATTGTGATAGACATTGTAAAAAGAAATCCTCGATACTGGCTAGCAGATTAAATAAGGCGAATATTACTAATCGGAAATAGTAAGTATTTTGATAAAAAGTCGTAGTACTAAAATCAAGAATTTTTTCAAACAATCACTGATAAAATAATTTCGTAAAACGAACATTGATCAAATTTGTAAAAATAGGTTTCAAAATGTACAATAAAGACGAGCATAAGCACTTTCATACCAAAGTTAGTTGCTCTAGATCCCATAGTCTTTTTTTTTTATCTGAGGCAACAAAATGACCCACACTCAAAAAGGAGTTCAAATGGATAATAAAGACCAAGAAGAGTCTTTAGAGTCTAAACTGGGAAAATAGATGTTCGAGATGCACAATTAAATGCGTAGTAAAAGCTTCGGTAAAAATTTATGACTCTAGTTTCCATACTCGATTCTTAACTAAGCGAACAAAACAATACACACACAAAATTGATTTTTACATGTAAAATATAGCTCAGGAACTCTACAAGGCAGAAATTTGCAAAAGAGCTTTGAAATGTAGAATTATTGGGGTATACGCACCTTTGTGCTATTTTTTATAGTGCAAGATCCCGTAGTCTTTTCACAACTGGGATAATAAAATGACATAAACGCAAAATAACGATTTTTCTGTAATTGAATTTTCTGACCAACCACAAAATAAGGAATGTCACTCACAAAACATATATAAATTTGCCCAGATTATCAATTACTTCTATTTTACAATAAATCCGAAAAGTTACACTAAAGCTCACAAAAAGTATGCCTACTAAAAGTAAGGAATGTTACACATAAAATATTCGGAATGTTTCACAGTTGATCAGTAATTTCCACTTTCTCAACTGTTCCAAAAAGTTACACAACCTTGTGGAAGGTATTACGCCGGATTTCTCGGTATTCTTGAATCAGAAGAAATAATCCGAGAAAACCCAGGAATGTTACACAGTAAATGTCAAGAACATTGCGCGGATTTTTTACAGTGCATGGAGGCGCCAAATTTCATTGGAAATTATATATTCTATGACTAGTTGTGATTAAAATAATTTTATAGGTAATAACAGAGTGAAAGAAGTTTTTCAGGCTTAAACTGAAACCTAAAAGCAAACTATTTCCAGTCCTTCCTCCAGCTTCGGCCAAAAATGAAAATGAAACTGTGTCATATGAAATTTTAAGCTGTTAATATATATATATATATATATATAATATATACAACGACACACACACACACACACCTATATATATACATAATTTTACAAAAATATTATAAATTAATTATTCGCAAGCACACATACCTATCTAACAAAAAAAAAAAATCAACGAATAAATGCGATTGTGCATTATTTAAGATGCATTCTTTAGTATTATAGTTTTCCATGCAGTAGAATGTTTACACAAAGATTTTCAAAAAGATTTCTCTTATTTACCTTTTGACTTAAAAGAAGTATTTAAGATATGCTTTTTTAAACCTTCCCACTGCCGCGACCGGATATATCCGTTCACTAGGCTGCGGTTTTCACTGCAATTGACGCTTTATTTAAATGAATATAATTCTACAAATATAATCCAGTTTTAAGAAATTAAGTTATAATTGATACTTTCAAGGCTTATAAGCATATACGTAACAAAAAAGTTATACCATGATGAAAAATCGCTCATTTATTAGCATTTAAAATAAATTGCAGAGAAAAAAAATTACAATTTTGCCCTTTTGCTCAGCGGTCAGGGGGTTGAAACTGTACACTGTTAGAAATTTCTGTAAAAACATAGAAAAAAAGCGAGACTCACTGTAAATTTACACTAGTTCTCGGGTAAATGTATTTGATTGACTTTCTTGCCCATAATTTTACAAATATTATCTAATTTATTGTAGAATTTCCGTGTCTTTATTTAAAAAGATTTTTATCGATATTAAAATTTATAATTCAAAATACACTTTTAAAACTGTTTCGCAATTTTATTAGATGTGCTAAAAAAAGAAAATTTACTTTATTTTTTTTTTAGTTTTGAGCAGTTGAGAAAGTGAAAAATCATCTCATCGGAGTTAGTGGGAATTTTATGGGCAATCACATAATTATGATAAAAGACAAACTTTGTTATTAATATTATAGTCCTTCATACAATAAAATGTTTACACAAAGATTTTCAAAAAAAATTCTAATATTTTTATTTTAACTTAAAAGAAGTATTTAAAATATGCTTCTTTAAGAAACTGTATATTGTTAACAATTTCTGTAAAAACACACACGCACAAAAAGCGAGACTGTAAATTTACATTAGTTCTCGGTTAAATGTATTTGATTGAGTTTCTTGCTCATAATTTTTTAGATATTATATAATTCCATTATTTTATAAATATGGTTGGTTTTATAGATATGATAATGATAATTTTGTAGAGATTTCTATGTCTTTATTTTAAAATATTTTTATCTATGTTAAAACATATAATCCAAAATAAACACTTTTAAAATTATTTTGCAATTTTATTAGACATATT
The DNA here is from genome assembly GCA_964019185.1 of Maratus speculifer. Classification (NCBI taxonomy): domain Eukaryota; kingdom Metazoa; phylum Arthropoda; class Arachnida; order Araneae; family Salticidae; genus Maratus; species Maratus speculifer. The sequence goes on along the minus strand of OZ025299.1, from coordinate 29,775,025 downwards.
AAAAAAGAAAATTTAGATTTTTTTTTAACTTAGAATGATTCAGAAAGGGAAAAATTATCTACTCGAAGTTAGTGAGGATTTTTATCGAGAATGATAAGTATCAATAAATTTTCACCGGTGAATCATAAAAGATATACTTTTTACGAAACACCAACAGCTTCTGTGGCTCAGTCGGTAACGTGTTCTCCCACTGTCTTGAAGTCATAGTCACATAATTATGATAAAACACATACTTTCTTCTCAATTAGGACAGCTTGTATAGTTCAGTCAGTACGGTGTCCTCCCTCTGTTAAGAGGTCTCGGGTTCAAATCCTAGGACGGCGTGGTATAAATTTTGTAAAAAATAAATGAATTAGCAATTCAGATTAATTCGAAATAGCTTTGAGGTCACTGGAGAATAAGTGATTCGATAATGATTAAGTAATTTTGAATGCCAAATAGCATTATTATGATTAAAAATAAATTTATAGAGTATATATTTTAACGATGTTAATTTAAGCCTCTGTTGTAAATTTACCGAATAACTAATCTGTTATTTAACAGAAACTCGATTTTTCTAATCCCTGTTACTTTACATTAAACATAAGATAATGGATGACCCGTAGATTTTCTGTAATCTCACAGATAATCTTTTAACAGTTTACAGCGATTTATGGAAAGGAGTGGTAATTTGAATGCCATTTTTAATAATATTTAAAACTACTAAAAATATATGTATACGTTCAGGGGCGCCAACTTTTGAAAAATATTGGGTTGGCTCAAAAATATTGGGTGGACTCAAAAATATTTTTGTAAAATGGTGCGATCAGTCTGTTTTTCTTTGAAGGGATGACAAATGGTAAAAGATGAGAATTTGAAGTCAAGCTGTCACGTTTTAATAAAGTTGCAATTTTATTAAATTATTTTCTCATGCGTTTTAACTTATAAAGACAGTTATATTTATTGTAATGTCATGGCATCATGAACGTGACTACAAATGCAATTACAAAAAAGTTAAACATGGAAGCAAAATATTTCGCTCATTAATAATTTATTGGTGTTAGTCGAATAATTAAAACCTATGGCCATTGACAAAATAAGTTTTATTCTCAGAAGAAAAATGAATAATAAAATAATAGTAAAATAAATAACTAGAACAATGAAAATTGTGTACGCTATGATTAAAAGTTATTGGGTGGGCTCAGGCCCCAAGGGCCCATATAAGTTGGCGCCACTGCTTCTGCTAATTTATATTAGCAGAAGCTAATTTATATACATATTATATAATTTATTTATATATATTAGCTAGCTGGCGCTTCTGCTAATTTATATACAGTGACCTTTTACTGATGTTGAAGACCGGTTCTTAACTGAGAGTGATGTAAAGAGCAGCGTCTTGATTTGTTTAGTACACTGCTGTCTTAATCTAAAAATTATAATATAATTGAACAAACGAGAATATGCAATAGTATCTTCTGAAATTACCTAACATCCCAAAAACCTGTAAGAACTAAAGAAATTAATATGTTTTCGAAATTTAAAAAAAAAAACATTTATAAAACCAAAGTTTTTTTTATCGTTGCCAGTGATTTTTGGAAAACTTTCGAGAAAATTTTACAGTAATTAATCAGTTTCTCAACCGTTAAAATCTGTTTTTCGAATGCTAATGTAATCATTTTCAAGTTCAACGAATATAATTTAAAGACAAATATGAAAATTTAACAGCATTAACATTTTAATTAAAATTAATATTATTTTAGTAGAAGTAAAAAAAACTTCTTTAAAACACCAAAAAATAAATTAAATTGCGCAAGGCCTTTCGAAAGAACTTAGTCTTTCTTGTCAGGCGCAAAAAAAGTGCGTCTACTGTAAATGTACCGGCACGACATTCGACTCTACATTCGTAGTAGACGCACTTTTTTGCGCCTGACGAAGAAAGACGAAGAAAGAAGTTCTTTCAAAAGCCCTTGCGCAATTTAATTTATTTTATGGTGTTTTAAAGAAGTTTTTTTCACTTCAATTGTATAACACCAGTTTGAACTTATTATCTGCATTATTTTTGTACTCTTGCATTTATGAATTCAGCGTATGTATCCTGAAAATGTTTAACGGAGAATTAATACCATTCGAAAACCTACAGTCTTTTTTTTCCAAACGCGGATTGATACACTATAAAAACGACTCAGAAACGTTTTGGAAAAGCAGTGGTAGCAAAAATAACATTGTTTTTATAAATGTTACTTTAAACCTTGTAAATATATTGCTTTCTGAGACTGCTAGCGATAAGGAAAGCTTTTGGAAATCATGAGTTACTTGGAAGAAGTTCTTGCATATTTTTATACTGTTTCTATAATGTTTTTATGGATAAAGAAACATTTGTCTTTTTTACAGTGTATAGTAAAATTTCGCGTAAAAAAAACATTTAGCAGTAAGTCTGTGACAGTTTCTTTAAAAAATAACAGAGAACAAATAACAAGCACACAACACATAACAGATTTATTTCAATTCCTTGCTTTTAAAAACCAAGTACTCTGTTGTGGCTTTCTCTTACTCTGACTCTTTACTTTATTCTGAAAAAACATTATTTATTTCATTTACATAAAATTCAGCTACTTAAGCATTTAGAAAAGAAATAACAATGTTTATGTGCTCTTCTTAAATTATACTTGTGTAGCCGCATTTTACTCTGAAAAAACATTATTTGTTTTAATTTCATAAAAGTCTGCGATTCGAACGTTTAGAAAAGAATTAACAACATTTACAGTGAGCAAAAAAAGTATTTGCACCGAGACGATTTTTTGCATAAGTAACCATAGAAAACAAATTTGATACTATTCTCTTAATTATTCATTTATTTATGTACGAAGAAAATAAAAATAACTACCCATTATCCTTAATAAGTAATATTGCACATTAAAAAAAGAAAAAAAAAGATATTTTCTCATACCTAAAAAGTATTTGCACACGAAGCATTGACTGTTAAAAAAGGCGTTAAATGTGAACATTATGCAAATGTTTAGCATATCAGACCCGTAGTACATTAGCTCCGCGCTTTAAAGTTACTTAATATATTAACTAAAGCACGGATTCTGGGGAGTTTTTGTTCTAATGGCGCCGAAAACGTGTGAACTGTCTTTTTGCTACCCGTGAGAAGATTATATTTCTTAACAATTCTGGATTAAGTTACCGAAGAATAGGTAAAATATTAAATCTAAACTTTTTTAGTTCGTTGTGTCATTAAGAAGAAAAAAGAAACTAGTTAGACAATAAAAATGCCGCGAACTGGGCGTCCAAGAAAGCTAAATACCAGCAAAGAAGAGCCATCATAAAAGAATCTTCAAAAAATCCTATTCTAAGTGCTCGAGAATTGGCTGTTGATATCGCTTCAACGTCGGGAACAATAGTTACACCATAATCAATTAGAAATAATCTTCATGATGCAAATATTCGAGGAAGAGCCCCTCGAAAAAATCCATTTATTAGTGAAACAAATAGGGTGGAAAGACTTGAATTTGCAAAAACTTATGTCAGCAAACCACTAGAGTTTTGGAAAACTGTTATGTTTTCCGATGTTTTTCCGAAGCGCCACCTGCGGGCCAATTTACACCAAAACTTAATCAGCGTCTATGTATATCAAGGGGTCACAGAATCTGAAGTTTGGTGAAATTCTGTGCATTAGTTCTTGAGATATAGCAATCTTGAAAATCATGAAAAACGTATTATAGCAGCACCACCTGCAGGCCAATTTTCACCAAAAACCAATAGGCACTAATTCATATGAAGGTCTAACTGAATATAAAATTTTATTAAATTTCGAGCATTAGTTCTTGAGATAGAGCGCCCACAAATTTTTTGTCACATACAGACAGACTCACAGAGAGACAGACGGACAGACTCACAGGCAGACATTTTCTATAAATAGTCAAAACGTGTTCAGGACCTTCTAAAACGTATAAATCCGTCGAAAACCGGAAGTCGAAAATTTTCATGAATCCAATACTTTCTTCTTGTAAAGATAGAAGAAAGTAAATAAAAAGAATACTGCCCAGTTAAACTGATGGCATAAAGCTCACAGGCTACGTATACTAATTTTACACTACAGCCTTATATTTTCAAGGGTTAATTCCGTTCGAAAAAAAATATTAAGGAGGGGGGATCAGCTCCCCCCATTTCCCCTTTTTATACTTAATCATTGAATCCCCTAAACTAATCAGGGACATGCTTTATCATAAAAAATCTATAGCCAAAATTCAGAGCAAATCGGATAATTCTTAATAAAAACCCATTTAGCATTTGCACAATTTAAGAGGAGTTATCCCCCTCTTTTATACTTAACCATTAAACTTTTAAAACTATTCAGAGATTTGAACGAAATCTGACAATTCTGCTTGAAAAACCCATTTATATAAATTAAGTGGAGGGGCATTAGAACCCCCGTTCCCCCTGTTTATACTTATTCAATGAACACCTAATAGCAGTCACGGAATCGCCTCATCAGAATGACCCTATATCTAAATTTTGAAACTGTTAATTCTGCATGAAAAACCCACTTATTTCTATTAAAGTGTGGAGTATGAGCCCCCCGTTCCCCCTCTTATACATATCGAATGAACTCCAAAAACTAATCAGGGAAGCGTCTTGTCAGGATATACCTATATACAAAATTTCAAGTGGATCGGATATTTTTATCATGAGTTATCGCGTTACGTACGAACATACATACAGAACGGGCGGGCACATAAGCTCTCAGGCTATGATAGCCTGTGAGCTAAAAACGCACAGTCGCACAGTGGGGCAGGAAGCCTCCAAAGTTGGCAAAAAATAAAATTTACTTTGAACAAAAAAAGCACATCACGGATTCTTTTGTAGAAGAAAAGTAGTAAAATTTTAAACTTTTACATAAGCGAAATAGTAATTTATTAAATAATTTACAAACCTTTTTCAATATTTTTTGTAGAAAAATGAGTTAAAAACAAGAATTTAAGATAGTTTTATACTAATTAGATATTTATAAATCATCCATAATATCGCATTAAAAAATGTAAACATAATTAGTAATTTTAATTATTCTCAAGCAAACCTTATAATGAATATTAGCGACTCGTTTTGAAGGATTGGATCAACCTTTCTCAGGGACCGTTCAAGTATTACGTAAGCATATTTTTAGTCATTTTGTACCCCCTCCCGCCCCCTGGTAAGAAAATATAGGCAAATGCTAGACCCCCCCCCCTTTGCTTACGTAAGATTTTATGACAGTTTATACATCAATACTTCTTGACTTATAAAAAGTTACCAATCAATTACATTATTAATCCTACAAATTTATATAGACATATAGAGATTGTGATATCAAAATATCTAAAATGGCTTTAATATATTGTTGCTTATTGCATTAAACAAACCACAGAATACAAAATGATTTAAATATATTGTTATTTATCACATTGAATAATAAAACAAGATATACAAGGAGTCTTAACTTACTTAGGCATCATAACTAAAATTTTTGACATAATCATACAAATGTTGGTGTTCATATTTTAATCTGATGTCCAGGATCCTTGAACCCATGTTTCAACATTGTCTATTATAAAGTTTTCACTGGAACAGTGACCTGGGGTATTGCAGGTTTCCGGTACTTGTTCTTCCATTTCTTCTTTTTCCAGCCACTCAACGTCTTCATCACCATCTCCAAGTGTCATCGGTTTTATTTCAATGCCAGCGTAAACTGAGGGTATGAGTTTATGACGCTCTGCCACCACCCAGTCATGGAAAAGAAAATACCGGACCTACCTAAAATAAAGTCAACTGACCAGTTACCCTGCCAACAGAACCCAGCCACACCGGTTCCTGTGTTTTTCTAGTCTTGCAATGTACTTGACTTGGCACACAACGTAGACAACAATGAAGACAAAGGGCGAGTGGGTGATGCGGGTCACGCGACTGCCGATGGATAAGCAAAGGATAAAATCGAAAATAAACGGCGAATTTCGAACAGACTGTAGAACGCTCTTTCCCCATAATACTTTGTTTTCTTGTTGAATTTGAATTGCAGTTGCTTCGTTGTTTGATGCTTACGTAAGAATTGTCGTGACCCCCCCCCCTCCCCCTTGTCAGAAAAAATAAGCAAACTCTGGACTTCCTCCTCCCCCTTTAGTGCTTACGTAATACTTGAACGGTCCCTCAGGCAAAATGTACGTATTACTATAAAGACAGCAGAAGAAAAACTGTTTCTGTTGTTTTAGTAACACACACTTTTTGTTTTCCTGTTTTTCAGATCTTAAACTCATACATGTCACGTACACTAACGAATATGTAGAACTAGAATTGTATAACCGTTTTACTTTTGATATTTTTGATCGTCCAGAACAAATTCAGATGGAATATGAAGACGGGCACGTTTGCTTTTCATTGACGCTTCTGTTTGTTTTTCAAATCGAGGAAATGAAAGCGATTTGCCAAGCCACTCTTTGTTAATTCTAAAGCATTTCCCTTGTTTCGCCAGGCTTTTGCTCATCGGAATTTATATTAAACTTTAAAACATTTAATCTTTTCATTTAAACTACTTGTTCGTAGTTTTTCCGATTATGGAGCTCTTATACCATAAAATCACATTACTTTTCAGAAGTTTTTTGTTAAAACGTTCTATAATAGTCAGTTTCATTTAAATACATTGTTTTGTGATAAACAATGTATTAAAATTCGTATTTAACAAAGAAAATATTTATAATCATGTTTGGCATACCCGTACACTAACAAAAATTTAAGGATGATTAGCTATAAAAATGACCATACAATTAAAAAAGTGGCAAAAAGGAGCAAGATTTTCTGACATATTTGTCCTTTTAAAACTCATACTTAGTAGAAAAAATTATAATTAACACTTAACTCGCCTTAATTCATAACTAAAACCTACAATGTTTGTAGACAGTGTTAATTTTTTTTATAAATTTCACCACTATATATTCTAAGCGTCTGTATATCTATAAAAATCGTATTAAAACAAATTGAAAGTTAATGAATTATTGTTACATACTTGTAGTTAAAGGTTCCATAGTCAAAAAAAATTATTTTTAAATTATTATAGCGAAATTAACAAACGAATGTTGAAACAAAATTATTGATTTTTTTTTCACTTATTATCAAAGCACAATATGCAGTTTAACTTCTTTCTCTAGTGACGATCAAAATAACTTTGCGCAAATTTTAATACTAGGAAGATGTGTACTGACATCTGCTCTATTAAAGTGACGTATGTCGGTAGTTCAAAATAAAATTTCATTTTTTCGATTTTTTGCCAGTTTTGAAGGCTTTTTGCCCCACTGTGAGTCGTGGAAATAAAAGTAAACATTCACTACTAACTCCTCAACAAATTATCGTAGAAAAAAATACTGGTACCGAACAATTGGGAATAAAACCTTCTTTTATATGATGTATACAAAATTTGCTTACGGGGGCATCTACATATTAAAACGAACCCAAGCTTCATTTTTTTTTTTTTTTTTTTTTTAAATAGCAATACCCAATTTAAACAAAATATTTCAATCTTCGGTTCAAACTATGTCTATCCACCACATTTCAAGTCATTTGAATAGTAAGTCTTTGAATTATAAATATTCAAAATTTAGTGCTTCTAATGTTTAAATAGATTTTCATATTTTTATTGATATCTCCTGAAATTATATTCCTAATATGCTATTTTTTTAGTAGCAATAATACTATTAATACTCAAACATAAACACGCTGAATTTGCAATTTTTATTATTTTATGATATAAATAACGAAACATGAAATTAATATTCGAAAAAATTATGAATTGCAATCTTCAATTTATTGAGGAATTTAGATTTATTAAGTACGGCTTTATGGAAATCCAAAATTTAAAAATTTTCTTCCAAGTAATTTTCAAATTATGCCTATAAAACGGCAAAATTATTTATTAAAGGACCGTCTACGATAGAAGTGGCTAGATATTTTGAAAATTCATATAGTTATACTATAATCTAGCAGTGTTTGTTGACTGCTGGAGTGGTACCTAAGATGCTCCGATCAAGAAGAAGGCTGCCTCGGTGAAAAGTCGAGTTCTGAACTTCAGTTTGGATACAGCCCCTAAAATATGCTCGTTTTAAAATAATAAATTTTTTGGAAATTTTTCATACGAATTGCATGAAAATTTATTTTTAAGCTAATTGAAGGGTGTCGCGTTCATATATGCTATTACAATTGGGTACAGCTGTTGAAAAAACAAAATTAGGGTTAGTTGGCCCCCTAAGCAAATTTTATCTACATCATCTAAAAGTAGATTTCCAATCGATTGCCATAAGTAATTGTCTTCTCCGATGATTTTTTTCAGGGATGTTTACTTTTTTTCCCACAACTGTATACGTGAGTGAAAGACGCGTATAATCTAGAGGTATATTAGTAAGAAATCACTGCAGAATTAGTTTTAACATAAAAAATTGATAAAAAATCAATCTCATAAAAACAATTTGTTGTAAAAGATCCTACTAAGACATATCTAAAACGACAGGCATAAAAAAGAAGTGATATCACAAAAATAAGCGGTACACAAATACCTACGCAAGAGAATCGTGCAAAAATCTATCACTACTCGTAAATTTTCTACTCGTAAACTTCTTGAAGTGAGGTACAGTATGTGAAACTACTTGACGGCATTAATAACAACTGTATTTCCTGCACCTAGATATGATTATGTGTTTAACATTTTTTTTTTTTTTTTTTTTTTTTTTTTGTATTATTGCTCCCATGAAACCGCAAAAGCTTGTATTTCTTATTTATCATCTTAGGTAGGATAGATTTTTTTTTAATTTTATTTACCAAGATTTGATCGAGAATCACCAACGTTACTAGAAGGATTTACTACACAATCATGTAAACATTTTGAATTTGTAAAATAAAAAAAAGAACTAAATCAGATGTGGCAATCCCAAAATATTCTTCTTTCTTATGAATGTAAATACTTCCTGAAAAATGCAGTATAGCAAAAGCACCGGTTAGGTAGTTTAAACCAAAATCTAGTCAGCAAAAACTTATGTCAACTTATAACTGAATATAAAGTTTGATGAAAATCCGTGCATTAATTTTTGAGATAGAGCTTAAAAAATTGCATAACAGCACCACATGTTGGGTGATGTACACCAAAATTTAATCAGGATCAGATTTTTATCAGGTACTATCTGAAGTGAAGTTTGATGAAAATCCATGCTTCAGTTCTTGAGATGCATTTATTGCAAAATCGGGGAAAATGTAGCATACCAGTGATATCTGTATGGTAATTTACACCAAAAACTAAACAACACTAATCTACATCAGGGACTAACTGAATCTGAAATTTTAGAAAATTTTGTGCAGTAGTTCTTGAGATAGAGGTTATTGCGATAATCACGAACAATGCAACATGGCAGAGTCACATTTTGAGCGATTTGCATCAAAACGTAATCAGCATCATGTTATATCAAATACTAACTATGGTTTTATGAAAATCCAAGCTCTTGTTCTTGAGATGCGGCTACTGTAAAAACTGTAAATAATGCAGCATAGAAGCGTGACTTGTTGAGCTCTATACACCAAAACCTAATCAGATTTTGTTTATATCAAGGTCTAACAGAATCTAAAGTTTTGTAAAATTCCGTGCATTAGCTCTTGAGACAGAGCTCCTAAAATAATCACGAATACTGCCACTTGTTGAGCGATTTGCACCAAAACGTTATCAGTACCCTGTTATATCAAGTACTAACTAAATCTAAAGTTTTATAATAATCCATGCACTAGTTCTTGAGGTATGGTTATTGTAGAAATTGTGCATAATGCAGCACTTTCAAGAACCCAATACTTTTTTCTTTTAAAAATAGAATAAAGTAATAATGATCATAATATATAAATAATGATGCTTCTAAGAATGGACGTTATCTAAATTTCGATATATTGCAGTAGTCTGCGTAAACGCAATTACGCATGCGTGGAAAAAAATCTATTCTAATTCGGTTTCTGTTTTAATAAAATTAAATAATATTCCTTTTGTTGGAAACATGACTTTTTAATTTTTAGAAAATAAATAATCATAAATAAGATCCATCTTATCAGTTATATCTTTAATTTTAAAACAGTGTATTAAACGTATTTATTATAAATATTGAATCAAAAGTACTTTAATAAGAAAAAAAGCTTCCTCAATACATTACCCTTGTATGATAACCAGCAATTAATATATTCCAAAGTTTGGGTTTTGAAAAAAAATGTGTGGGTATATGTGCATTACACATATATAGAAACAGACAAAAATAAATACACGTAACAGACATAAAAACCTGAAAATAAATACGTGTGTATGAAAATTAAAAGAAATAATGGGTTTAAGAGTAAAAGAAATACTACATACATTATAATATATCCAATATGAAATTCATAATGATTGAGATAAACCTTTATTACCGTTATTGCAATATGACGAACTCTAACAAATATATATATATTTGTTTATATGTATTTCTTTAACAATAAAAAAATTATAATAGATGGAATGCCAATTCATTTTAGTATAAACGCAATTTGTAAAGAACATTTTCTCATGCCTTTAAATATGATAAACATCAATCCTAAAGTTTTCTGGAATTGTTCTTCAGACTGCGAATACTCTGTCATTCATTAAAGTGCCTACATTATCTTTCTAAATAAATTCTGTGGCTTCTCTGTAATCGTTGTTTATCTAGAATCTTTCCTTTATCAAGGTATACTGCCACCAAGTTTTTATACGATAGTTTCTTCTTGTATATCCGCAGGGCATTCTGCAATCATCATTGTCCGCAGTGCCGCCATCAAAAATCAATGTGGTTTTCCTGAAAAATAAAATTACATATAATTTAATTTTGTGTCCAAAAATCTCTATGGAAATGGATTTTTTAAAGGGAGCGTTCTGAAATATAAAAGCATCTTTAATAAAGAGGAAACCTTGATTGGCGAGCATTCAGTTGAACAAACTGAATTTATGTTCCTTTTTGAACCCTCTGTTTGGAACGTAATATTCCGTTCACTAAGCTTCAGGTTTCACTGCAATATAAGCAATACTTAAGATAATATAATTATATAGATTTAATGAATTTTCATTACATTTTGGAATGATTAATACTCTCAGCAATTACATTTATTTGTAATTAAGTTTTTTTTTCCTAATGTTGAAAGAATGATATTTTTTGAGCATTTAAAAATGTTGAAAGAATGATATTTTTTGAGCATTCAAAATAAAATTCAGAGAAAACAACATTACAATTTTACCCATTTACAAGACGCTCAGAGAGTTAAGTAATACAATAAATAATATAAAGACATTAAAATGCCACTCAATAAATAATCATAGGTTGTAATGTAATCCTGGGTTTGAAATGGAAAACTTTACGAATTGGAAAGCTACTTCCAAGTTATTGTTAACTAGATTTTTCTTTTGGAAAATATAGCCAAATTTATTTTTAACGATTCAAAAAGTATATTCAACGTTTTAAATAATAACTAAAAATAAAGTTACAAAGAATACAATAAGCTATATATCGGTGGCTTCCGGTAATAACTAGGTAAGGCACATTTTTGAAAAAATTGAGATAATTTGGGAAAATGTAACTTTAAAAGAGTGCTTTCATCTGCCATAGTACTGCAAAATGAAAATCGAACACTTCCAGTCATAGGGCGACTATAAATTTTCATTTAAAAATAGAAATTTTTTTAATTGGTTCTCAATTAATAAAAACCATTTTTATATAACTATTTTGGAAAAAAAAAAGAGGTTCTTATATCCTAATTGAATGTAGTGAAAATTATTAAGTTCTAATCTATTTTATAAAAATAATGATAAAAAGACATTTGAAAACTTCAAACGTTAATTACTCAAAATATTAAAAATGTGCCTTACCTGGATAATACCGGAAGCCACAGATATATGTACCAATAAAATAAAGATTCACTGTGTTTACGTGTGTGTGTGCTTTGCGTCTGTCTTACTAGGAAAGTGCAAAAAGTGTTACGCGCCGATTTTGATGAGAGTGGTATCATTAGAAAGATTTCATCGTGCGGATTAAAAAACTCAAAGGAACTACTCGTCGCAAATAAACCGTTTTCGAGGTAACTGAGAATGTATGTATCACGCAGTTTCTTTCTTTATTACAATAAATTTATACTATAGCATTTGATATGTTGTTAAAATTATAATTATTGCCGTTAAATGATTTCCTGCACAATTCTATAGGGAAGACCACAGCCACCGGTGGACACTACAAATGTCCAACATCAACAAACACACGCATAGCATACGAAACAAAACTTTTACATGACTACCATTGGGGACTATTTTGTTAATTCATCTCGCATCAATTTGTCAAATAAAAAACTTTCACGTGTACTTTGACAACATATTCAAGAGAAATGTACTATAAAATTTATTTTTCATAAATAGTGGCGCTAATAAAATATAAAAGTAGTCACTCATTGTATTCCTGAATTTACAGCAATTAACATCTTTTCATTTTTTTCCCAAGTTCATGTTTTTTTTCATACATAATTTCTGAACTTAAGTAACATAATTAAGTTAACCGAAAACCATTTAACATCAAAATCTACAAATTTAACGATGTGACAAATGTAACGGCATAAATACATTGCAATAAATAAACAAATTGTACGACATAAACTGTGGATATCTCGCTGATTACTGGCGATTTGTGAGGATAGTTCCATACTGTTTTTTACTCCCCATAACGAGATCTTTCAAGTGACATTACTCTCGTTAAAATCGGAGAAAAGTATTTTTTGGACTTTTCCTTAATATTTAGTTACAGTAGGAACAATTGCATTCACTTCACTTCTCCGGATGCCACACTGCGGGTGTCACCACTTATATTCAAAACCTTCACAGGGAATTCCAGAAGTGCCAATATGGCTGATCCTCTGGTTCGAAGTAATTTCTCCTTTACAGTTGACCGTCACGTTAATATCCAGTGCTACTGCAGGTGTCGCACTGAGCCAACACCACTTATATTCAAAACCTTCATAGGGAATTCCAGAAGTGCCAATATGGCTGACCCTGTAGTCGGAAGTAATTTCTTCTTTACCGTTGACCGTCACATTAATAGCCAGTGCAACTCCGGGTGTCGCACTGAGCCAAGACCACTTAAATTCAAAACCTTCACAAGGAAAAGAAGTTCCAGTATGGCTGACCCTGTAGTCCGAAGTAATTTCTCCTTTACCGTTGACCGTCACGTTAATAGCCAATGCTACTGCGGGTGTCGTATTGAGCCAACACTTCTTATACTCAAAACCTTCACATGGAATTCCAGAAGTGCCAATATGGCTGACCCTGTAGTCCAAATTAATTTCTCCTTTATCGTTGACCGTCACGTTAATAGCCAATGCTACTGCGGGTGTCGTATTTAGCCAACACCACTTATACTCAAAACCTTCACAGGGAATTCCAGAAGTGTCAATATGGCTGACCCTGTAGTCCGAAGTAATTTCTCCTTTACCGTTGACCCGTCACGTTAATAGTCACGTTAATAGTTACTGTGGGTGTCGCACTGAGCCAACTCCACTTATATTCAAAACCTTCACAGGGAATTCCAGAAGTGTCAATATGGCTGACTGTGCAGTCCGAAGTAATTTCTCCTATGCTGTTGACCGTCACATTAATAGCCAGTGCTAGTGCATATTTCTGCCTCGCGTCTCACCCTTTTAAGTTCTAAGTTGCGTCTTACACTGGTGTCCAAAAGTTAAGCATAATTTGTAATTAAGTAATTATTTTTAAGTAATGAAAGAAATATGAATCGGAATGTGCTGAAACTCCAGGTGTGTAAACAAAATAGTACACGTCACATATTTTCGCGAAGAGTTTTCCCCGAAATCGAACAGGGGACCGTCAACAAATTGAAAAAGAACAAAGATCTTTTGGATAACCCTGTCAAAACTAATGTAGCAAAAGCGTTCAAACTGCACATTATGATTAATTGGCTTATTGTAATGTACTGTGTTAATTTTTACAAGGATAGCATGTATACTCGTAGAGAAATTAAGGTTTTTATAAAAACAGTCCTAAATTTTTCCAAGTTTTTTGCTTATAATTTGCAGAGTTCTTATTATAAAATAATGTTCTTTTCTGAAAATATGACAAACATCATTGTACACAATACCCTGTCATCAGAATTTTAAAATAATAAAAATTGTATGAAAAATGAGTATGTTTAGTAAATAATTTTTCATTGCGCATGCGTCAACGATATCAAAATGTCTTTTGCATATTGTGTTAGCTAAATGTATAGAGCAACTTCTGTAAGAGTTTCAAAAACATAGCTTGAAAATTCTGAAAATGGGAGCCTATAGAATCAATTCAAAATCCTTTATTCCCTAACTGAAGCAAAAAGATCAGGGGTTTTACCTAAATATAGTTGTACGTGCAATATTGTGTAGGCACTAAACAATGGAATATGGATACAGCCCCTCATCTTTTTGCTTCATTTAGGGAATAAAGGATTTTGAGTTGATTCTATAGGCTCCCATTTTCAGAATTTTCAAGCTATGTTTTTGAAACTTTTACAGAAGTTGCTCTATACATTTAGCTAACACAATATGCAAATGACATTTTGATATCGTTGACGCATGCGCAATGAAAAATTATTTACTAAACATACTCATTTTTCATACAATTTTTATTATTTTTAAATTCTGATGACAGGGTATTGTGTACAATGATATTTGTCATATTTTCAGAAAAGAACATTATTTTATAATAAGAACTCTGCAAATTATAAGCAAAAAACTTGGAAAAATTTAGGACTGTTTTTATAAAAACCTTAATTTCTCTACGAGTATACATGCTATCCTTGTAAAAATTAACACAGTACATTACAATAAGCCAATTAATCATAATGTGCAGTTTGAACGCTTTTGCTACATTAGTTTTGACAGGGTTATCCAAAAGATCTTCGTTCTTTTTCAATTTGTTGACGGTCCCCTGTTCGATTTCGGGAAAAACTCTTCGCGAAAATATGCGACGCGTACTATTTTGTTTACACACCTGGAGTTTCAGCACATTCCGATTCATATTTCTTTCATTACTTAAAAATAATTACTTAATTACCAATTATGCTTAACTTTTGGACACCAGTGTAAAACTAGAACGCCCGGAAATTTTACTCAAGTATGATAATAATATTTCGCATCATAATTTTTATTCGAAATCATTTAATTGATTTATTTAACGTGAATCTGCATTGTTTGAATTTAAGTTATTTCAAAAAAAATATCTGGCTCGAATGGAAATTTAATCACATGGTCGAAGTCGAATCGACTACTTCTTCGCGTTCTAGTGTTAATAAACATTTTGGATACTTCAAAACACAAATTGTAAGTTCACTGTTTCATTATATCGTTGTTTTAATAACAATGCTGTAATATAATTTTTATTACATATATTTGTAAGATTATCAGTTTTGTTTTCAAGCCACATGTAAATTGGACAATAGCTTTCAATTCATTTGCATATACCAAGAATTAGTGTTTTGTCTTTAATAATAATAAAAATGTATAATTTTGCTTTTCATCTGTTTTTTTTTTCTTTTATCTAGTTTATTTAATTTTTTTGTATTTCTTCAGAGAACTTTGTTATTATTTATGTATAATAAATCTATAAGAAAATCTCTAACCTTTAGCAAAGTTTTTTTTCTTTGTTTACTATTTTTTTAATTCTAGTTTATTAATGTGTATCCAAATACACTTATAAAGTTATACAATTTTATTCTCTACCAGTTTAAAACCACCAGGTTTTAAACATATAGCTGAAAATAATTTATTATGAGTAATCTGGATACGCCGGTTAAATTGATTTATTTTTTATGTTTTATTGATTTTGTTTACTGCTATCGGAATATTAATTTTAAAATTATTTTTATGGGAACAGATTTTTTTCTTTTTAGAATATTTAAATTTTCCACTAATTCAAAAATATTTTATAGATTGATAAAAGTTGTTTCAGCTTGTGTTTTTTATTTATTTCATTTGCATTTGACGATTCATTTGAAAATTCATTTATAGAATTATTTTATCCAAAAAAAATATGATAATGTTTACGTAAAGCATGTTGTGTACAATAATTTCTTAATATTAATTATTTTATATTTGATGATTTTAACTAACCAGAAAGTTTTTACATTTATGTGGGGGGGGGGATGTATGGAAGGAATGACCATAATAAATTGACAAAAATCCTTAAATAGTAGCAAAAAATAAACTTAAAATTATTATGGTATGTACATGTGTGTGTGCGATTGATATCAGAAAGTACTTTCAAATACAAACAAATGGATAAGCAGAGTCTTCTAAGGAAATACTGAATAATAAAATAATTAAAGCTAAAAAACAAGGGGAATCTTTTTTGTTCTTTGATTTACTAAAAAATATTTAATATCTTACATATGTATAACAGAAATGTTTACGTAATAATGACATTAAAACAATGATATAAGCTCATAAGGGATAACACTTGGTGCCCTGTTTTTAAAATATTTCTCAGTATCAAATAAGAAAGAAAAAGTAAAAAAATGTAATTTATACAAAAATGTGTTATTTAAATAAACGCAGAAATATTAAGATAAAGTACTTATTAGAATAAAAATAATCTGGTTGAAAGGGTATAAATGCAAATTTAATTCAAAAAAAATAGTGTTTATATTTATAACATTTTGATGTTAAATTTTTTAATTTTTAATGTTTTTAATATTATTTTAATATTTTTTTATATTAAAATTACAACATCTATGTATCGTGATAATTATTTACTTCATTATTATAGATATTTGTTTCGATAAATGTTACAGAAATTCGATTTTATTCGATTTTTAATTAAATCAGAAAATAAACACTAATATTAAACATTTTGAAAGTTATAGTAAAAGCAACTTTATTGCTTGCATAAACTCATATTATTGAAGGAAAGTAGGACTCCGTGATCAGTCATCTTGAATCGGTGTGAAGGCTTTGAGTCAGAGCCGTAGCTAGAAGTGAATAGTACGGAGGGCTCAAGAGAATGTAGGGGAGGGGACATAATTTTTTTTTCTCTTTCTCTCTGACGCAGAAAAATAAATTAGTGCATATTCACATTGTAGGTATATGCTTCTTATTAAACTGTCGTAATAACTTCATTTTATGCTACAAAAAAGGATATGATAATGAAAATTGAGTGTATAATTGGTGCAAAATTAAACATCCTGTTAGCTTCATATCTATATTAATAAAAGAACAAAACGCTCTGTCTGCGTGTGTGTGTGTCTGCGATGGCTAGCAAAATCTACAGCATGTACGAGGTTCAAAATTTTTTTGAGAGTAGCCCCAAATCTCTCCTGATGCACCTGAGCTTCAGAATTTCGAAATTCTATTTATTAACTGAGTAATTAATTAAATTCCAAAGATCACTCTCATAAAAAATCGCCTTTTTTCTTCTTTTTTTTCCCTTCATTTAGTTATGGTTGGTTGGTTGCATAAAATTTTCGCATAAATAATTAAAAAAGCTGGAACAGACCTTTAAAATTCATAGACTGGCAAACAGTCAGTTTAAATGATGATTTTTTATCACAGCGGTTATAAACCATGGAGGAAAAAGATAGGTGGTGATGAAGTAAACCGAAAAAAGGGTTGCAATATTAAATCATTTATCGCTCAAATTTTAATGTCCTAAACAAAAGCATGTGGAAGGGATTTTGTATTAATAAGACGAATTGAAAAAAATGAATTACAGCTGAAGCATATTTTACGAAGAAATAGTAATTTTTTAAAATAATCTTTTTTCTATTATATTATTTATTTTAATAAAATGTTTGCTTTTAAAATAATTGAAATTGATAAATTCGAAATAATTAAATGTCAAAATAAAATTAAATAAAATATTGAAAACATTTGATTTGAACTAAAAATTGTATTACTAAAAGTTTTCTTTTTTTTTCAGAACTTTTTAATACTTTATAACGTAAATGAAAAATGTTTATGATTTAACAACATATTAATAATTCTATGTCAATATATAAAATATACTTATGAAAACATTCTTTTAAAATCATGCGCGAAAACTTAAATAACAAATATTAATCTAAAATCTAGATTTCAGAGCGCAGACGATTTTAAGACATTAACGAAAGAATGTTAACTTTTCAAGCAAAATCTTAAATGATGCTTCTATATTGATATTTCAAAGTCATATGATAAAAATAATCACATAATTCTTCCCTATGATTGATATATTTGTATCTTTTATGCATTCCGATCGTGTATTACAGTCAATAATGGCTCAAAACATTATTTTACGGGTAAATATCAACACTTTAACACGAAACTAACGCAATCGTTGGATACATGTTCCCTCCGTGTTTCTCATTGCTCATTTTAAGTATTTTTAGAGCTTAATATTAGTTGTTGCTTTTAAAACCGATTTTTCACAAAGTCAGCTACGACATATTTCAGGCAATGCATTTCTGCATGCTTCCAGTTAATGATAAAATCATACAAATTTCAAGTTCGTTTAATATTGTTAATACGGACCCGGGCAACGCCGGGCGGGTCAGCTAGTGTACAAATAAAATGAAGGATTGTTGAAGCACCTCTTTTAGATACAATTTAGTGATTCTGCAAAACTGTGAAAAGGTCTCAAAACTAAGGATTTCTGAATTTTCGGAACAGAAATTCATTTAGTGACCTTGGAATCTTTTCCGGGGGGAGGGTCTCAAAATATCTTAGGAGGGGCTGAACCGCCCATAGCGCCTCCCTGCCCAGCTTTGAGTATACCAAGTGTTGAGTGAGCACACTCTGTGTGATGTGTGTTGTTGCTTACCATGGTGATGTAAAGTGCATCTCCGCACGTTTTAGCTATCCATTTCTACTTACCCATCATACGTAGTATAGGGTAAATCCTGCAACCATTTTGACAATCGAAAGAAAATTTTTTGACGGATTTACACGTTTTAGACACTAGAGATTCCGAAAACTATATTTTTAGAAGAAAAAAAATCTTGACGTCCGTCTGTCTGTATGTCTGTTTGTCTGTAAACGCTCTTTCTCCCGAACAGACTGAGATAGAGATTTGAAATTTGGTATGTACTTAGTATGTAATAATGGAAAGAAGCCTATTTAATATCAGTAATATCGATTATCCGGAACTATTTTTTAGGACTCTCGAAATATTTGTTCTGAATAGTACATATAAAAATTATATATACTATTGAGATATAAAAATATATAAAAAAAATTCGAATTTTTTTTACTTTAAGGAATGGATGGGAAAGGTAATAAAAGTAAAAAAAAAAATGCATAAAGAACGAAGTCTATCGGATAATTAGTTGCCAATATATTTATAATCTTATTTTCCACAGTCTACGATTTTTCGTAACCCTATATTTCATTCAAATTTTAATTCAAAGATATATTTTAATTGGATATAAGATGCTTGATCTGACACAGTAAACTGTTAGTTAATATGATTATCATTTTCGGAATTATAAGGATGTTTCTTTTACGCAATTCTGTACTACGTGAGTAATTTGACGTTTTATAAAATTTATCGAAATTGATTCATCAGCAATTCATTATTAGAGCATTAATATGTGTAAAAAATATCTAAATATACGTTTCAATTTTATTTTGGGATTAAAAAATAGTTTACAATTTTTTTTCATATTTTATATTACGCATATCCATGATGGGTAAATATTACGGTGGCCCCCAACCACTAGTTTCTGGGTGGAGCTGAACCGGGAGGGAAATGTAATGTTTTTACCAGAACTGTAACAAAGTTTTTTGATAATTCCCCAAATCGGAACAATATTTGTCATAAATTCGCGACCGGAACAATATTTGAGGTCCCTAGAAGCCAAGTCGTATAAGTGATAAAGCTGAAAAAAAAAACTAAGTTCACTGACCACCTGGAAATATGCTTCTTTTTTTCAGGTATTGAAATGTATGTGATTTTCTAATTATGTGCAGCGTTCTTGAGATCAACCTGTTTTGCAGAATTGTTATCAGTATTGATTATTTATAAATTTAAAGAAAATTGTACACTACTTTTTTCATAATTATTGAAATAAGAGTACAAAGACCACAATAAACAAGCGACAGCTTCCTATTTCAATTCAGTCAATTATTATTCATGTTCAAATTTAATGTCAATTATCTTTGAAGTCAATTTACTCCAAATAACATTTTTATCACTTGTACCACTTAGGATTCTGAGGTCCTCATTTGACGTAATTTCCGAACTGGAACGATGTTCCGGTTTGCCCCGATACATTTCGGGCCCTGGCATCAGATGTGTGCCATATAACTAAAGGCGTATCTATTGAACGTTTGTAAGGTTAGTTGTATAGTGTTTTATGGTGGAAGGTTTCTTTTCGAACATGCTGTGCCAAAAGACAAAAACATTTGTAAGGAAAACTAAGTTAGTTTTCTTCAATTGGATGCACGATTTGTTGTAAATATTTCAAATGAAACAGTTATAATATACCACTGAAACCTTGACATTGTTTTATGGATACCCTATACATTAATATTTAAAGAGACATCCGAGCTTGACTTTTTAAAATTACAGTATTTTCTTTATTTCATAGAATTCTTAACACTAAAACCGCCATTAGGGGTCATTTTGACCCCTGCCAAAGTGAAAATAGCTGATTTGAACCAGAAATTTCTTGATAAGATGTTTTAAATACCTGCAGCACAAAAATAGGTTGATTAAATAAGTTAAATAGTTTTAAGTAAAAATTCTGGTGTCAAACACTTTTTATAAAACTTGAAAAAATATCCGGCGGTTCTAGTGTTAAATAAGACATTAGAAATCTGCAGCAAACCGCCCGGTCATTCAACCGTTTTGACAAATAACATTATTAACCCTTAGTATTATTTCGTTGTCTCCGCTGCGGAGACATCATCTTTCCTTGCAAAATTCGTTTTATGTCATCAGTAATAAAGGAAAATAGAATTTGCCTTATTTAATCAGAGCCCTTTTGAAATTGTGTGCTTGAAGGAAACTTCTTTTAAAAAAGTGGTGCTGGCCAAATAAGATTTGTGTAAGAGACGCCGAAGTCCGAAAGTTTAAGTGTTCTCATGAGTCAAAATAGAAAGAAATTACGGTTATTTTTAACCACTTTCCATAAAAATTCTTGAATAACGGAATAGTTTACTGCAGACTTTTAGCTGTTTAGTCATATTCTTTAACCATTTGCCAACAATCTTCATTTTATGTTGTAACCCCTTTTTTCTGAAACCTTAATTTTTCCCAGAGAATATTAAATTTAGAAAAAAAATATAAAACTATATTTTCAGGATATTTTCGTACACAAACAGAAAAATAAATTTCTAGATAGCCATATTTTTCGCCACTAAACCTCATTTCAAATAAATAGTATCATATGGACATTTTACGGTTGTTGTCAAATTCAAAGGAGCTAGTTTCTGACCCATTTCTGAATTCAGTTTTGCTCGGAAACGCATGAAATTAGCAGGTGACATTATTCAAAAACTGTGTAATTGAAAGGCGTTTACCATTTTTTGTAAAGGAAGAATATTTTCCTTAAAATGCTGTTAAAGTTGGCGTCCAATTTAAACAAATTTCCGTACGTGAAACCATGAGAAATGAAAAAAAAAAACTTGCCGTGGAGTAACATAAGTCTCTCATATCTCGAAAATAATAAGTCATTTATTGAAAAATAAAAAGTATCATTCGATTCCAAATCGTTTCAGTAGTCAGCCCTGAAGGTGCCATGCTTTTGAGTTTAAAAGCGAGTCCATAAATTCTGCGTTAACGAGCGGCAAAAAGTATTTTTTGGGGAACTGCCTTGGGCATCAGTAATTTTGTTAATTCTTAAAATCTTGATATAACTTGATTGAAAATTTTTGGGCATTACTCTCACGGCACACTGATTGAGAACCATTATTATAAATCGTTACGTTACACAAAACTTTTTCCTGAGTGTGTATGCAAGATAAAATGGGAGGAGAAAACATTTTTATAACGACATTGTAACAATTAATATCAAACATTACTCTTCATGTATAATGGAAGTGTGTGTTTAATAATTTAAGAAGACATTTATTAAATGGTGTTAGACTTCACCAGCAATACACCACTTTACCCCAAGCGATAGCACTTGCTGTGCAGATAGCATGTTATTAATGATCGGGCAGGTATGTTTGTTCCAAAGACAAACGTATTTTGCGTACTAGGCTAAATAGGACACTTTCGCATCTGGTATTATGAGTAAGTGAATTTCAGAAAATAATTCGTTAATAACGCTAATACACAAGATTTTTTGGAATTAATAAGTCAATGGCCTTTCTATAAAGCATGTTTAATGCTGAAACAGGAAATGTAATAAAAGAAGCTGTAGAACGTCACGTGTTTTCGTAATAAAATTTTATCAATTATGAAATTAATATCTAAAAAATTATGTATTAAAACGTACAAATTTTGAAAAATAAATCTACTGAAACTTGAAAAATTCAAATCCAAATTTATAGCTCCTTCCACAAAATAATTTTTGAGTTATGTTAAAAAACTAATCATATTGCAGTTTGTTATAGAACTTTCAAACTTTACATCTTCATAGGTTCTAAAATATCTTACCCAAAGGCATTTCATTTGGTACCCTAAATTGTTTCACGAACCAATCGAAATAGGATGTTACCAATCAATCGAAATAGGATGTTATCAATTAATCGAAATAGGAGTTCGTATTAGAAATTTCAAAGTTTAGTAAAATTTCAATATGGAAATGGGCCTCTAAGTTGGTTCTGGAACAAAAATTCTGTGCGTGATGGAAGAAAACTGATTTCATTTTCAGATTCAGCGTCGACAAAAGTATGATATTCAATTATTGCGGTGTCAGTTCAAATGTATATTTCAATTTGCACAGTTGGAAAATATATTAGTAGTAGTTCGAAGTAGTATTACTCTAGAAGAGCAATACCACTGCAGTTATAATAAAGAATGAAACTGAATTAGGAAGAGTGAAACAAAAACAAAACACATGTCTTATTGCCCGATCTTATTTAGGCACCAAAGTGGACTTAGATTATTGCATTATTAAAAGAAATTCTACAAATATTGATTTTTTTTTTCATTTATCTCTTTTGTCATTCTGTGAGTTATAAAATCTACAAATAGGGTAGATTTTAATTTAAACTTTTTTTAATCTCAGATTTTCATATTTGATAAAATATGCTTTTTAAAAAAAATACTAACCGACTTCAAAAAAAGAATCAAGCTTGGTGACAACTTGGGGCTAACGCATTTGAATGCATAGTTTTAATATGCTTATGATTTGAAAACGGTTGCAACAATCCACATTTTTTCTATTTTGAAATAGTTCAAATCATCAGATATTAATGAAATTAAAATGGGACCACATAGGTATCTTATGCTTTCAAATAAAAAAAAAGAATTATCAAAATCTATTCATATTTAGGGAAGTTATGAGTGAACAACAAATACATACAGGTCGAAATCATAACCTCCTCCTTGAAGTCGGTTAAAAATTGCATGAAAGGACAAACATTTCACTTTTTGTTAATTGAAATTATTTACATAAAAAATGAAATGCTTTAAAAATTTTATTTTAAAGATATATTTTATTCTTTGGAATAAACAGAAATTTCTTAATCTACGAAACTGTTATAAAACTGCGCATGAAAATATATAATACTGACCTCTTCCAAATTATCCATGGCTCCAAAAAGAGTGCTTTATCAATAGAAACCTCAGAAACCAGCTTTTTTTTTAATTTAAGAATACATTTACGATAACAAAATTTCTTTTCTGCCACTCATTTTCAGAAACATTTTCGTTTGGTAAGTAGTTGGTTAAACTCGTTTATAGTTAAGTAATTAGTTTTCTCCAATATCTATTTTTCGGATTATATAAATTTTTTATTAATCATTTTCAGCTGCTAATTGAATTTTCACATGTAAGAGTAACAAAACATTTTAATGTTAATGTTAATTTTAATGTTAATGTTAATCTGTTAATTTATCCTATTTGTCTGTAAAACGTGTTTCTTGAACTTTAAAATTTGTACTTGAAGATGGACAGCGTGTGAAAAACGTATATTCCGTGTACAGAAAACTGCTTACTGCAGTATAAATACTAATTTGAATCGTTTCTAAAAATTAGTGGCATCAAAAGTAACTTTGTTCTCATAAATCATAACGGGTTATTTTATATTTTGGTTTATGATTACATTATATTTTCTAGATTTTAAAAAAATGTCCCATATGCAGTGTGATGCATTAGTAAAATTTGCGTATGAATTCAACTTGTAATGTTTTTAGTTGACAATAAGAATAATTGTAAATAAAAAGAACACAAATTCAAAACCTCCATAACTAACTTTGAACTTAAAATGATTGCCTAAAGAGCCAGCTGTCTATATTTTGTGGTAACAAGCTTTTTGATCGTTGAAGTTAATCGTTAATCGTTTTTAATCGTCGAAGAACTGGAGCAATGGATGAGTCTGTTTTGTGCACATTGAAACGATGCATGCACGCTTTCGTAGAGATACGTTCAGTCATAAGGCTAAACTAACTTGATTTACAGGAAAACTGAGAAAAATAAATTAAATGCGATGTATAAGAGATATACACGTCATTTGGGTGTTCCCATCAAGAAACTTTTATAATCCATAGGAACATTTATAAAATGCATGATAAGTAGGCAAAGAAAAACTATTTTTTTGGCTTTTGTGAGCACAATATTGAAACGTATGTTAGACTATATAAGAAGGAAACAACAAAAAATTTCAGATTTGATTTTTGTCACATTGGAAAATTCTACAGACTTCGAAACATACGATGACGTTGCGCGGAGACAAATGAATGGATATTTTTAAATCAACTGTCACCTAGATTTCATTTACGAATGCAATCCAATAATGGACTTTGAAAATAATCATGTATTCAGTATTGTAACGAGAAGAGAATTAGTCTAAGTCTTATCAAAAGTGTTTAGACAAGGCACCGAAATTTGATCTGATTGGTAGCAGGGGTGTAGTCGTAAAAATAGCAGAGAATATACGCTCTAACCAGAAAATCTTGGAACGATTAATCAAGATTTGTATAGGCTACTTGTCTAAAGTCTGCAGGTTACCTGGCAAAAAATCAGTATGGTTTTCGTGAAGGAAAAGAAACTTTACATGGTATCTTGGAATTAAAATAGACTGTAAACGATATACTTATGAACAACGAATACTGTGCAATGGTTTCATTAGATGTAGAAGAGCTTCTCGATGCAGGGGCCTATTTTAACTAACTTCAATGATCAACTCTCACTTAACGAATTTCTTAATATTCAGGCTTCGCTAAAGAGGGTATTGATTTGGGTATTGATTGAGAGGGTATTCAGTAAGAGGTGTATTGATTTGTTTGCTTAAAAAGGACCGATGAAGAGGATAATATTTCACGTCATTTGCAGGAAAGATCTAGATATTTTAAAACTAGTTACATAATATTAGATATAATTTAGCCATCTTACCACCTGTAAATGTAGTATTTTGGAAACAAATTACTGATCATAACGTATAATAATAAAGGCGACTATAATAAATTATCTATAATAATTGAGAAAAGAAAATGCATTTGCAACAATTACTTTTTGAGATACTACATAATTAATTACACGCGCTAACGCGAGTACTAAAATTCATACTAGCTTAGCTAGAAAATATTACTAAATCCTGCCATAAATAGTAAATTTCATACATGGCATACATAAATGAACATGAAGATTGATAATGACATTAAAATTTAAAATAACATTAAGATTTATTATCTTATTGTAACACTACTTAAAAATAATATAAAGAATAAATTAAAAGAGAGCATTTAATAATACTAGCTTAATGACAAGATTACCCAACACTCTCTCTCAGCTTCCACTTTTAGAGAAAACACATGAGGTCTTCCCCCTGTAAAATCAAGGAGTCACCTTATCTCTCACTGCACTTCGCATCCTTTCTCGGTCATTCACGAGGGATTTCCAATGATTTTCTTTTGTTTGCTTTAACTATTACCTTTCTTGATCGCGTTCTTGTATGCAGAAGAAATACTGGAATGTATTTTATATAATGGAACTCTTCATACAATGAGGTATGAATAAAAAAGCTCGCTCCAATCTTCAAGATAATAAAAAATATTTATCTATCCCAAGTATTTAAAAAGGGATATACGTACGAAGTACAACAAATAAAATAATATTAACTAACAGTTAATAAAGTTAACTTTTTTAGTCATACGCTCATTAACGTCAGAAATCTGACACCATATTTACCAGTACACTCAGCACAGATTTCAAGCCTTTAATTTCCAATACAACTGAAAGAGCCAAGGCATGGAAAAGTTTGCATGACCACTTCGTGCCAACGACGAGAGCCCGTCTTATCCAAAACTAAAAATAACATTTATAGAAACAGAAAATTACAACAGAATGTTACATTTGCACGAAAAAGTTAAACATCGGTCGTGCGCACTGAACAAAAATCTCACAAGGAGGGTCATGGGACCCTATGAGTAGACGGACAAGTCTTCCCGTTACGCTGAGTAGAGGTCATGTACTGATGGATTTTCCAAAGTCTATATCCCCATCCTAGCACTGGCTGCCAGCACCCAAAATCTGAAGATCTTAAAAGGTGATAACCAGTGAGGAGTCGATAGCTTTCTTTTGAGAAGATACCCATCCAGTTAACAGTGAGGGAGGCGAAGATAGTACCGCCAGGTCGGAGTGGATCGAATTGAGGCCTTAGGACTTCATATTTCTTGATTTTGTTTTGATGTGCGACGTCAAGGTCAAACTGGTCATTGATTATCTGAGAATCTAAAACAAAAATATTAGAATTTGAATAAGCAACTAAATCAGGTTTAAGAACACTATTATTAAAAGTAAACTGAGTTTCAACATGTACAGTGAAGCCCTTTTGTTCTAAAGATCACTTACACATGAACAAATGTCGTCGAGCCTCTTGTCGTCGAGCCTCGAACCATTCGTGGCGTAGCAGACCTGCAGCATGTGATTCATGTTCTTGGGCTGCATACAACCCCTGGAACAGTTTCGGTTTAAGTCCGTTTCTGGTACGACGGGAGTGACTGAACAAGCAGCTGTATCTGGCACCAATCGACTGTTCATAATCTGAGCCGCTCATTAGATTCGTACCGTCGCCAACCCAGGAATGTGCAACAGGGACTCCAGCCGACTGTACGAGTCCGAGCCCATCACACCTTGGATGCAGGTCACGCCTGAAGAAGGTGTCGATTCTAATTCTGGTTGTTAACCTCTTGAGGGGCGGTGGTTTCATAGATATACCACTTAATTTTAATTCCCAAATGCCACATTCGCACCGGAATTTTGTTAAAGAAAATTACGGTTTATTGAATGCGTGAAGTATAGCGTTTTCTTATTTATAAATAAGGTTATTTTCAAATTCCGGTGTCAGTCATTAATTTCAATACTTAAACAATGAATTTGCCCTGACCCGCAAAGGGTTAACATGGTTCCATTAGGGACAAGCAATAAGTTCCTAAGTCTTTCCTTAACAAACCTTAGCCAATGGAAAGCGAGCATTGGAAAGATCCATCTCAAACACGGCAACCCCAATCGGCCGTCGCATACTATCGCATACATAGCACTGTTGGGGATGCCGTGAGGGAGGTGGAGTACGTCCCGAACAAAGCGCAGAATCTTTAAATCAACTTTCCTCAGGAATCCACAATGTATCTTCCCAGCACAAGCTGATGCATGTACCGAGGAATCAACATGGTCCTGAGGAAAAAGATGCGCTGCTGAGGCTTGGTAGGAGTTTTTTCAAAGTCAAAAGATCTTTCGCGACATCGACATTGCCGTACACCCGCCCATCCGGGGTATACTTAACTCCAAGATAACTGAAACTGGAATTAAATGGCATGATTTTCAAAGACCATTTGTAGACAAAGAATCTAGCAGAACAGTCAAAAAAGACCTTCTTGCGTTTTTTGTCAGCCAACCAGCAAAAGGTGAAGCTTTTGCCAACATTTATAACAAGACCCGTGGAGCACAAGGCACGACTGAAGGAATCAAGAAGTTTCTGTAAGCAGACGGCGTCTGTGGAAAGTACATTAACCCATTAACGCCCAGCGTCCTTTTTTGAGGACGGTTACAAAAACAGCAAGAAAGCTGTTTTCCCACCAGTAAAGAGAAAGGTAAATATATACCTTACTTCACGAGACAGACTCCTCGATAAATTTAGATAAAAGTTAATTTGCTTTTAAAAGTGGTGGGAAATACAAAATTTAAATTTTAGTGAAGAAAATAATTCGGGCGTTAATGGGTTAAGGACATTTTCTTCGATACCGGATTTACCCTTGGAGAGAATCTTGGCCAATATTTGTGTTGGTTTAAACAAGCTGCTGAACGTCTATAAAATGTTCATTAATTAATTGCAACCGATCCACTTTTGTTACCAGATGATTCGTAGCCTTCCAGAGGAATTTCAATCTATTTTCTAGGCTATCTATAGGTGGAAAGACAAGGATTTTGTATCAGGTAAAATTGAAGCAGAACATTTTCTGGAAGTAAATCGATTGAAGTTGTGTCAAAGAGATTTTGCTGATAATGTAGCCTTTCCAAGCAGAACATATGTAAAACTAGGTAACTTCAATTCAGATAATAACTACAAAATTCATCGATGTTTTTATTATAAAATATATGGCTATGTAATTTTTTATCGTAAACTAAGTTAATTAAATGTAATCAAGTCTCTAAACATTGTAATAGTAAAATTAATTTTTATGATAAATCGTATAATTGTAAAACTAGTTCTTGTAGACCTGATCTTAAAGTAGTTTTCAAAATTGATTCAATGTTAAAAGTAAAAGTAATCATCGTCAAAATAAGTTCTCTAATTCTAAAACTAGTAATGTAGAATATAAAAAGTTGAAATTTGTAACTGTACTTTCCTTAAATTTTGATGCAGTTTAAAAGAACTTTCTCCAGATTTAGTGAAGCAAACTCGTCAGGTTTGGGTTATGAAAATGCAAGATGGGTGTTTGACACTGCAGCTACAGCACATTTTTCTAGTAAATAAAAGCATTTTTTTTTTTTGAATTAGCAGCTGATATGCGAAAACTCCTTGCAGTTGGGGAAAAAGAATGTCCATTTGAAGGTAAGGGCACAGTTCAGATTTAAGTGAAGAATAGAAAAGATAAATTTAATCGTATTTATATTATAAAGGAAAAACATCTCTGTACGTAATGCTGAAGTTGTTCTTCGAATGGCAACACGTCGCAATAAAATTTCATTTTTTAGCTCACAAGCTATCAAAGCCTGAATGTGTCCGCAATTTCTATATGTGCGTACGTATATATGTATGGAACGCGATAAATCTTGATAGAAATATCCGATTTGGTTCAAAATTTGTATATAGGTTTATTCTAAGAAGACGATTCCTTGATTTGTTTTGAGGGCTTAATGGTTAAGTATATATGGGAAACGGGAGTAGTTGGCTCCCTTAATTTAGATAAATGGGTTTTTCAAGCACAATTATCCGATTTGGTTCAAAATTAGTATGCTGGCGTATTCTGATAAGGTGCTTCCCTGATTAGATTTCAAAGTTCATTGGTTAAGTATGAAAGGGGTAACGGGAGGCTAATCTCTTTTAATTTAGATAAATGTGTTTTTCAAGTAGATTTATGGGTTTTGCTTCAAATTTATATGCCAGTTCATTCATATAAGTTTCTGTCATGATTAAATCACGAGGTTCATTGGTTAAGAATACAGAGGTGAAATGGGAGAGCTATTCCCTTAATTTAATTAAATGATTTTTTCATGCAGAATATCCAACTTGCTTCAAATTTGGTATACAGATTTGTTCTCATAACAGGTTTTCCTGATTAGATTTGGAGGTTCGATGGTTAAGTATAAAAAGGTAAATGGGAAGGGCTAATTTCACCCTTAATTTAGATAACTAGATATTTCAAACGGAATAAGACTATAATATGCAATTTGTGCGAATAATCTGTGAACTCGATGCCATCATTTTAACTGGGAAGTTTTCTTTTTATTCAGTTTTTGTTGATGCAATTTTTTAAACTTCTAAACATCGCAAATATTTAATTTTTAGATCGTCGTTTAAAGATAAAATAGTCTTTTCAAACGAAATTTATTTCAAACCTGTATCATAATTTACTCATTTTTATAGCTTTTTAATTTTTTTTTATCGCTCTTGCGTACTTGCTTTATTACGAAAGAATAATAACTCACACTAAAAACAATATCCAGCTTTTGCCTCCTAATGCCCTTTCTATTCATTTTCTCTCATAACGAAACCAAAACTTAATAAGTAAATATGTAAACAAAAATAATGTAGATAAAACTTAAAATTCACATCCATGAAATCGAACAATTTTAATTTTTTAGTCTTTGGATAGAATAAAAATTAAGTTTCCCTGAAATTTGCATCGTAATTTATTCATTTTATAGCATTTTAAATATTTTTCAAGGATGATTTTTTAAAGTCTACCTGTTATGCCTGCAGACTCTATTACGGAAAAGAAGGAGAGCAACTCATTCACAATTAAAACAACATATAGTGCAGCCTTTGCTAGTATTCCAAAATGTAATTAAAACTTAATAAATAAATAAATAAAATGAAACATAAGTTTAATAATATTCAATCACATAATTTCAATTTTTATACCATCGAATACGCGAACAAATATACTTTCAAGTATTTTAGTTTGTTTAAAAATTGTATCATTTTACTGATTAAGAGTCTATCATTTTTAAATGAACGGTAAAAACGTCAGAAAGATACAATCAAAATGAACATAGAAAAAAAATAAACTTCTTCCATAGGATTAGCATTACCGAACGGGTCTTTTTTTTAGACTGAAGTAGCCCCTTATGTTGCTGTTTAAATTATAGTTTAGTTTATTTAATCGAGCAGAGTTACGCTTGTAAATTTACTTATATTTAAAAATTTTATCAACCGTCTTTAAAGTTAATGTTACATGAATGTTTACTCGCTTATGTAATAATGCAGTTTCGATAACAGTAAGAGTATTTTATTTTCACATAGTGATGACAGTTTACGTTATAAATGAAAGTATTACGGTAGCTATCATTATTAACATGTTTACTTAGTAAACGAATAAGGATATTTATCCAAAAATTTAAATGTTTGTCTTCCTTAAATTTATGGAAACAGCCAAAATTAAATGATAGATCATATGTTGAAGAGATTAAACTTAGTAAGAATAATTTTTTCGGATTAGACTTAAGTTTGGTTTCTAAGCGTTTATCAAGAAAAGGCATTTAAATAACCCTGCAAGATATGAAGTATCAATAACAAGTTCAAGTTATAGTTTATGATTAATTAGAATCTGCTCCGGACTGACTTTAAAAAACAGACATTTTCCATATAAGTAAGTTTTAAAAATAAAGCCGACTTTAAGGTTTGCTTCTTACTTTTGCGATTTCGTAACAATTCTGAATTAAGATTCACATTAGAGTCATGGGTCAGACTATATCGACCCGAATCCGACAATTACATCTGAAGTCATTCCAAATCCGATGCATTTCAAACGCAAAAATTTATCCACTTTTGAAAAAATAATTATATTTCTAATATCAATTTTATCTTTTATATAGAAAAATTAACAGACATTTGTACATTAATGTTAAAATACATAGATGTGATCCTTCTGTTTAATTTTTTTATTTTGTTTATTCTTGCATTTTTTTCTAAGTACTTAAAAAATGAAGCGCAAATCACTATGTTTACAAATGTGAAAACACCACATTTGCTTATGTTTGGGCACCAGATGAAGCATGTGACGTCATGTGCAAGGGGTCTATTCACCAGCTACATCAACATAGAAAACCTCAGTTGAATGCTCAAATGAAATTCACGATGACATTTGATTGGACATTATCAAGGAGAGGTCGTATCAGGATTCAATGTGAATATCGTTTCAGCGTTTGATTAATACCCTGTTCACACCACAAACATAAGATATCTTAAGATCGCCGTGTTTGAAGTGGACCCTCCCGGAATTGGATGCCTGTTCACACTGAACCCCAAACTGAGAATTCAAAATATAAAACAATTAAACAATACTTTTTCATTTTTATTTTTCTATTCTATTTGGAATTATATTGTGATTGTTGATAAATAATAAATTGTTAAGTCAAACACCCAAACCCCACGCTAAAAGAATAAATAAATAAATAAAAATAATAAATAAATAAATAAAAAATAATAATAAATAAATAAATAAAAAATAATAATAAATAAATAAATAATAAAATATGCCACATCCCTCATTTTTATCTTACAAAATTTAAAATCTTTAAAACTCACAATTTTTTCTAATATTTTTGTTATTTTTTTTAACAATAAATTTATAATTATAAAATCCAACCTCCCTCTGAACTTTTGGCTTTTTCTTCAACTATGTCCCCCCCCCCTCCTTTTCTTACGCCGCAAAATATAATATCTTTTTCAATTTCGATTTAAAATATCTCTATTCTTTACTTCTTAAATATTAAATGCATCCAACCATTTAAATCAATACTTCACACTCTAAAAATAAATAAATAAATAAAAATAAAAATAAATAAATGAATAAGGCGAAAGGTGCATAAATGAGGGAACGGGGAATTCTTGTCTTCTCTTTTCTTTTCTCACCCGTCTGGTATAAAACACGACATCAGCTTCGAAAAACCGGTTTGTTGTATACAAGCGATTAGGTTGGCGCGATATTTGGCGAAGTTCTCCAATCCAATACAGATCTATTCTTTTAAGTAATTATACACAAATTACTCCCTTTTTTTTTCATTTATTTGGAAGTTAAATACTCTAAACCCATTCCTGAACGGGTCAGAATAATTTTCTGCTAAACAATCGTCCATTTTTAACGATTTTGTAGCCTTAAAGTCATTTAAACGTTTCTCGCCCCATAGGAATCAATGGGAAACAAACGGTAACTGGGAAACAAGATGCTTGACGATTCAGCCTGAGTTACAGGAGCCCTAATCTAACCGAGAGAATCGAAACTCTCTGAGAGAGTTCTAAGCCTGAGATATCTTAACTATCCATGGTGTGAACATGGTATTAGGTTTTCAGTACAACTCGGGGTCGAAGTACACTATACGGCCATTAATGGCCGTGCACTTTCAATATTGGTTATTTTAATTATGAATTGGACAATTGCACCATAAAGTCCACGGGCATAGTTGAGTTGAGAGTGCGTAAACCTGCTTTTTAATTAATCTGGCATATTATGCCAGATTTTATGAACTGAATATGATAAATGATCATTACAAGCTCGTGGCCCGAGCTTAGTGATCGTAATGGACTCTAAAATTCTATTGAGATATGGATTTTTGCATGGAATTATAATTTTAGCTTCTTCAAACTTAATTTTGCTACCTTCATTTGAAATATATAACTTTGCGAGGACTGTACTCAGTTTTGACTGTGCACTATCTCTTCTGTGCTCTTTAAATCTCTTTGAAAATTTTCGTTTTAGTTTCACCAATGTATAATAATCTTTCGTTGTTTGCAAGGATAACTGGAATTTCATAAAATCCTGCCATTTGATCATCAAATGATCATTTATCATATTCAATTCATAAAATCTTGCATACTCTGCTATAATTAATTAAAAAGCAGGTTTACGTACTCTCAACTCAACTATGACCGTGGACGTATGTGTTTATATTTTTTAACTTTAAATTGCATTTAACATCTTTCTATTGTATCCTGACGACTTTCGCAGAAGCGAATGAAACGTTGATGAATTTTTAAGTGTATTTTAAATATATTCTTTTTATAAGTGTACCACTTAGTAATCTGTATATATTTTAGTACATATTTTTAGTATTAGACATTTTGTTGAATATTTAAAAACATTCTTGACGGATGCATCTGGAAATTCAGGATTCAAAAGATTATGTTTGACCTAATATTTATTATCATTATACAATAAGCGTAGAATCGAGTAACCTCAAGAATTCTGTTTGAATATTTGGAACAATCAACATTTGATTTCTTATTAAGGCATTTTAGTTTTCATTACAAGAATAACTGCAAATATTTTGCATGTTAGTTGAAAATTAATGTTAGGAAACAAGTTCTAGCATTGACATTTCTCTGGCCAGTGACTATAGGGAGAAAGTTATTTAATTAAAATTCATCTCAAAAAATATTTCTGCTGCTACTACTTTCCCATCATTACTATAAATATAAGGATCCTTCTCTTCAAAAATACATCAATAATGATAATGGACATATAATCACTGCAAATCTAAATATTGCAGATGATTTTACGCTGAAAAAAATTAATGGGTTATGGAACTAAGTATAGAATCCCACCCAAATTAAACATTAATTCTGTAATAAAACAGTTTAATTATGATATAGATAAATTTATTTACGATATTACAATCTATTATAATAAACCTATCGAAAATTTGAATCATTAGAAAATATTGATTATTGATAAATTAACTAAGGCTTTAAAATGTAATATTTCACATCTGGTTACTATTAATACAAAGCATCTTTTTCAGCAAATTACTAAATTGCAAGAAAACTTTGTAATCAATTATGTTGACAAACCTCCAAATAATTAAGCAATTATATGTAAATCCTATTATCATCAACTGCTTACATCCAACATTTTATCTAACAACTCCTTCCAAAAAACTAATGATGACATAATTGTAAACAATCGTAAAATTAGAGGTTATTATAAATTATTGAACATTAACACTGCAAAATTTAATTACCCCTATCTAATTCTTATAACCAGAATTATTTAGAATCCAATTAAATTTAGAACTGTTACAATTGGTTGTAATACATATAATAATATTTTTATTTAAAAAATGACAAAATTTTCAAATAAACAGTCGATGATGACATTTTTTCCCTATCAGAAAATGAAAAATCCTATTTCTGTTTCCTTGGTCTATGTTTTTTCCCTATGATAAAATGAAATATCCCTTTTTTGTCGCCCCTTCCGAAAGAGAAATGGGATGATTCATTTTCTCTTAGGGGAAAAATGTGATCATGGACATTACTTTTCTTATATTTTTTTTCCATTCTTTTGCCAAAAAATATCACCAGACCCCACTTCTTTTTTTTCATGTTTTTGTACATATATTCAACTATTGCATGATGTATTTTGTCTCATTCAACTGTGGAGCTTTTTTGAAATAACACTACTTTAAATGTTGCAGATTTTGAAAATTTTGAATATTTAACAGGTTATATCTACTAACAGCAACAATATCTCCGTGTAATACTACATTATTTAGCTTGTCCTAGTAGTGCACTTTTATATTCTAAAAGAAAAAGTTTGGGATGCTATTCCTTAAATGAGATATTTAGTGCGGAAAATGGACAAAAACGTCATTTTGACTACACTTTGTGACAACATAACAATGTAAAATAACAATTACCCATTCAAACAAATAAATTTTAATAAGCAGATAGTATTATACTAATGGTATAATTGGTGGGTTTATCCCTTTTAATTTAGGTAAATGTTTTTTCTTGCAGAATTAATCGATTTGCTTCAATTTTTGGATACGGGTTCATAGCGATCAGATACTTCCCTAATTAGTTATGGGGATCTTTTGTCAAATATAAAGGGGGTACTTGCGATTTCCCCCCTACTTAAATTTGATAAATGGGTTTTTCTGCAGAATTATCCGATTTGCTTTTAATTTTAGAAGTAATTTCTTTCAGATAATGCAAATTTCTGAATAATTTTGGAAGTTTAATGCTTCAGTATAAAAAAGGGGATAACTCCTCTTAAATTATATAAATACGTTTTTATTAAGAATTTTCCGATTTGCTCTGAATTTTGGATATAGATTTTTTAATGTTATAAAACATATCCCTGATTAGTTTAAGGAGTTCAATGATTAAATATAAAACGGGGAAATGGAGGAAGCTGCCCCTCCCCCTTCGAACGGAATTAACCCTTGAAAATATAAGGCTGCAATGTACAATTAGTATGCATAGCCTGTGAACTCAATGCTATCAGTTTTACTGGGCAATATTCTTTTTATTTATATTACTAGGTAAAAATCTAATGCCAATTATGGTGTTATGACACAAATACTACTCGAACTTATAGTATTTTCATAAGATAAAAATATTGAATGATATATGCGGGTAATTGCTCACTCTCTCGAAGTGTGGGAAGAGCAGTGAACTAGAAAACTTCATTGATTTCAATATACAAGTCCAATTTCTTTAAAGAAAATGCGGGATGACCTTCTACTTTTCTGTATTCACGAAGCAATTTATCATTTATAAATACACAATGTTATTTTTCTTTGGTCATGAATAAATCATTACTGTTTCTATCCTAAAAACAGGAATTATAAAATTGTTTACAGTAAACAATTGTTACTTACCGTAATTTCCTGTAGATAACCTGCAGCAAAAACATGTCTATTTCGATCCAGTACATTTATTCAGTAATGTTAGATAAATATATACCGCGATACAAAATGTTACCTTTTATATCGCGAATATCAAACAGAATTGTTTGCGCTGCATGTTATCTGCGGGAAATTACAGTACACGTTAAGGGGATAGTAAAGGTTTTTCCCTCGATTAGCAAGTTTTAATGCCCAAAGCACCAGATCTCAGTAATTGCATTCATTATAATTATTAATAAATTGAACGATATGGCACACGAGTAAGTGTGACAGCAACATTTTGCTGGGCGGCGTACACAGGAAAAGAGCTATCGATATTTGCATTGCACACAATTTATTGCTATGAAAAAGAGTCAGAATTGACAATTTATTATCATCTATTTAAAAAATACCCTTCCCCCAAGCATGTTTAGAAATTTCACTTTGGCATCCAGCTTGTAAAAGTAAATCAAATATGATAATTTTGAGTTTAAAATATACAAAATTAACAAACATTAACTTGACTGAAAAGTGGTACCCGACTTAATAAACACTGAAAACCGTTATATCAAAATCTGAAAAAGAATGTGGCAATTAACGAGTTAAGTAATTTGCGATTAGGTGCGCCCGCTATTATATAAATAAGTAGCACCTGCACTCGACGTCTTGTCCGTGCGTCTGTCTGTCCGCATCAAATAGTGCAAAAACTACCCAATCAAATAGCTTGAAATTTGATATATATAATCGTTGCAGAATGTTGTCGTACCATTTTAAAATTTTAATAAAAAGGAATCACACTTTAAAAGATAATATTAAAAGTTTTCTTTATTCTGTTAAATCCTGCTATACGGAATTAATTCAATGATATTCATTGATTGGTAATGATTCTAAGTTGCCAGGATGATGACGCCTTATTTAAGATAGAATAATATTTTTTCCGCATTACTGAATTTGATCTATAGAATCGTAATAAATTTTGAATTCGCTCATTTTGGCATAAAAGTGAAACAGCAGTTACACCAATATCTGAAGACTTATAAAAGTAGCTACAGTACGAACGCACCTGAGTTGATACATTTGCTAGATTTTACGTACAGTTGTCGACAATCAAATGGTTCCGTATCGGTAGAAACATAAAATAGTATATACATACATTTTGCTAGAAAAGTTTTTTTTTTTACGAAACAAAGAAAGAAAACCATCATTATGTCACATAACAGAATATAAATTTCAATAACTTTGCCGCTAAAATTCCTCTGCAAGCGAAGTTTAGTAAACGTACAGTATCTTGCCACTGTTCTCAACTGCTTTGTTCAACAAGAATAAAACATTTTGACACGTTTGCGAATTCAGTTTTTAATGGGAAGACCTGAAATTGAAAAAGTCGACTATGGAACTGATTCGAAATTGAACTGCATTTTCTATTATTTTTTTAAAATAAATAAATTAGCTATTGAGTTATAAGCGATTTTGATCACATGACAAAGAAGTTTTTAACCCTTCCGTGAGTGGTTGTTCTTTTTTCGAGGAAATTCATTTCAAAACAATATTTACAATATTGTTAAAATATTTACAATATTTTCTGAAAAATCTATTGCATTTGAGAGAAAAAAACAGAAAACACAACTTAATTATACATAGTTTCTAAACAACAACTCCTGCTAATTTCATGCATTTCCGAATAAAAACAAATTAAATTTTATGTTCCAAAGTTATCCTTTTAGATTTGGGAACAATTTAAGAAGATGCATGGACGGAAAAAGTATAAAAATGGTAGACATAAAGGCCATTATCATGTATATACATGTTATAGTTATACAATTTTTATGATAAAACACATTTATTGAAAAAAAAAATTGTTGACACTAATCCAAATTACGCATGTTTATGCAATATTTTGCCTGGAAGAAGGGTGGAAGTGTTTTTTCAGAAATTTAACCCTTCGGACTCCGATGCCTCTTACACAAATTTTATTCGATTAACATCACATTTTTAAAAGAACTTTCCTTGAAGTAGACAATTTCAAAAATTTTCTGATTAAATAAGGAAAATATTATTTTCCTTTAGATGATGTCACCGCAGCGGAGACCAAGGGTTAAACCACAGTCCTGATCTCAAAAATTCTGCTTAACGTCAATCGGAAACTCGACGCATATTATTTTCCCATACATAATTTTTATGTAATTTTTATATTATTTTGAAACTTTGATAATAGAAAAATGTATCGAATTCTTCTTGTTTTATTCTTTTTGCTAAACTCTATTTTATGGCTGATAATTCTGGATAAAATAAATGGGTTTAAGCTAAATTTGTAGGTGTGGAAAAAAATAAAAATAAAACACCTATTTTGTTAATGTTTTTTACGCTTTTTTCGAAAATAAAATCTCTCATAAGCTCTTAAAATAAGAAAATATTTAGAAAAAATATGCTTCGTCAACAAATGTTTTCGAATTTATTGTAAAAATGCAACTAAATGGCCACTTTTTGACATTTAAAAGAATATTTGATCCTCGAAATATAAAATATTTTCTGCTGTGTGTTTTAAAAAATGTTCTTCATGAAAAAGGAAATACCGAATACGAGCAGTTTAAAAATGCTGTATTTTTATATGCAAATAAAACATAGTCTGTAAAAGATACAAAAAATTCCGATTCGTATTTATGTGTAAATTAGAGACCAGAGAATGAACTCTTGGAGATTAATTAATGGTTTATAATTACATTAGTCAACAAATGGAAGCATAATTTCATGAAATGCTATAATCGAAATTAAAATATATTGCTATAATTGCGATATAATACATGGTGTCCGCTGTCAAGATTAAGTTTTCTTTTTTGTGTGTTTTATGATAATGAATAGAAACATGAAATAAATAAAACTAATGAATTGTAACAGTTAATTATCTTTTTTTGTTAGAGGGTGGAGAAACTACAAAAGATTATTTTAACGCACATGAACAAAGAAAAAATACCCAAAGCATGTTCTTTTTTTCCATGTGGATAAGAAATTCTTTGTAAAAAATAAAATGCATAAAATTAAATGTTATTTAAAAAATCGTGAGAGATAAAGGATCTAAAATTTCACGGTTGGACAATTGGAAGATTTGTTTATTTGAATTATATGAGGGTTTTGGATGTAAAAAATGGTAACTGACATTTTTTAATTTTCTTTGATTTTCAAGTAAAAATTATATAACTGCATCCCATCCTGGCATAGCAGCCTTTTTCTAAACTGTATTACTATCAATCCTTTGACATCTAGGACTGTTACTATGCTTACGTCCTGATTTTATCGTAGATGATTACCAGATGTACAGCTTGTACGTCGATGTGAAATAGGAAATAATTAATAATATACAAATAATAAATATATTAAATATATATTAATAATAAATATAAATAATATATATAAATATATATATATAATAAATATATATTAAATAATAAATAATAAACAAATTTACACTAAACGCTGGTATATATGTCCGTTCTTGAAAAAAACGGTATGGGTGTCAAGGGGTTAAAATCAAAGATTAATTTAGGTATGCGCAACAATTTTTGTAAGGTAAAATCAATATGTCCAATGAAATCCAATCTATCAGGAAAAAATGTTGCACACAATTAACTAAAATTTCAGTAGTGAAATAATAAATCTTTGAATAAATCACCATACATATAAAAACACCCAGGACATGTTTGAGCTGGAAATTTTAACTGTCCGTCATCAACCGAAGCAAACTCGTGTCAACGTCAAAAAAACGGAAAGGTGGAGAGTAGAGCATCCTTTCACCTAGCGCCACCTGTCGCATTCTTTGTTACACCTATTCTCTACCTCTCAGTTTTTTGTGATCTTGTCCTTTTACGGACACGTGATTATTTTGGCTGATGACGGGTTGTTAAAATTTTCATTTCGAAACACGTCCAGTGTGTTTTTATATTTATGATGATTTATATAAAGATTTATTATCTTATTGTGCTTTATCGCCAGTTTTTTTCGGTGCTGATTTATTTAAATTTTAAGTCTTAACAAATCAGTAGTTTTGCAAGAAGAAATCATAATGGTGGTAGTAGGTTTCTTTATAGTAATTTTGAATAATGAATACCTCGAAATTTTCGTTTGGTTAGATACGTAGTTTTTATCCGCTCTCTTCAAATATAAAATTACTCAAATAAAACTTTTACAAATATTTTTTTTTTCTTTTATAGGTTATGAATTTCCTAACAGAGAAGATTCGAAAGATCCCAAAACATTTCCATACTACACTTTAGAAACGAAAACAGCAGATCACAGAAAACGAGATGATAATTTAAACACCGTAAATGACTATAGGGAAATACCTCGTTATGGTTTAGATTCTCCATTCAGGGACCTCTTTATTGAAGATGATGGATATAAGTTTCAAGACCACACAAAGAAATCTGATTCGAGGCCTAAATATGATCCAGGTTGGAAATTCATCGGTCTTGGCAAAAGACCAGAAAGAATTGAAGAATTGAATTACGTGCCAGATTACGACAGCTCCAAAGATGGCGTTAATCCTTTTCTAGGAATTTCTACGCTTATTAATTTTGAATTCTTCAATGCAATTAAAGACGGAATAGAAGATGCTGAGAGAGAAACAGTGAAAAAGGAACACTGGTCAAGTTCATCTAGCGGTATATCTGGCGCCGATTCGAGCAGTCTGAGATATGATAACAAACTGAATTGGATCACAGGTCGGCAAAGATCTATGTATGACCCTGGCTGGATGTTGACTGGTTTGGGTAAACGAACAGTTTAATGCATCATCGATATGTTTCATTCCATTCTGTTATTCTTGTATATCGATTGTCAAATTTTTATATCGTAATTTAAATAAACATTTCCTTAACCGGGGGAAATGATTTTATTCACACAATGAAAGAATAAATTTCAAAAATTTCAGTTGCATCATTCAGTAAATAACTATTAACTTAAAAATACTCCAGTGAAAGTGTTAACCCGGTATTAACAAAAACTGTTGAAGGTAATAAAGAATTTAAAATGTAACCTTGGGATTTCATTCGAGTGAAGGCCACTAAATGAAGCAAGTATTGACAACTCAATAAAAAATGAGTTAAACTAAATTTAAGAAAATTTTAATATTCTATAAATAAGCAAACTAGTAGTTGATCAATATTCGTAAGTTGATGATTTATATCTGAACCTTTAAAAGCTGTTATCGTTCTCACAGACCATTTGGTTTTTCAATCTCCACAAATTATCTTGTAACTTTCAATTCACCTGCAGGTACTAGTTCAAGTTTGTTACAATTAGAACTCTGGAATTATCGTTAGAGACTTCTGAAAAGATGAAATTTAATTATAGTAGTCCTGTGCATAAAGTTTAATACAATAATAGCCAAACGGGGCGACAACGGTATATCCGGTAGACTTGCACAATCAAAAGTTTTTGTCTTAATTAATTACAGTGTTGAAGTAGGACAAAAAACTTAAAAGAATTAGTAGTAAAAGTATGCAAAATTGCTTATTTCCCCCCGTGAAACAGGCTTCCTATGGTAACAGTATCCTGTGAGTTAATCTAGCTATTAATTAAACTTACGATCAAAAGATCTCAGAAATCGCTAAGAGATCGGCATGGAATTTTTTTGTCGCTGGAGTTAAGGACTAAGAGTCGACTAAAGTAACGTTAAACTATTCACAACAGAAACAATAGAAAAAGTACAGTTTAATAATAATTGTTTCAGGATTATTAAATTATATAAAACAGTTTCTTTCTTTTTCACGTTTCATGTTTGGTGATGATACATTTCTTAAATATAAACTTAATCGAGCAAAAATCGAAAAAAAAACAATAAAAACAATACAAAAAAAGCAATTATTTAACTTTAATTTTTTCATAATTATTAATTGCATGAGATAGTTTATATTTCTTTCTCTTTTCATATTTGGTGACAGTACAAATGTCAAATCTAAATTTAATAGAATAAAAAAACAATAAAAACGACAGTAAAAAACAAAAAAGCCACTGTGTAATTGCTTCATGATTATTAAATATATACGATAGTTTCTTTCTCTTTCTTTTTTTATGTTTGGAGACGGTACATATCTGAAATCTAAACTTAATAAAACAAAAATAGAAGAGACAATAAAAAAATAACAAAAAGCCACTGTTTAACATCAATTGTTCCGTTATTATTATTATTATTATTATTATTATTTACAAATTAATGTGCATTTACTGTTCTGATTAGATTTCCTTATAAAGAAGTCTAATTTAATACACAAAATATATTGAGTAAAGGAGGTATTAAAAAATGCAGGTTTCTGTATATCTAAAAAAAGTATTAATTCAGATTTTTATGGTCATATTCATGTTCAACATATCATAATCATTAATAATTAAGTATATTCATATCAAAAGCATTAACTTCGGTGATTTTTGTTGCAGTTTTATTCTTCTGAGCAATTATCTTCCATTTCTAATATAGCCGAAATCAAAACGTTTTTATTTTGTCGTTTTAGTGAGATTGTTATACAAAAATCAAAGCCTCTTCGAACCCGTGTAAACGATACATTGAGAATTCA
Organism: Maratus speculifer; assembly: GCA_964019185.1. Taxonomy (NCBI): domain Eukaryota; kingdom Metazoa; phylum Arthropoda; class Arachnida; order Araneae; family Salticidae; genus Maratus; species Maratus speculifer. The sequence continues at coordinate 29,731,990 of OZ025299.1, read as the reverse complement.
ACATATTGAAATTCACAATGAAAAACAGAATAACACAACATCAAAAATTTTTTAGATAAAATTCAGCATAAAATGTGTGAAAAAGGTCCAAATTAATATTTCATGTTTTTCTCTTCTAAGACGTCTCGTTTGGTAGTAGCGTTTTGTGATAAAGTGTTGAATAGAAAAAGAGAATTAAAAAAAAAATCCTTATTAGTATAATTCAAATATATCTTGTTTTGTTGAAAAAAGAAATATAAAAACAGGAATGTAAAAAAAAAGTAATTTAGTTTTATTATCCCATTTTTGAAATTAATATTCCTAGATAGAAAATATTTAAAACCATTATATAGAGGTAAAATGTTCAAAACATTAAAAGCACCACAGAAAAGGAAAAACAGTTTTAATCCGTATATTTATTATTTTACCAACATCACAAAACTCACATTTTATTTTAAAAGAGATTTTAAAATTTTAGCATTTATATTTTCCATATTTCGCATAATCTTTATATCCCGGTGGACTACATTTTCTTTTAATCTGGGGCAACGCCTTGAAAAAAAATCCTATTTAGTTAGTGTATTTCAGAAAAAGTTTCAAAAAGAATCTTGGCTCTTCATGATTTTTTTGGGGAAAAGAAACGCAGCAGGTATTTAACGGAAATTAAATGCCCACGTAATTTCCCGAATAATTAACAAAACCAACTTCATTTAGCTCAAAATACGAGGACATTTCCCCATGATTATAAAAGGCAGTAAAAAAACCGCATCATCTAATTTTTTAACTTCTAACTTGCATAAATTTCTATTTTTATAGAATGAGAGTTTACAGTTATTCCAGATTTTCTTTATAGTGTAATAATGGATTCAAGAGATGGCAGTTAAGATACATTAAATATGTATCGCAGCATTTTACTTAATTTAAAAACCGTACAAAGGCAGAAAATTGTCATTTAAAATAATTCTCTTTTACTTTTGGTTCAGTTGTTTATAAAAATGCACGCTAACAAGGCTGTCTCAGGTGACTTTTCTTTTAATTCTAACTGGCACCACTTTCTTAAAACGCACTTTGACAACATTTGCAAAAAAATTTACTTTATTATATACATATAATAAAGCTTTACATATACATACATATAATAATATATATGTATATATGTATGACCATTAATTGTAAAACAATATATATATACATGCATATCATTACATTTAACACAATTTACCACATTGAAACACGGAAAAAATAAATTAAAATGAATATAATTTAAATAATCGAAATTTGTAGAACTAAAGTAGAATATTCAGGCCCAGGAATACTTAGGTATTTCAAACAAAGTGTGCGGTTTCATCTTTGCATTAGCCATGAAAAAGCAAAACAATACGAATTTGGGACTACCAACAGACATAAAATCAAAATGAAATTGAGAAAAACGTATATATATATACATAATATATATAGATGTAAAAATAAAAAAAATTCGCCATTTTCCCGCTTTGAGTTCGTTCTAAAGTTTTATAAGAACATACTTTCATTCTCAGTTTCCGTAATATATTAATATTTTTAATGGCTTAAGTTCCTATTATTTTTATTTTCTTTAATTTAGCATAATCTAGTAATTATTTTCCTAAAAAGAACTAGAATGTATTGCTTAAATGTCAATATCTTATTCGAAATCTTAATTTCATTCCACAAATCTATTTTCCTTTTTAGAATAAAACATTTATCGAAAACTTTAATTTTGTTTTACTTATTTAATAATCGTCTGCGCTGGTTGGATTCATCCGCATTTAGGGACGGATTACTTTATATTCTGGCGCGGGACATAAAAGAATTCTTACATCTAGTCCCACCCATGAACCTATGGAAGGGCTCGAAGTAAATTACAACTACATTCGAATAAATATTAGTGGGTTTTAAAAAGCAACGCGTCAGAAAGGGAGGGGCCAATTTATCTGAGAAATTGGAGAGTGTCAGTTGGAGTTGACGGGGCAATCAGAATTCACTACCCTATCAACTTCTAAGCTTGTTTGCTGCTTATCGGAATGTGGAATTTTTAGTTTCCGTAGTGATCGCCATTACGAAAATGCTTTTGCATTGAACACCTTTTAATTTGGGATTGGATTCGTGGGCTTGGAAGAGTCTGGAAGTTTAATGTTATAATATGGAGTAGCCTTTAAATTATAGTGCTAATAAACAATGCTTCTAAGTTCCACAGAAATCGTCATTATTTTAAAGTGACCACACATTTACTCTCGTCCAATATACCCACAGGACTTCGGCTGCAAAATAACTTGATGGAAATGACGTCGGTTGACTGCTCGAACTCCGATTTCTTCGCAACATTCTATTCATTCCGAAACATAATGTGTTTTTGCGGGAACACCCCTAAAATATCATCACATATATCTATATCTATCTATATATATATATATATAAAGAGATTTCTACTTTGTATTTTTCTGATACCTCTTCATAAGAAATTCCATTATGAGTTGCAATATTATCGTCTAATCATATCATATAGGAATAAAATATATAATTTATGGATAATATTAGTTGTTTAATGGCGTAATAATTATTTTATAAGTTAAATTGAATGTCTTGTTATACTTATATAGTTTGCCCTACATTTTATATGTATTAATATTTTAAATATTTTTAATTACTAAATTAGAATTATGCATAATTCAGCTTTTGATAAAAGTTAGAATATTTAAGAATATTTTACGGAGAAGTCAATTGGAATAATGGTTTGGTAGTTTATGCATGGGTATTATTGAACATGTTCTGGGTTAAAGATATAAGTAATATTGATTTTTTGTACTAATTAGTGCTATGGTTCCCTGCTATGTAGTATATGATGTGAGTGTTAATATTATTATAGTTATGGATTTATTTGAGCATTGCTTTTTCATTACACATAGTATATACTTACATTATATTTAATATTCAGAATCTACTTCTTTTTGGGTTTTTTTTAGTGAATTATACTATTTAAGAAACTAGATTTATTAATTATAATTTTTCTTTATTATTTACAATTTCTTCAAATATATTATTGCACTTTTGCTGTTTCAAAATTATATTATGGCAGTTCTCAGCAAAATTATAGATCCTGGCAAGATAAACAATGCGTCTTTGCAGTATAGTTCCCTGTATAGAAACAATAGTAGGGTTGTTCCTGGATCGTCATCCAGCTATCATTCATATGCTCCACCTCCTCCATTATTTTTCCAGAAATGTTTAGATGCTTGATGCAAGACTTGTCTATTTGCTTCTCACTCACAAATTGTTTCGAATCCTCATATTTCTACTTCTTGTAAAGCCTTTAATGTAATTTATTGCATAAAAAGTAACATATGCATTTTGAAATATATAGGTGAAACATTTGATCCGTTGCACAAACACATTAATCAACATCGATCTGATTCTAATAAAATTAAAGCAAAAACTATACAGTCTACAGCTGAAGTTTACCATTTTCATAAACATAACTTTAATAATTCCACAATTGAAATAATGCAAATTCAAAAAAATAAATCAGAACGTCTATATTTGGAGTCATCCTACATGAAATATTATTGTACAATTTATCCATATGGACTTAATAGTGAAATATTCAAAAGATCAGTTAACCCTCTGGATCCCAAACCGCCCGAGACCGCCCGAGATATTTTAATTCGTATATTTCAGTTCCCACCAGAAAATTAAAACAACAATATTTGCTTTAATCAATAACGGAACATTCCGCATTTAAATAAAACGAAATTAGCCACTGAATTTTTCTGGTGTGAAATGAACTACATGATTTCTCGGACGTGTTCTAGCATGGGAATTAAAGGGTTAAAGTATTTTCCTCTTTAACCCTTTGCGGCGTAGAACAAATTCATTGCTTACCGTAAAATGGGGTGAATCGGAACACTTTTCAACTTTAACGTTAAAAAAAAGCAATAACTGATTTTTTTATTTTTTTATTTTTCTACAAGAAACTTCGGTCTTGTTTTGTTCTTTACTTTTTAAGCAAAAACGAAACATTTTTACTGTTTATATGAATATTATTTATTTTTTTAATGGTGTTTCGATTCACCCCGCAGATAGGGGTGAATCGGAACAAATGTTATAATCTTTATTTATTACGATTCAAACTTTAATCTGGTTAATAAAAACAGGCAATAATGATAAGGGAAGAATAGGAACATGTAGTTGCTGTGAAACCAAGCCTTTATTTTATATATAAGTAAAGATATGCCTTTTTAAAAATTAAAAAACAAGTTTGAAATCAAGAAATATTAAAATTTATTTTAAGAAATTACATTCGAATTGCAGAAGTAGAATTTAATACAAATACAACCGTGTTCTGTGTTATCCTTTACTAGTAGTCATTGGGTAAGTGAATCTATTGAGTAGCCCCAATCGCTGCATGTATTAATACGATCTACTAATACGCCCTCATCCCCAGCCCTTAATACTGTTTGCATCCCTATCTTTTTTAATTGGTTTTTCATTTTGAGATGTTTGTGTAATGTTGTAGATGTCAGAGAATAGTTTAGTGAAGTTTTTCTAACTAATTTGCTATTTTTAAATTCTTTTATTGTGTGTTCCATGTCTGTTGGATTAGGCATTGACTTTTTTGTTTAACAAACTAATTTCTTGGCACCTTTAAACTCTTCAAGTAATTAGAAGGAAAAAAATATTGTTATAATACTTATTCATACATATGTTTTCATATATTACATGAAATTATTACTGTATAGAAAAATAAACCATGAGAGAAAATGTGTTCCGATTCACCCCGTAAATCTTAAACCTCTGTTGTAACAAGCCATTTTTCATTTTTTCATTATGTAGTTTAGAAATAAGTAGAATTTAATACAGCATATCGTTTACAGGTCTATCATGAATTAAAAATCCCCTCTCTTAGGTTTAGAATACGAAAAATACTGTAGTTACATACAAAGTTTTGAAGACATTGAAAAAATGAGGCTTTTAGGGATCCTCTTGAAGTTTTTTTATATACCCCAATAGTGGTGCAAACATGTCAAAACTGAATTCTCCAACTCTTAATGTTATTGCCTTCTTGTAAAAAAATTTGCAACTAAAAATATCATCACATATATTTATAATGAATATATTTGTATGACCAGAAAGTTTCGTTCCTATTCACCCCGCTGTTCCTATTCACCCCATTTTACGGTAAGTGTTGAAATCCATGACTGACACCGGAATTCGAAAACAACTTTATTTGTAATTAACAAAAAGCTATTTTCTAGGAATTTAACAAACCGAAATTTTTTCAAACATAATTCCTGTACCAATGTGGCGATAGGGAATTAAAATTAAGTGGCTTCATAGATATACCACCGCGCCGCAAGGGGTTAAATATCACAACTGATTACTCTCCAATTTATCCTTACTTTAAATCATAAAAAAAAAATCGTAAAACTACACGGAACAAGAGAGGTTCATGTTCATCAACTTTCATGGCTTCCAAAAAATCTATACTTAAACAAATAAACAATCTGAATTGTAATTTTATAAAAAATTACAACTGGTTATTAATACGAAAATATATCTGTGCAATTAAAAAGAAACATATTATACAATATTTAAATATACTTCTTAGAAAAACTTACTCTAGGCATTTCTCTGATATTTTTTATCATTTCTTTATGTCTAGGGTTGATCTTTTAAATATAAACTTACTAAAATAACATAAAACGCAAAATACTAATACTCCAAGTGGTAATTACTTTTCTAATCAAACATTTAATAAAATCGATATTAATTGGATAATAAATGACAAAAACTGTAATTTTCCTATTAATAATATTCAAATTTCAAAAACTTTTAAATATCCAATAACTATAGGAAGAAAGATATTTAACTAAAAACTATTTAACTACAAAAGTACTTCTGCTGCTAGTACTTTCCCCTGAAAATGCAACGAATCCTCTCTACAAAAATACATTAATAATTATCATGGACACATAATCACTGGAGATCTAAATTTTGATTTTATGCTGAAAAAATTAATTTGTTATGGAACTAAGTATAGACTTCTATCCAAATTAAACATTAATTCCATAATAAAACAGTTTACATATGATATAAATATATTTATTTATAAAATTGTAATTTATTGCAATAAACCGATTGAATATTTCAATCAATGGAAAATTATGGTTATTGATAAATTCACTAAGGCTTTAAAATATAATATTTCTCATCTGGTTACTATTAATGCAAAGCATATTTTCAGGCAAATCACTAAATTGCAACAAAACTTTGTAGTCACTTAGAAGTTATTATAAATTATTAAACATTAACTCTACAAACTTTAATTATCCTTATCTAGTTTTTCTACCCGAATTTCATATGAATCCAATTAAATTTAAAACTATTACAATTGGTTGCAATACATATAATAATACAGGTAATGAACATTTATTAAAAACTCTTAATCAAATAAATACACTTACAAAAGTCATTGATAATACACATTGTATAAAGAATAGCAATGAACTGGTCAATATTATGAATAAACTTAAACATATAAACAGTATAACATACGATTTCAAAGATATTTTTAATAATATAGATTTATTAGATTTATATTATATATTAAATGCTTTATTTTAAAAATATCATCATAATTTGAATTTATCAACGAATATCGATACAAACTATATTCATACTTAAACAAATTTTATTATCTATAATAATTTTACATTGCAAGATAACACAATATATCTACAAAAAGTCAGTATACCACAAGGCGGTTGTACATCTAGTTTATTAATGATATAATTTTATTTGCCTTTGAAAATACAAATATTTTCCAATTTCCAGTAGATTATCCAGCTAATTTAGAATTTACGGTAAACCTGCTTTTTAACAGTACTATTAACTTTTTAGATCTTAAAGTTATATTGAAGGAAAACAAATTAATGACTGATGTATATGAAAAATTCAATGAATTTAAATTCAAAGTAAATCTTGTCTACCTACATAATTCTGTATATCGTAATATAATCCTTAGTCATTTACATAGAATAAAATGTTTATGTTCTTTTCATCTTGATAACTCAAATATTAAAAAGCTAATTTATGATGCACTAAAAAATGGTTTTCCTAAAAAATTCATATATTCTTTAATGTACAATTAGTAATAGCATGATCTTATAAATAATTAACACATTGCGTAAAAAATGTATAAAAAATTATTAAAACATAAAAATAATTATAAAAAAATAAAAAATAAGTATTAAAAATTTATACTAGGATTGCTGAGTGAATAGATGTTAGAGTACGGAGGAGGGAGGTGTTGTCTGGATAATACGCAATGGTTAATTTAAAAAAAAACTGAGGGGGGAGAGGATGTTCAATTAATAAATATGTATGAATAATTGTATTGTTATATTAAGTAAATATATTAATATAATCTATTTATCAATGTTAAAGACTAACTTTAATCTAACTTTTAACAATTTGCAAATACCTAAAATATTATTTCTGAGTGTATAAAATGCATATTTTAATTAGCTATTTTATTTCTTTTTATCTTACATTAAGATATTAAGTTAAGGATAGTATTGTCAAATTAAATGATTTTTTGCTACATCATTTTAGGGGTAATTATAGTTTCTGGTATGCTTTTTTTTTCTATCCATTTTAATAACGTTCTTATGATCAATTTTTAATGTTTTTCTTCAGTTTATATTTGTTTTATGTGTGTTGGTAGCTCAAAAGTCATATTTTTTTGCTTTTTCATGGCTAATACGAAGATGAAACCACACATTTTATTTGTAGTTCCAACGTATTGTGGACCTGACGATTCTAATTTCGCTCTGCAAATTTCGACTGTATTCATTTTAAATTTTTTGCCAAAAATCCCAAACATTTCGTCCCAAATTGGTGCCAATTGCTGTCAGCGCCATTTATTGTTTGAAATTCGAACTAAAATCAAGAATCATAGTAAAAAAAACTTTAAAACTCATCAGTCATGTTTGGGACACCTGGTATGTTTCAAGATAATAAAAATAAATAACATCAATTAATTTTCAAACATAAAGCACTTTTTTTAGATTGACCTAACTAAAACTTAATTATTTAGCTTTAGTAATTAATATTTTTAATAATAAAGAAATTAAATTAATAATGTAAATACCAACATGTAATGTAAATACAAATTTTACGCCTTGATAAACAGGATGAAAAATAATGGTTCTGGACATTTGCCCAGATTTCAGAGTAAAATGTATAATGAAAAACTGTCTGTCTTTAAATATTTAATTTTAATTCAATCTAGAAACCTTCATAATTGATTTTACATATTATTACCAAACCATGTTTCAAAGCAATGTGAAATCTACAGGAAACAATGGCTTTGCAAGATTTCTGAATCAAAATGATAATGTGAATTATTGCTAAATATACATTTTAAAACCTCACCGGAATAGTTGTACCTTTATGAAATAACTATATTATAAAAGCCAATAGAGCTGGAGGCAACAGCACAATTCGCTAAATCTCAATAAATTAGTTAAATTCTACTTATATTATGTCATTTTGCTTACAGATGGCAGCACTTGATAATTTCCTCAACATTTATTTTTTCACAGAGCGTATAATGATTTTAACCTTTTATCTACCGCATTATGAATTCATGAACATTTTACATTCTAAAGCATTTTACGTAAATTGTTTAAACTAAATTTAAAAATTTACATAATCATTTAATAAATTTTTGAAGTATTAAACGATTTAGAAGGATTAATTAAATTGGAATTTACAGGGATTTTGTCAGGGGGTGCTGCATCAATTTATTCACACCACTAAAATTGTAAGGTAATTTCAGTTTTTGTTAATCAAGAAAATTTGTCGAATAGATAATGCAAAAATTCTGTTAAATTTTAGTGGTATGAAAAATCTGATGCAGCACTCCCTGCCGAGCCACTACTGGATTTTGTGCAATATTTATAGCCCCACTCAAATCTTTCATTTTAAATTGTATGAATAAATGTAAGTTTAGATGAATAAGCAAATAAAAAATAAGGCAGGATATAATACGTTCTATAAATTTATCAAAGCAATGTCATTATCATTCGTCCAGTTTCAAATTTAGGAACTGGAATTAGAAAGAACAATATATTTTTGACTAATTACATTTTGCATCTGCAATCACCTAATTTGAAAAATGTAACTTTCAGTTTTTTTTTTTTTTTTTTTTTTTTCAAAACCAAAATTGTATGATATCTTACTTTAAATTTAATGTTTAATAAAATCCAAAATTATATATTTTTTTTTCATTAATTTAATAATAATGGTAAAAAAAGATTTTTTTTTTTTTTTTTTTCACACACTATATAAAAAACTTTCTTACGTACAGGAGACGTATAAGCCTTGAAAGTGTTAATCATAATTTAATCTTCCAAAACTAGGTTTTATTTGCAGGATTATATTTATTTAAATAATACTTCAGTTGCAGTATAGTAAAACCTGCAGATTAAAATGGTTATATCACTCCGCAGTCAGGGCCGTAGCTAAGGGAATTCCATGGATGTCTCAGCCCCAGCCCCCTCACCCCCCTTAAAACATTTTGAGCCTCTCCTGGAAAAGATTCCAAGGTTACTAAATGAATTCGTTTAGTGACCGAAAATCCAAGTGAAATTCTGTTTAACCCATTCGTGCCCAACATCCTTTGCGTAAATTTTATTTGGTTGGCACCACTATTTTTAAAAGATTTAAGTTTAGTTCATTAATCACGAAAATGCATCATTTAAATAAAATAATTATTGCTTTTCTTTTTTACCGGTGTCAAAAACAGTGCTGAATGCACCTTTTGAAACGTCCCTAAAAAGGAACGCTAGGCACTAATGGGTTAAAAATCCAATTGAGTTTTGAGGGTCTTTTACAGTTTTGCGAAAATTCTAAACTGGGATTAAAATAAATGTTTCAATACTTGCTTATCCTATTTGCACATATGAAGCTAACATGATGCATTAGCTATACACTTGAATTTTTCATCATCCTATTCTTTTCTTAGCATAAAATGAAGTTATTACAACAGTTTAATGAGAAAAATAGTAACTACATGCACTCATTTATCTTTCTGCGTCACAGAGAAAGAGGGAGAGAAAATATGAGTCCCTTTCCCCTATTATTCACTTCTAGCTACGCCGTGTTTGCGGTATTGAAAAGGTTCTACAATGTAATTGGGCTTAATTTTCTACATGAAATTAAAAAGTACATGCGATACAATTACAGTAAATCTGGTTTCGATGCGGCCAGTAAATTTTTAAATAACGAAAACTTAATTTCCATCATGAATTTATTTTTAAAGTCTTTTTGAAATTATTTTCATGTATCATCCAATTTTTTTTTTTTTTTTTTTTTTTTTTTTTTCAAATCTACAATACATTTAATCTCTGAAATTAAAAAACAGAATAAAAATAAAAGGATATATAAACAGTCAACTTATTATAGAAAACCTTATTATATACAGCTCATAGGTGTAGTAAGAAGTTTTAAAGCGTTTTTCAGAGAAATGAATATGCAATTAAGAGCTGAGAATATCTTTATTCATCAAAAAAATCTCCATCAATATCTAACACCTTTTGCCATCGGTCGGGCAGTTGACGGATGCCAGCAGTGTAGAATAATTCGTCTTTTGACGCGATGAAGTCATCATGGAAGAAGGAATATAAACGGGAAGGAAAACGAAGCCTCTTTCCCATTAGGAGCAGGGTGATCGTCGATTCCACCGGATTTCTGTGAGGTTCACCCATATCCCAGCATTCCCTGAAGAATGGCAACTGTTTGGCGCATTTATCGCTTATTTGGCCTTTCTTACACTCGACGTCTTATGTGCTGATTTCTACGGCGAGAGGTAAAACACATACCAAGTTATCGCCAATCGAAAAAAAATCGCCAAGGTTGCCGGCAGTTCAGGGTCACCTTTGTCCCAGAATTCTCGGCTTGCCTCGGCTCGCCTCCGTTGACCGGTTTTCCTTCCCGTTTATATTCTTTGTTCCATGGAAGTCATCACCCAATTTCGCACTTCGTCCACTGTCCGGAAGTGTACAGAAGACATCGACCGAAACAAATGATAGTCCGAAGGGGCTATGTCGGGACTATACGCCGGGTGTTCCAAAACTTCTCACCAAGAGTTACTAACATGTCCTTGACTGATTTTGCAAGATGAGGCCTCGGATTGTCATGGAGCAATTTCACGGGACACAAATCTTTCCCAGTAAATGGACATTTTTGACCGATTTCCTGGTTCAATTGAAGCAATTGTTGCTTGTAGCGTTCAGCCGTTACACTCAGTGGAGTAGCTACGGGGGGGGGGGGGGCAAGGGAGGCGCCGAGGCTAAGGGGCGCCAAATTGAAAGAGGTTTAAACCGAAATTATCTTACATATTTTAACAATAAACAAAAATTGTTGACTTTTAATTTTTTTTTTTTTATGTGTGTTAATATAGTCTTTAGTAAAATATTTTGTTACATCCATTTAATGAAGAAAGGAAAAATTTATATAAATATTTCTAGGGATGGCTCAACACAGTCAGTAACGAAGATAATTATGTTTCTGAATTGAGCCACAAAATGATTAAATAGGAGCGCCAAATTCAGAGGAGCTTTAAATGAAATTATTTCACATATTTTGAAAATGAATAATAATTGTTGACTTCTTTTGTGTGTGTGTGTGTGTGTGAATGTTTTGAAGAAATTCGGTGAAGGTGGAAGTAATGGCAAAATTCATAATTGTCAATCGCTGATGGAGGCTTTCAATTGTCTAGCCTGAAGTTTTCATAGTTTTAAAAGTTCAATTTATTTTACATACATTTAAATTCAGCGCATATGCATTAGAGAGAACTACATCTATCTATGTAAATTATGGGAATGACTGAGAGATCAATGGAATAAAATAATTTGACACGGGAACCTCTTTTGATCGAACTCTTTCGTCACTGCACCTTACAATCATCTCGGTGAATTCGATCGGAGGTCTTACGACTTATTTACACCAATTTAGGGATCTAAATGGTTGTAAGTTATGCAGGCTTATCAGAACTGCCAAATCTAAAATTTTACTTTCCAGTTCATATAAATATGTCGAGACTTGTAATATTTTCCAGTATTGGGTGAAGATGTCAGTTTGCGAAAAACGTTTTGTTTAATTGGTTAATTAGCTCTTGATTGACATATGGTCAAGATCCGCACAATTCCTGGAATCTGAAACATACAAAGATTTAGCCAAAAACGAAAGAAGAATTGCCTGAACTCAGTATTTTCCATCTTAAGTTACTCTCTGATTTTAGTGGTGAACATAATAAATATCATGCTGAAAAAAAAAGTTCAAGGAGTAAAATGAATTTTAAGAAAAAGAATTTATGGATTTTAATTTAAATTTTTGAATTTCAAAAGGATTTTAGTTTTATCATTTTCATCTATATCATATCTCTCTCTATATTGATATCTGATCATTGTCATGTGACTGAGAATATGTTAAGGGTTTATTAAGTTTTCAAAGAAATTCGTTGGATATCTCGATTTACCATAAGAATTTAAGAGCTTTTATTGTTTTCCCATTCATCTTTAAAAATGGATGCGTTTGCAATTTGAAATTCTAGGGTGACTTTTCAATCAAGAGATTTTATTACCATAATCGGACGTATCATAACTTAGCACTTTCAGTAAATGGGTTTTTTTGCAAATTTATTCTCTTTGTCGCTATTCCCATTACAGAGCCAGATTACCGCACATGCCTATAAGGCCATGGCCTTGGACTCACTGTTGCTGCGGGCTCAAATTTAGTAAAATGATTTTTTAAGAAAAGTCTTAAAATTGTAGTTTCCCCATTATTTTCCCAAAAACAAAAATATATTTTGATTAATTTTGAAACTTTATCAAATTAGCTAATAATAATCCATTCCTTATCCTCTACAACCCCCCCCCCCTCCCAAAATGTATAGGAACTGCAAGGTGCCCTCAAATAGGTGCTGGGCCCTGGGCCCGCAAAACTCTAATCGTGCACTGCTTCCCACATGCTAAAAACAACATAACCATATTCGTGAACGCTAAGTTTTTGAAATTCCCATTCAAATTCAATATTGATGAAAATTGGAAATCTTCAGTAATCCCGTTTTATACATTTTAATTTAGCGTGTTTGAGTAAAACTAGACGAATCCTTAAAAATAAGAAAAAGAGAAGATGCCTTTTCCTCCCAATGCAAGGACTATTTGTTTCTTCTTCCGAAAACATTATCTTTTTTTTAGGGGCGAATGGGGGGGGGGGGGGCGCAAAAATTAATCCTGCTCCGGGCACCAAAAAACATAGCTACGCCACTGGTTACACTTATACCAGTCTCCAACAGTTCGTAATAGAGCACACCCTTCATATCCCACCAGATGCAGAGGAGAACTTTTTTGCAGTGAATGGATCGTTTCGGTGTTGATGTTGCTGCTTCGCTAGGATTCAACCAATATTTTTTGAGTTTCGGATTGTCATAACATATCACTTTTTCATCTTCCGTCACGATTTTTCACAAGAAAGATTTTCTCTGTTGCCTGTTTAGCAGATTCATGCACTTGAAGACACACTCATCCTTGTTTTTCTGGCTCAATGCATGTGGCACACCCATCTTCCTGGTTTCTGAAGCTTTCGCATTGCCTGTAAACGATTACAAATTGTTTTTTGGGATACCGCTAATTGTTCGGCAAGTTCTTTTTGCGTCTGAGATGCATCTTCATCAAGTAGAGATTGCAAATCCTTATGACTAGCCTTCAGTGGAGCGCCGCTAAGTTCTCGATCGCTAACATCAAAATCACCGTCTTTAAAACGCCGAAACCAAAATTCGCATGTGCTTTTCGATACGATTTCCTCTCCAAGAACAGAACAAATAGATTGATATGCTTTTGAAGCACTTTTTCCTTGGTGAAATTCATAACGAATGCAGTGACGAATATGACTTATCATATGACATCTTCAACCTTCAAAATTTCAACTTTACTTTCCCTTTTCTCCGAGCTTTTGCTTCGATTTGAAAACGCTGGAATAGTTCTTATCACATGACACAAAAGCGGTCTGCTGATTGGTGCGTTATTTCGCGTTAAACGTCAGTCAAAATTCGTTTTTAAACTTCTTACTACACCTAATAAAATATTAGAATAATTGAGAAAAAGGAAAAAGAAAAAAGTAAATTTTAATTTATTTATTTTTTTATACTAAATAAATGCAATTAAATCTCTTATAAATTAAATCTGGATTATTTAGATAAAATTTTAACATTTACAAAATATAAAATACAGTACATTAAATTAGGTAAACTTTCTGAAACACATCAAAATATTAGAATAAAATTTAGATCGGCTCAATACATTAGAATATTTTATTTTAAGCTACTATCAGATTTATAAACTTTACGAGAAACAAGCTTTTCAGCCGATTTTAACCCCAACTTTTCCCGTTCAAAAAGAGAAAAAGGTCACAATTCTCTTGGAAAAAAGTCGGGGGAAAACCAGTACTTCTAATACCAACCTTTAGTATTTATCGCCTATTCGTATCAATCACTTATCTTTGATTCATTGAAATGTTCGATGTTGGATGAAAAGTATCGGCTAGCGGAGACTTTTTTGAAACTGGGGTGCGGAAAACAGTTGGGGTATCACACTGGGTGTTGCGAGAATATTTCGCGAAAAGTTGGAGGAAATGAAGTGTATGCTGAAACGTTGCTCGAAATGTTGGTGAATCTGATAGCAGCTTTACGTAACAATATTATCTTATGAATATGAAGTAAACGGTAGTTAATATTTTGTAACATCCCCTTTAGCTTTCACAACAGCGTACAATCGATCTTGCATACTGCAAACAAGGTGTTTACAAACACTTCTATCAATATTAGCCCAAACATACTTTGTACATGCCACTAACTCAGTTTTACTTGAGCGAGGATTTTCTTGAAATTTTTTCTTCAGTATACACTAAAAGTTTTCGATGAGATTAAGGTCTGATGAGTTTAGAGGCCAAGGAGGTACGTTAATGTTGCGTTGGCGGAACCAATTCTTAGTTGACACCGAGGTATGCGCGTGACGCTAAATCTTGTTGAAAGATGAAATCATCTTCAATTAAATCTTCTGATGGTGGAATCATGTAATTTTCCAAACGTTCTTTATATATCTGACTGTTAACCTTTTCAGAGATGATGCACAACTTTCTAGATCCTTCTGCACTCATGCAACTTTAAGCCATGACACTAGCAGCAAATTTTACGGAACGTTTAAGGCATTCTTTATCAAATGCTTCTTGCTCCAAACTCGAATACCTTGATTACCATATGAAAAACAAAACAGACTTTCATCACTAATTAATGTGTTTTCTTAATCACCTTCGCTCCATAAACGTCTTGATTTACACCAGTTCAATCTTATACGCCTTTGTTTTGCAGTCATAAGAAGTTTTGTTTTTTGGTATACGAAATTCAAACTTAAATTTATGGAGACATCTTTTGACAGGTAATTGCTTTGAGGCCTATAGCAGCTGTGGCTTTCGCCTCGAATGATCGATAATAATGCACAGAAAAAACCGCAAATCAGTACAATTTTTATTTCTTGTACCCATTACATATATATACAGGGTATTTCGCTACCAGACCGACAAACTTTGAGGGGTGATAGTAGACATGAAGACAAACATTATTAAATAGGAAACCATGGGGCGCAAACGTCTTCTATAGGAGCTAGGGGCCATTAAAGTTTAAGGTCCAAAAATTCAAAGGATGATAAAAAACGGAAAAAAGGGTCGATTCGTTTGCGATTTTCACTAAAATCATTCTTTATAACGCGATTTTAAAAAAACAATTTATACAGGTTACATTCAAAAATTGTCGATAGAGGGCGCTTTAGACTTTAGAGTAACGAACAACTACTTTTTACCGTTATTTTGTGCATGGGATTGAAATTATTTTAAAATTTAGACTTTAACTTAAATTTTAATCCCAAAATCGGAAACATTGGGATTGGGTAACTAGCGAAAATTCAACTGTGAACAAACCGGCGGATTTTAAACATTCATAAGCATTATACAAACTGATCGATTTTGTTGCGGTGTGCGTGTAGTTCATTCTCTTGGTAATTATTTTATTCCAAATGACTTACAGTTCTTGTGTATCCATTTTTTGATAGAGGGCGCTTCCGACACATCTCCGACATTTCAATGGCATTACTCCTGTGTGTTTTACGACCAGACCAACATACTTGCAGGAAGTGTTAGGGATGGAAAGCGACTCGGAATCACATAGGAATGTAACATTGAAAATGCCTTTTTAGCGAGCGGTGGTTAAAAGAAGCAGAGAAAAAAGCAACAGAAACAGGTAGTGAAACAGCAATACGTTAATGTGGCAGAAAGCAATTTAGTTGAAGGTTTTACTACAAAAGGTATCCGAAATCACGACCAATAGTGGTCGGGCATGCTTGACAGCAGCGTCGCATGCAATTCTTTACGCTTTGAAAGATTCCTGGCATCTCGGATAGCTTTCTGGCAGCTACAGAAATTCGATCTGACAGGTCTTCCACTGACGATACAGGAGTCTCATACATTCAACTTTTCATTTGATCCCAGCAGAAGAAGTCTATACAGATTCAGATTCAGATTGAGCCAGGTGGTGGTGAAGACGGGATACTAATTGGTTTGAGCTCAACTAGCCCCACCCAGCAATGTTTATTTAAAAAAATACAGAACAATTATACAGTAATAAAATAAAGGTAGGTAACAAAAAGTAATTGATATAATCAAGTAGGTGCGACGATCTGGCAGGCCAACGAACCGGGCCACCACTACTTATCCACCGCTGTCCACATGTTACGTTGAGGTGTCTGCGAACATCATTGGTAAAATGTGGAGGAGCCCCATCGTGCTATAGAGTGGCGCAACGAAAGGGGAACATGTCATTTTATCAAAAGTTCCGACAGAACGTGTTGTAGAAATATGAAGTGGCTTTTTTCTCTGCATCTTTAACCCTAACTCGTAAAAAAGATATTTTTGACATTACATTATATTATGATTCCGAGTCGTCTTTGCATCCCTAACACTTCCTGGAAGTATGTTGGTCTGGTAGTAAAACACACAGGAGTAATGCCATTGAAATTTCAGAGATGTGTCGGAAACGCCCTCTAACAAAAAATGGGGACACCAATGCTGCATGTAATTTTGAATAAAATAATTACCACGGGAATGACCTACTCGCAAACCGCAATAAAATCGATTAGTTTGTCAAATGTTTATGAGTGTTCAAAATCCCCCTCTGTTCACAGTTCAATTTCCGCTAGTTACCTGATAACAATGTTTCCGATTTTGGGCTTAAAATTTAAGTTAAAGTCTAAACTTTAAAATAATTTCAACCCCGTGCACAAAATAAGGGTAAAAAGTAGTTGTTTGTTACTCTAAAGTCTAAAGTGCCCTCTATCGACAATTTTTGAACGTAACCTTTAAAAAATTTTTACAAACAAAACGTGATATAAAGAATGATTTTAGCGAAAACCGAAAACGAATCCACCCTTTTTTTCGTTTTTTATAATCGTTTGAACTTTTGAACCTTAAAATTTAATGGCCCCTGGCTCCTACGGAAGACGTTTGCGCCCCATGGTTTCCTATTTAATAATGGTTGTCTATGTCTACTATCACCCCTCAAAACTTGTCGGTCTGGTAGCGAAACACCCTGTATATATAACACTATATAACAGGGAAAGCACAACATCCATGTCTCACCCGGATTTGAACAAGGGCCCCTGGCGTGGCAGCAGCTGCCGCTACTGATCACGCCACTGGGGCGACATGGAGGCGTCTTAATGTTGCCGATATAGAAACTTCAACACCATTCTCTTTCCATTTTCGGTGCAAGAATAGTATACTTTTAAAACGGATTTTCTTAACTATATGCTACAGTTTCCTGTCATAGTTAGCAGCTGTTTCTTCATCGTTGTAATGATACACATAAGTGCACGAAAAAACTAAAAAATAAAAATCTAAGTTCAGCTTAGAAGAAGATATATTGTAAGTTTGACTAAATAAGTTCATTGCCACAATGGTTTCCTGGATAATTATTGTCTATCTTTGTGCCTATTATTATCTCTGAAAGTTAGTTCCATTTTGTTTTGAAACAAAATGTTCCCGTTTTTGAAAAAGCAAAAAATATACCATACAATATTTAGGAACATTCATTTGTACATCTTTATTTCCTGTGAAGATCATCATTCATGGTTAATTTTCCTAAGTATGTCAATTCAAAACACCAAATAAAAAATATAAAATGTTGCTATTTAAACATGATTCTATTTCTCAATTATTCTAAATATTTTTAGTAATTGGCAATTAAAAGTAGAAGTTGTGCATGATTATTAAAAAAATTTTCGGGCCTACGTGGCTGAATGGTCAAAGCACCACGCCGCTAATCGCCTTCGAGCGTGGAGGTTGTGGGTTCGAATCCCACTGGCTCCATTGCACGCACTCTTTGTGTGAGCTCTTGTGTTGTAAAATTTCCTTGTACTGTCTCGCTTATATTGACGATGACTTACAAGCAGGCCTCATGTCGAGCACACAAGTCAGATGTATATTATTCAACAAATAAATTTTCTCATGGCAGATCACCAAATATTCGGTGCATCCCTAATAAGATCTATAAAAAGGTCAATCGGAAAAAAAGCGTTATTCATGTGAAACTTGAATGTTTGGAAATTTAATTTATGTAGAGATGAATTATTTTTTTAATCGCATAAAATTAGAAATCCTTTTTTCAAGTAAAAAAAAGCTTATGCTTTTATACATGCTTTCATTCAGGAACTATGAAATTTCATATTCTTTTGTTTTTTGATAAATTCAGAAAATCTTTCAAAGTTATCGTTTTGAGCCAAATTTTCAAGCGTTATAGTCATGAGAGAACAATCTCTTATATCTCAAGTTGCAATACATTCATCGAAAAATGACAAACTATTAGATTCCAAAAAATTTGTCATGCTTTAAAGTGTGCTTTTACATCTAAAAATGAGTTGTAAATGTTTCAAAGATTTGTGGTATTACCCTTAAATCTGAGTATTTCAAGCAGCAAAACTTTAATTTGTGTGAAAACTAAGCTTCTTACGGGATCTCAGGAATCTTACTTTTCACCTAGTAGTGCAATTTAGCAACATGTCATATTTATTTTTCTTTCACAGCACCTATAAAGCATAAATGCATAATATTTTTAATATACAGAACTTAATATATCTTCTATTTAAAAAATATTTTTTAAAAATTCTACATTGAAATTTTATTTTTTTATTTTGATATTAAAAAAATTGATTTACATCCACTGCGCATAAGATTGCAAGGAAAGTATTGGCTCAAGAACCCCCAAAATATTGATGATGATATAAAACTAATATCTCACACTTCATTTGAAACTTATAACACTAACAAACTTATTACACATAACTTATACTTCATTTAAAAGCTATTTATTTAAAATTTTAATTTCAAAATTTAAAAAAATTATTGAAAAATGGTCAATTTTACATAGTTAATACTAGATTTGAAGTATAAGTTATACTTTAACGCAAAATTAATATATTTACCGAGTTTTACGCAAATTGCTTTATTATTTGTTGAGAATCGTTGCGCGCAGTCAAAGAACAATTTTAAAATTTTTACCAAAATTAAACATAAAAAAAATAAAATTTCAATATCTAATATTAAGAAGAGATGTTAATTTGCCTATATTAAAAATTTCATGAATTTATGTTTCATAGGGAATGAGAAAAAAAAATAAATTTAACATGTTGCTAAATTGCACCACCAGGTAAAAAGTAAGGACTCATGAGACCCCTCAAGTAGAATAAAACTTTCATAAAAGGAACTTTCATTAAACCGTTTGAATGCATCGGCTTTCGGTATTTTTAAGAAAGTAGATTCAAATTCATATATTTTTCTTTCATAATGTTCTAGGAAAAAACATTCGATCTACGAGGAATGTTCAATAAAGGATTGCCTGATTTTTTAATGAGCATACTTTATTTAGGGTTCGTAGTCTGGAGGGACTTGTAAGGACCTTTTATCAGAATTTTCGTAATGTAATATTTGTTTTATTTATAAAAAAAAAATCCATTATGAGATGTATCAACCAGTACTTTGTGTAATTTCTGATACTAAAACAATTAAAATCCTCTGAATTCGTTTATGCCTACGAACCCTATTTACTGCCTGAATTTACTTTATTTTACATCGTCAATTTAATGTGTAATGAATATGTGGTAAATTTTTTCTTATTTTACTTCCAGTAGTACATCAGTGGAAGCCATGTAAGTTCAGATGCTTTCAGCATCGCTTTCGGGAACGCTGCTGGCAATAAGGAAGGAGCAAACATGCTCTTGCCTGATGGAAATTTTGCTTTCGCCAGAAGAAATCGTCTGTCGAAGCGTATTGTTATATTAGGGGATTCATCTCATGTCGAAGCGTATTATTATATTAGGGGATTCATCTCATGTTCATGTAACACCACTTTTAATTTCAAACAAACAATCTCCAAGCAAATATTTGTTTGAATATGAGGAGTCGCTGAATCCAAGGTGCACAAATACGTGTTATGCTCACTTTTCTGTTACCAATGGCAATGTTACCAATGGATGGCACGCCATCATAACAGCAATATTTTTTAACTGTTCTTATATCTAATGATATTCTCAGACAATAATATCGATGGTATTATGTTAGCTTCTGTAAGCTCAGTTACAGGAACTCAGAGTGGCCATCTCCACTTGAAGACTATTGTCTTTCTCAAAACATCTCAAACCACTAATTGTGTTACAAGGAAGAATTCCCGCAAGAACATTCAACAAGTATCATACAGCATACTCCTCGTCAGACGATTTCTTTTGGAGAAATCACGATTCAAAACTGGCAAGAGCATACTTGCTCATTCCGTGTTGCTTCCATCGTTCCAGTGGCGATACTGACATTATCTGAGCTTCTATAGCTGCCACTGACGTACTACTGAAAGTAAATTTAAAAAAATCTTTTCATTACACATTAAGACAAAAATGGAAAATAAAATTTCATTTCTGTGTAATAAAGTATTCCAATAAAAAAAATTGATTATTCTATATTGACTAGTTTTCCTATAATACTTCAAAATCTTTATGAAGATAGTGGATGCATAAACAGAAAATTTTAAATGAAGTTTCTAGAGGTCTGCACGGGCCGGGCCGCGGCCCGAAGCCCGAGCCCGGCCCGGCCCGCGGGCCGGGTTCGGGCCGATTTTCAATAATGGCATTCGGGCCGGGCCGGTCTCGGGCCTTACTTCTGAAGACTCGGGCCGGGCCTAGTCACTAATCTTTCGGGCTGGGCCGAGCTCGGGCCTTACTTTTTTTGCTGGACGGGCCGGGCCTAACTTTTTTTTCCGTACGAAGCCGAGACTAATTCCATTCTTCCTAGTTTTCATGGATCAAAATAATCAGTTCCAATTGAATCTTCCTGTATGAAAATCCTTTTCTCGACTTTTTATAAATCAGTAATATTTGGCTTTGTCCAAAAATGTTTGCAAAAATGGCATATTCTTTTAAGCCGTTATTATTGTACAACTAAACATTAGAATTTATTCCTTTTAAAGAATCGTAGATTACTAGGCGTTTTAAAATAGAATTAAACACACACACATTAAAAAAAAAAAAAAATCACGGAATTCTCTTTTAAACTGAAAGTTTCTTTTAAAATGTTCATCCATGCAAAATGAATACAACAATACGGGAGAAAAAAATATATTAAACATTTACATCTGTTAAAAAGGGAATGTATTTTTTTCGTTCCAAAGCGATTTAGTCTTTGGAAATTTTACCATATACCGCTTTTTCGACTTTTTGTCTCCATTACAAGAAATATGAATTAATAATACTAGTGATAACTGAAACATTTACATACAACAAACAAAGATTCATTTAAAAGCGTAAATGTCGCAGCCTACGGCACTTCTGCATAAATGGAGATTATAAACATGAAAAAAAAATATATATAGTATATATATATATAATTTCTTTTGGTCAGAACTCATCCATAAGATTAAAGATCAATGTTCTGTAGAAATTCACTTGAGCCGGGCCGGGTTCGGGCCGAATTTTAAACTTTTTTCCGGACCGGGCCGAAATTTTAACTTTCGGGCCGGGCCGGGTCAGGCCAATATTTTTTTCGTTCGGGCTGGGCCGGGCTCGGGCCGAAATTTTAACTTTCGGGCCGGGCCGGGCCAATATTTCTTTCGTTCGGGCCGGGCCGGGCCCGGGCTGAAATTTTAACTTTCGGGCCGGGCTCGGGCCTGGAAATTTCGGCCCGTGCAGACCTCTAGAAGTTTCTGCCGAGTACTTCATTACACTCAAAGAAAAAAATGTTTCTTGGTAACAAGAAAGTTTATGAAAAATAATATAGCCTCTAACGATATATCCACGACTCTAAAAAGAGGTTTTTTATCTTCAGAAATCAATGGATTTTGAGATTTAAAAAGAATCATTTCTGAAACAAAAGGTTCATTTGATGTCTGTAATTCTCCATATAAATTCTCAAGTAAATATTTTCAGCTGCGTATCTGAATTTGTACATTAAAAAATAATAAAATAATGTTTATTTTACACAGTTCATTTAACATTTCTTTTCCTTTGAACATGAAAATGTTCAAATTTATAAGGCTCCCGTCCCTGTAAGCGAAGACACACACGAGCTAATGCTAAACCTATGAGGTCATTTCGCTGATTTCTCATTCGCATAATTTTTGAATTTTTCTTTTTGCACACGATATTTGAGATCATAATGAAAAGGAGCCATTGATTAAATTATCTTTTTTTGCTGAATTATGACATGACTTCGAATTTTGGAACGTGAAAAATGGGGGCGTTTTCTCATTCAAAGCATTGTAAAATGTTATGTATAAACCATACTGGAAATTAAAAAGCAAAACCCCCTAACTTAAATCTTGAACTTTTCAGATAATTTTGTTTCATAATTTTATACCAATTAGGGAATGTAAAATCAGCGAAACCGATTGGGACTTTTAATGAAAATTTAAGCAAAATCTCAAAGAAGATCCACCCCCGATAGTTTCCGCCTCTTTGACATTGATTGATGGGAAAGACCACTAGTACCTTAGATGAGGAATGGAATATATGAGAAGTCTAATATGAGCTATATCAGCTTATATAAGAAGTCTATGACTAGCTCCTAGCTTGTTAGAGGGGAAGAGAGTCTTTACAACTTGCCCAACTGTTTTTAATACTGGACAACAATTACGTTAACTCAAGGCAAAATAGCAAATTTTTATTTTTATTTTTTACTCTATGTAAAAATAGTAGCTTTCAGCATCTTTACCGGGGTTCGTACGCATAAAAAATTCAAAGGATTTTTTTTTTTTTTTTTTTTTTTTTTTTTTTTTTTTACCAGATTTAGAAAACAGATTAATATACCATAAAAAACACTCTGAAATCTATTAGCTTTTGGGTTTCAAAGATAAAGTAATATTTTCGGAGGCGTGGGTACTTCGTAGAGATTATGTAACTTTTTATAGCTTTTATAAACCTTAGTGTGAGGGTGTACAGTGCAATTTCGGAGTGATGACGAATGGAGTATGCCAGGTGATTTTTTCATTTTCTGCTTCGAATTTGCACATATATCTCTCCTAGTTTATAACATTAATCTGGTCAGGAATCATTAACACTATTTCTACTGGTGCCAAATGACACCTTTTAAAAGATTTCGATTTAGGGTTTTTCATTTGCAATTTTTAGTTTCAAACAAATTACAAATCATTTTTAATACATTGAAGATATATATTTATGGTTATTTATATTAAAAAAATACGAGCAAAATAAACATAATTGAAAATTAAAAAAAGGTTTTCATTTGACACCGGTAGAAATAGTAAGAAAAAGTAAAGATTATTATGATTCGGTAGTCTTATTTATAGCCAGAAATAACTAACTGGTTTAAAGTTTACGCTAGCCCCTCTGATTGAGCGTTAAGAAACATCTGTTTCTGTACTTAAAATATATATTTTTGTTCAATGCTGTGAAGAAAGAAACAATCCTGCTCATGACTACTTGAACACGAGAAGTGAAAAAATAAATATTTATTTAAAAGTTATTTTACAGAAGAACCGTAAGACTCATCACAACAATTAAATAACAACAGCACTTTTTCTGTTACAAAATAATGTGCGAATATGTGTAATGCAAATCACAGATTGCAAATACATTTCTAACCAATTACAATGAGAATCACAGTATCATGTTAAGTACTCCTAGAAGCAAACGACAGTATCAAACGAGCTGGTTAACAAAAATATTTTACAACAATTATAACAAAATATTTCACCACAATGAATTGTAAAGCTCTGTGTAAAACAAGTTAGCTAATAAAATGCAAGTTGGGACATTCAGCATCGAATTTTTTTTAAATCGTGTGCAATTAAAACTATTATAGCTGCTTCATCAATGCAGCTAAACATTTAACTAACAATGAGTAATTTTTTTCTCCAATAGATTATTTTATCTCTTATTGAATTTTCACAATAAGAATCATTTGCACTTATCTAAATCTAAAATGCATCTTTCATTATAATAAATATGTTGGTATATAAATAAATATTATAGTTTTAAATAATGAGACTATGTAGTTAAAAAAATTTACATGGAAATTTGAAAAAACCATAAATGTCAATTACATTTTTTTTAACACCGGAAACATTCAATTCAAATGTGAAACCACATTATTCAAGATCGAATGGGTAGAAATATAAATTACGAGTAAACAAAGTCAATGGTAATGAACAATGAGTTGTTTTCAATCGCCTGTCGGAAGTACTGAATCGTCGCTCTTCAATTCTTTCCTTGGCGCAGCCCAGTGACTATAGCTTGGATTGTAATCTGGCTCTTCGTCACCAAAAGCAGTAATTAAGACGTTGACAACTGTGATAAGAAAGATTAAAATAACAATTATGTTGTTTGTCACATTGGCGATGTTTTGTTCTTTTCTCTTATTGATGTTCCACCGACCAACCACAACAAGGAGAATGCCGACTACGATCTGGAATATCAAAATTTATTAATTTCTGTGGAGACCATTCAACATTTAAAATTATTTTGTATTAATTTTAATACAAATACTTTATTTATTCATCACTTACAGGGATTCCACTAGCAACTACATTTTAAGGTGCAACACTAGTCACAGAAAAAGACCCGGATGATAATGTAAAGTCTATGGGAGAGTTCTTTTCAAATATCTCGTTCAAATTTTAATACTTCGACGTGATTTTTTTTTTGCATAGGATATCCGAGGACGATCTATAACCTGCAAGTTTTTACTTTTTCGATTTTGCTTATAATTTTTTTATATTATGATAGTTTCAATTTTTGAACCGGTTTAAACAAATTTTGAAATTTAAAATAATTTTTAAAAAAATCTGAAACCAAAATTGAAAAAGTAAAAACTCAGCCGGTTGTAGATTATCCTCAGTTATCCTATACAAAAATCATGTAAAAATATTAAAAATTGAGCGAGATATTTGAAAAGAACGCTCCCATAGACTTTACATTATCATCCGGGTCTTTTTCTGTGACTAGTGTTGCGCCTTAATTCTATCTTACACCACTTTAAAAAAAATATATATATATATACTTTGGAAACGCATGTAAGAGACATATCGTAAAATTTACTTTCTTAAAACAGTGGTTAGAGTACAATATAAAAGTCACATGTGGCAGTCCTGCACTTGACATGTTTCAAAATTAAAAAAAGAAGAGAGAAAACGGAATAGGATCAGAGTATTTAACCCTTAAGAGGCCACTTGACAAGCTCAAAAAGACCCGAATGATAATATTAAATTTATGGGGGCTTTATTTTCAAATATCTCACTCAAATTTTAATGTTTACATGATTTATTTTGCATAGGATAGCTGAGGACAACCTACAGCCGGGCTAGCTTTTACTTTTCCGATTTTGGTTATATATCTTTTTAATATTATGATAGTTTCAATTTCAGAAACGGTTTCAAAAGTACTTTTTTTTAAATAAGAAAACAAAATTTAAAAAGTAAGGACTAACGCGGTTGTAGATCGTCCTCAGCTATCCTATCCAAAGAAATCATGTGAAAATATTAAAATTTGAGCAAAATATTTGATAACGCCTCCAGAGACTTAACATTATCCTCCGGGTCTTTTTGGGCGAGAACGGTCGAAATACTTCCAATCAAGGAAAATTTTGTTATAATAGTAATCCTCAAATGCCCCAATGCGACCGACGTTAATGATAAAAAAAATTTTATAATAAATTAATGCATTTATTCGTATACATAAGAGAACAGTAATTTTTTTTTAAGTATACGGGTGTCAATGGATTGGACACCAGTATACAGTACCAAATATTCTTAATTATAAGGGTCGCCAAAATAAATGAGTGATGTTACATATATTGGAAACTTTAGACTTGTATGTAACATCACTCCATTTTATCCTGATGACGTTCGCGGATGCGATACGAAACGTAGATATTTTTAAATGAATTGTTTTGTTGGCGTACCATTTACCAATTTGTATTTATTTTGAATACATATTTTAAAGCATAAATTATGGTGCAATTATCCTATTTCATAATTAAAAATATTAATTTCCCCAACAGATATTTTAAACATACGAATGCATCAAACGCCCATAGTCTTTACATTAGTGAGGGGAATATAGAAACTGACTGACCAGCCCCCTTAATTCTCTAAAATATAAAAGTACCGACTATATACACTATAAGGCCAAAGGTCATCGACCACTTGCGATTTTAGACATTTTGTTGAATATCTAGGAAAAAAAAACATGAGGAATTATCCTGAAACTTTAAGTTCGTAAACACAATAGCATAGGTCATACTTTTCCGAAAAGATTTTTTCCCGAAAATCCATAGAATACCGTTAACAAATTGAAAAAGAACGAATACCTTTTGGATAACCCTGTGAAAACTAATGTTGCAAAAGCTTTCAAACTGTAGGTTATGATTAATTAGCTTATTGTAATAAACTGTTCATTTTTATGCAGATAATATGTATACTTAGAAAAATTAAGGTTTTTATAAAAACAAATCCAAATTTTTTCAAGTTTATTTTATTCTACGAACTCTGCAAATTTTAAGTAATGTTTTTTTTGCGAAAATATGAAAAACAACATTGTACACAATACCCTGTAATCAGAATTAAAAAATAAATATTGTATTAAAAATGAGCTAAATGAGATTTACTAAATATTTTTCATTGCGCATGCGTGAACGCTATCAAAATTTCATTTGCATATTGTGTTAGCTAAATGTATAGAGCAACTTTTCTGAAAGTTTTAAAAACATGGCTTGAAAATTCTGAAAGTGATCGTCGATAGAATAAGCTCAAAATCAGTTATTCCCAAAATGAAACTAAAAGATAAGGGGCTGTATCCATTTATGCATTTGTTAGTGTCAATATATAATATACAATATGGTACGTGATTCATTTTGGGAACAATAGATTTTGAACTTGTTCTATTGATGATCACTTTCAGAATTTTCAAGGTAGGTTTTTGAAACTTTCACAAAAGTTTCTATATACTTTTAGATAACACAGTATCTAAATGAAATTTTGATAGCGTTCACGCATGCGTAATGAAAAATTTAGTAAACCTGCTCGTTTTTCATACAATTTTTATTATTTTTAATTCTGATTAGAAGGTATTATGTACAATGTTGTTTCATAATATAAATAAATATTCAATAAATTATTAAATTTATTATATTTAATATATTTATTATTATATTAATATAAATAAATATTCAATAAATATTTGATATTTTCAGAAAAGAGCATTACTTTATATCAAAAACTCTACAAATTATAAGCTAAAGTCTTGGAAAAAATTGAGACTTTTTATAAAAAACTTAAATTTTTCTACGAGTATAAATGTTATCCGCATAAAAATGAACACAGTTTATCCCAATAAGCCACTTAATCATAATCTACAGCTTGAACGCTTTTGCGACATTAGTTTTGACAGTGTTATCCAAAAGATATTTGTTCTTTTCCACTTTGCTAACGGTCCTCTTTGGAATTTCGGAAAAAAATCTTTACGGAAATGTATGACCTGCATTATTATATTTACACATATAGAATTTCAGGATAATTCCTCATGTATTTTTCTAGATATCTAACAAAACGTGTAAAATCGCAAGTGACCGGTCACCTTTGGCCATATAGTGTACGTTCGCAGTCTTTTCATTTCATCTTCGACCCTTTTATTTTGAAAAAAATACATAGATTGCAACATTAAACAGAAGTAAGTATATGAAAATATCTAAAATCAGAGCTTAACTCGAACTTTTTGTAAACCTTGTGGTCTGAATCCTTGCTGTGAAATGTATCGCACAAAAGCAAGTTTTGCTAAATTATTTTTATATACAAATAAATTTCAGATATAAATAAAACATATATATATACACATTGCATTGGATAGCTGAAATCAATCTGTATGAGCTGTTTACTTTTTTTATTGCAGATATTTTTTTTATGAGGATGCTTTCACTTTTGAAAAGATTCCGAAAATAAAAGTGTCCTCATAAAAAAATCTCAAAAAAAAAAATCGAAAAAGTAAAAATCGGTTTTTGATTTCAGATATCCAATGCAAAGAAAAAAAAAGAAAAGAAAAAAATCGTTTAAAAATATTGAAATGCAAACGAGTTATCTTTATAAATTTCTCCCATAGGCGTCGCATTAGCGAGCGAGGCTGAAATAGCTACTTGAAAATGTTTTCTTAAATGAAATTTTTTAAAAATATATAAAACATGCTTCTTTTTACGATATCTCATTAAATATGAATTCGTGGTTCCTCCATTATGAATAAGAATAGTTTGAAGTTTATAAATATTAAGGAGGTCCAGGACACAAAAATCTTGAAAATTTCTAAAAACAATTTATTGCATTAAAAATTTCCGTTTTTTATGCTTAAAATTATATTTAAATAATGTTTTTATCTTAATTAGAAGAAGAAATATTTTTTTTTTCGTTTTGATTTAGATTGAAAAGCTAGCTTTCGAGCAATGATTTTCATAGAAATGACTTCTTGTGAAGATGAGTTTTTCTTCATGATGGGTTTTTTTCACAACAAAAAGACTTTTGAAAATGATTTTTTTAATAGAAGTTACCTGATTTTTTTTCCTTCAAATTTTTACTTTGAATATAATCTTTTTTTAAATTAACATTTTTTAAATGCTCAATCAAAATTAAAATTTAGATATTTCTATTTATTTAAATGTAAAAACATTAAAATTCTACAAATAATATTTGGAGTTATAACGATTTTAAGTTACTCTGCTTTAATAAATTTATATTTTTTTTAATTATGAGAAGTTTTATCATGTGTTTACAAATGATATGGTTAATTATCACAAAAAAATCAAAATTTAAACTCAAATAAAAATTTTAAAATGTGTCCCCTTAAAATATATATCTTCTATGCATTTTTTTTTTATTTTTTTTAATATGAAAAGTACCAAATACCCTCAGTTCCAGAGGAAGGTATGCTGCTGAAATAGCTTAGATCTCAAAGTGTTAATAATGATGTATTAAAAAAAACTAAAACTTTGCCGGAAAATTTATGTCTGTATGATTTTTAATTGTGAATTAAGGGTGCATTTCGATTCAAACTGCTTATTTTCCAATTTATTTTTATGTTCATTTTTGCTATCAAATCCATCAAACTGGGAAATTGTCTTACATAGAATGTACACAAGGTGCCGTAATTGTCGATTCTTTGATAAATGCAAAAAATATTGCAAAAAAAGCAATCAAAAATGGCATTTTGAATCGACTTTTCCGAAGCGAGAGATGTGTGAACGAAAAAAAAGGGTCTTTTTGAGAAGGTAATTGTTTATAAATCAAATTCTAATGAATTGAGCGAAAAATGACATCACACGGCATCTTCTACATCACTTCAAAAATCCCCCCAGCAAGTTTCATGTTTCTACTGTTAAAAATGTGTCTGAAATTATATCGGAAAATTTCGAGCTGTTGAAGGTAGAAAAGTTTTTTTCAAATACACCATTAAAGGCTAATAAGAACAAAAAAATCGTCAACTGACAATAAGGTTCTATCTGTGTTTTTGAAAAAATTGATTTATCGATATTGAAATGTTTTACTTGCATCAATGAAGGCATTTCTGGATTAAAATATTGCCATAATAAAATTGTAATGTTATATATAAATTATATATAACATCATTTTGATACAAAAATGCCTTCATATATACAAATAAAACCTTTCTACATTTATAAGTTTTTATTTCAAAAACACAGATAGAACCTTATTATTCTCAGGTGACGAAGTATGTAGACCAAATTTCCGCATGCGATTAGACGCCTGCGGAACTACACGAACTAGGAAACTGACTATGTTTTGTACAGTGCTCAGCAAAAGTTTAGACAATGTTCGATTACGCTTCTATATTCAGAAATATGTTACGAATTTTTGTAATTCATCTGTCACACATTACTTGTGACTTATCTTTTTGCACAAGCCGTAAATTTTAAATTGCACCTTTACATAATATATTATGACAAAAAAAAAACGAAATTAACATTGTGGCAAAAGTATAGAAAATCTGTATATTTACAGAAAAATAACCATAAATTAAAATTGAGTTGCAGCCACATTGTCTGCATTTAGTGCAAGAATGTGATTTTCTATCGAAGAAACTAAATCCTGCGTCACTTGTGGGTCTATTTTGAACCAAACACATTCAGCAGCAGCTCAAAGCTCATTAACATAAAAGTACAGCAAAATTTTGCGTAAACCTTACAAGATATGATGTCACAAAAGTTCTCGATTGGGCCCAGATCAGGACTACACGCCTGCCAGTTGAAGATCAGTAGTATTTTGAGAGTTAAAGTTTTTGTTTTGTATGCAACATGAATAGGCGCATTATCTTGCTAAAATACATACTTTGGACCAGCTAAAAGTTCCCCAAATAACAGTAAATTGTTCTCCAACGTATGTGTGTAGTCTTGCGCTGCTTCGAAGCCATTGAATAACTCCAGAGATGCTCAAGCATTAAAGCAAATTGAGGACCAAATCATCAAATAGTCACCTCCTTGTTGTCGACTAAAGAAAGTCCCAGGCTTTTTAGGTAAATCATGCCAATAGTATGCATACCCATTCTACCACTCAAATTCCACTTTTTTCATTAATTTATATCATAGTGTACCACTTGGGTCTATATGACATATGTTTACAAAAAGCTGGTTGTTTTACTATTTTCATGTAAATTGATTTACCCCTTTCGTTAATGCATCTACGAATCATATCCGTCGACACAGAAAGTCTTAGCATACTTTTAATACCATCATTTGTGAAAATGCCAGTTTATGGATCCTTCTGTTATCTCACTTTCTTGTCACACAAGGCCTTCCAGATTTATATTTTGTTTTGAAGGAGTCACCCTTAGACTGTACTTCATAGACAGATTTCTTTGAACGATTCAATGTAACTGAAATTTCTGCAACATTCTTCCGTTTCCATTTCAGCTTCACTACTTCAATTAGCTCATCTGATTGAATATTTCTAGTTCGCGGCATCTTCACTAAACTATGCTATAGCAAGGTATAATTAAATACTTCAGACATGCGATATCATGACATTGAAATTTGCATTTTTGCGTGAACAGTTGCCAGAAAATCAAAAAAGTGTCTAAACTTTTGCAATATGCAAATTTGACTTTTTTCAATTAAGTTAAATATTATCCTATATTAAAACCATTATTTGCGTTCTAAAATGTTTAAAATGCATTCGAAAATATTTATAGCCATTTGTGTAACTCAAGAGCTCATATTTTTTATTTAAAGGTTAAATAACACCAGTGTCTAATCTTTTGCTGAGCACTGTATTAACTGTGCTCCTTTACACGCATACATACACTAAAAATCTGCTGGTCTGTAACGTAATTCACGAGTTCAAAAGAACAATATCAAAGAATCATTACCTGTAAAATCATAGAGCTGCCAATCAACACCAGGCTGATAAGGTAATAATCGTGCGTTTCTGCAGTGGCTAAGACGTGCTTTAGTTGCGATGCGTTGGCTGTAAGTAATGCAATGTCCATCATACCCTGAGCAACTGTTTTCCGAGTGGCATAGATATTTGCGTCCAGAGGACATTTGTGGTCTTTCTGTGAATTAAAAGAACACAATTGAGTTCACAGTCAATTTTTAGGAAGAATAAAAGTTTTAAAATACAAATAAAAGAAAATATAGGAATTACTTTGGATTCACTGCAAAACTTAAACACGAAAATAAACATATTTCTGAACACTTTTCGTCACCAAATTTATACAACAATTTAATATGTTGTGAAGAGTTTTTCGTGTGATGATTGTGCTCTCAATATATGTTGCAAAAGTGTTGCTATCTTGAAATGTGTTCTTAATATATGTCAAAGTATTGCTATCGAGAAATGTGTTCTAAAAATAGTGTTGTTAATTGTGTTGATGAAAATAGCTTCTTAAAATAGTGTTGTGCAGCAAAACTTTGTCCTAACACATTTTAACCAACACATTTTAAACACCATACAATTTGGAACACTAGTAAACAACACATATAAAACACTTTCAATATATTTTGTACATGGTGCCTTTAAAATTACACTATTTTTAAAATGAATGTTTTGAAATGCTTCAGCCCTTGAGTACCCAAATGGGTATATATCAGTTTTGTCCCATTTTATTAATGATACTCAAATATAAAAGGAATTTCGATATAAGAATAATATGTTTCGAATTCTAAGATTCGAGCTAATGAAAATAAAACAAAAATCTCGTTCTGAAGTCAAATGAGAGAAGAAATAATTCAGTAATAATTAAAAATACTGTAATAATCGCCAGTAGCAAAGAGGTTAAAACACATTTTCCACTCTTGCAGTTTTTAACAGCACTTTTTGCACAATCATTTTATTTAGTACAACACATTCGCAACACATTTATAATATAATCGAAAAATAATTTCAGTTAGAAATGTTGATTTTTACGTTCAGTTCGTGTTGAAAAGTGTTTCATGCATTTGCAGTGTTCGCTTAACAGTAGCGTACCCACTAAATCATATTTAAGCTACACTAATTAGAGTCGGGTCGGGTAACCCAATTTTAACCCGTACGTGAGCCAAATTAAGAGTGTGCATTTTTTTTTCTTTTTTAAGCTGATCGGGTGGGATTGAGTTGCAATACTTAGGTTTCGGGCTTAGATACAACAGATTTTTTCCAAAGAAATCCTAAGGTGTAGTTTGAGAAGAAAAACTATATTTGAATATGAATGATCTCATATGTTTATTTTCCTGCATAAAAGATAAATTCATATTAGAGACATTCCAGTTTTTCACAACTGTATTAAGTTATACATCAGTTTTCTTTGACCTCGAGCTTAGGTCGGGTTGAAATATGTCGGTTCGGATTTCGAACGAACTTCCTCGATTCTACTGTCTAATGATGTATGATCGACTCGATTCGATTATACTTTATGAACGATTATTATCGTAAAGTATAACCTCCTCAATCCTGAGACAAATATTACGAAGGACCAGTTTAAAAACCATATAAAACATCTAAAAAGATGTATCAGTCAGTATATGTCAACGCTTATGATATGCATACATTTATTAAAAATGTCGAAGTAATTTTAACAAATCCAGAAGCATTTAAATTAAGTTAAAAGGATGTTCTTTTGTGTCTCCTACATGCGACATCAGAACTGAGGAGGATAATTTTCTCCATATATCCAAATATGATGTAAAAATTAGGCGTTCGTATTGAAAATGTTGCATTTTGGTACAATTTTATTATTCTTTAAGCTGCCTTTATTTTTAAACCTTTATTTAAAAATGACTGTTCCCAATCGAATGGTTACCTTTTGTTCTTTTCTAGAATAATTTGTCGATTAAAATACAAGAAGCTTTTATTTCTATTTTGGGGGGGGGGGGGAGCAACGGTAAATCATAATTCAAAATATTCATATATATCTCACGGTTACGTCTAAAGTAATAACCCAAGAAACAAATTCAGTTATCACCACTAAGTAATGGGTAAACATTCATCTGTCGTTGGACAAATGTACATAAATTCAAATTTATACTGCCTTCTATATTGCATTGTATCACTTTGTGTTGCAAATGAAATCATAGTGTGTTCTACTAAAGTCATGGTTCTAGTTATACCTTAAATTTAAAAAAAATGTCCCTGAAGTTTCAAATCTGCATTTTGGATTGAGCCACATTGATTTTTTGCATAAAAGTGAAATACCAATGCGCAGTATTTTGAGTTAAGACAAATTCCGAAAAAGGCTAAATAAGTTTTAAGCGCACCTGATTCTGTTGAAATCACTTTACGAAATGTCAAATGCATTACGATTTCCTACAAACTGAACTGAGCTGAAAAATTTTCGTATAAGTTTTTATCATTAAATTTTCCAAGTTAATATAATGAATGTGTGAAAATTTGACTGTGAAACAGTCATCCCCTCTATTTTATGGTATCAGATTTGTTATTTTTTTAAATTGACAATTTATGATATGCAAAAAGTCCTGACATGATGTTTAAAAATTAAGGTAATTTTCGGATCCAGTGCTAAAAAATACATAAAAATTAAAAAATAACCATCGTGGTCTTGTGTTACCTAATCAAACTTTTTCTTAAATTTCTTGGCGGTCATCTGTTACGAATTGTGTGTTAAGTAAAATAAGTGTAAATATGGTAACCACCTAAAATTATAATAATATTAGATTCACATCTGATTTACATCAGTATGGAAAATTTAATCTCGATCAGATATATGAAAGTGACGACTACATATTATGAAAACTAAGGGGGAAAATACGACCGTTGAAATTAAATGAAAAATTATAAAAATAATTTTTTGTTAAAAGAAATCATGAAAAGAAACATTTTCAAATCTTTACAAAATAAAACATGTTAAAATACAATTATTTTAGCCATTCTGAAACTTAATAAATTTAACTCAATTGTAATGCTCGTACTTTTTTTTCAAAAACACAGATACACATGAAATAATTTCTTCAAATACCTTATGCATTTGGTATATGACCCCTCAAAACACGACTGAATTCTGTGCTCAGATGCAGTAGTATAAGTCAGAATGCATAGATGCAGTGGAAAAGTGGTATAAGTCATGCATTTTTAAACTTTCACAGCTAGGTACATTTTGGTGTTAAATGAACGGGACTTTTTTTTTGTCTTACTTGTCAGAGTATCAGGAAATGTTTTACTAAATATAACTTACAAGAACAGCATAACAATTTCGTAATGTTTTTATTTACTTAAATCGCTTTTAAAATATTTCTTTACCTTATTTAAAACATTTTTGTAATTGGAACTATATGTCTATGACTATTGATTTAGGATTTAGCAACTGGACACTGTTGAGAGGTGACACCCTGTATAAAAATTAAAACTGAAAAAGAAACGCAGTCTGGATTTAATGATAACGCAAATAAGTTAAATCGTAGCGTTTTTCTCCATTAATATCACTGTGTATGCAGGATTATTTTTATGGAAACCATCATATAAACCAATGTATGTATATTTTTTATAACTTATAAAAAATATTAAACAGATGGGGGTGGTTTTCTGGGGGCGAAATGCTCACATACAGGGCAATTCAAAATTTGAAAGCTTGACCAAACACTTGATTATCTAGAGCCCCTTATATCGGCCTTTCTTGAAAATTTAACCAAAGGGCTACCTTGTTACGGGTGGACCGTTTCTATTCTTGACTCGCCTTACGATCATTAGGTACATAGTTGCGCCCCAGGAGGCACTTTTGTAACTTTTTCCGAAACTGTTATGAGATATATCATTGGAGACCCTTTGATCACTCATTCATATTACGTGCTTCCTTCTACTGTCCCTTACTTCACTTTTAAATTATTGTTAATTAACTAGGCTCTTAATTACCTGAGCTTCATATATCGCAACTTCTTAAAAACTAGGCCAAATGGGTAATTCTGTGTTAGACGACCATTTCTGCTGTCCGTTTTCTTCCTCTACTACTAGGGAGCTTATTACACCCCCCGCTCTCCAAGGGACTCCTTTGTAACTTATTTCCGACCCCGCCGTAAGATTTATC
Source organism: Maratus speculifer (assembly GCA_964019185.1). Lineage (NCBI taxonomy): Eukaryota > Metazoa > Arthropoda > Arachnida > Araneae > Salticidae > Maratus > Maratus speculifer. The sequence goes on along the minus strand of OZ025299.1, from coordinate 29,695,820 downwards.
TTTGGATTGCACTTTGATCATATTATGCACTCCTCTTCCTCCACCAAATTGCACTCTCTAGGGGTTCATCTCCTATTCGAGTACCCAACCTTCAACTGATATATCTTAAGAGTTTCGTTCGAATTGAGGTTTGTTGAGGATAGAATACGGCCTCTGACGTGAAAGTTGGAACTAACAGATTTGGACGCGCATACGCAGCACACCTGCTATACGAAGCTTCAGGCATCAGAGAACAATGTCGAATGGTTTTGCAGAACAGGTTGTGTGAGTGAAAAGTGGAACTAAAGGTGTTTGCAAGACGTGCGCAGGTAACGGACACATGTTTCAGGGGGTTCGTTTAGAACACTGACGGTGGAAAGTGGAAATACACGATTTTCTAGTGCGTGCGCATCACTCCCGTAATTTGGCGCCGTAGGCAGAGGTGAACCAAGCTTTCGTTCAGTTCCAGGTTTCTTTTTTTTTTTGGTGGGGGGGGGGGGGGGGGAATTTTCAAATGAATTTCATTTCAGCCTAGAATTGATATAATTATATACCAATTTCAGTTCATTTAAAGTTAATGTAACGTGTCCTGTCAACGCCGGGCTGATCAGCTAGTGTGTAATAAATTAAAATTATACAAAATAATAATTGCAATAATATAACATTGAAGTTAATATTTCAATCTAGCATTTCAGCATTTAAAAAGTTTAATTCCGATATAGTATACAATACATTTAATTATTCCCCAGGGAAAATAATGATTTATGTATAACAAGCAGTTGGAAATTTTCCAACTACCAATTAGATTACACAAGAGGACAATGCTATATGGAAGACAGAAGCTTTATTTTCTGCCTTTTATATGCAAGAATTAGACTTTCGGAAGAGATGTAGGTCACACTTTAAGTTATTTTACGGATGAAAACGTTGTGAGATAATCAACTTATAATAATTACCAATATTTTAATTATTCCTCGAGATAAACATTTAATAATTGTTTAATAAATGATAAGGTTTTCGAAAATGTTTAGTATTATCTTAAAATTTTACAAATGCTAAAATGCGAAAATAAACAAGATATAAAAACCATGCTTCAAGCATATATTACGAAAGATTTTCTAACAAATTCAAAATATTGAAACAATGCTTCACCGTATAACGTGAAAGTGAATATCTAAAGAAACAGTTTGGAAAACACCTAACATATTTGTAAACATAAATTTCAGGAATTATCTACAACCCTACAACTTTACGAGTTATTTTGGGCAGTCCTGTACATAATTAGGAGGCCATGTACCTCAGTCCTATTTCAATATTTTAATTTTTATTTAACTAAAATATGTAATTCATAAAATAAAAAGCTATAGGATAATTTTGATGTTCTGCTTATCTCATAATTTTCTCGAATTCTAATACTAGGCCTATCACATTTTTTTTATTTTAATTAAAAAATAGTAATCTTAGAACCAAAGTTACAACATCCGCGTTGTATCTTGACTCTAGGCATGTTGTATCATAAATCCTTTTCTGTGATAAATAAAATTATGAATACTTTTTTTATAATGCAATTGAAATGATTTTTTAAAGTATAGTTAACAGATTTGTCATAGATGTCTATTTAAAGCTCTATTAAATTAATACAAAACAGAAGATGTAATTAGAGGGGGATAATTTCGAACTACAATAGACATAATTACATTTTTATTTTACTTTTATGTAGTTTTTCGTACATGTTTGTTTTAGCAAGATGCAAAATCCCCAAAATACAACTGTATAAAAAGTTTATTTTTAAAAAACGGATACCATACCTAGAAATTCATAAAGAATTCCGTGTCATTCAATAAAACTAGATTCTGGCAAAATGCTAATGATTAGTCTGCAACTGAAAAAGATTTTCCTCAAGTATAAATTCTATTACAATGCTATTAAATCGTTTAGTGGACACAACAATCATTTCTTCATTATCATCTATGCATATTTTTGTACACACAAGTGATGTACATACCGTAAAATATCGAACGTAATCCCCTCTCTTTAGCGTACAGGGAATTATGATTTTAAAATGGGCTTATAATCGGGCTTTTCTTGAGAAGCTTATGCAAGTTGGGAGGGTATTTAAAAAGGAGATGGCCTATAAATGGCACTCTTTCAAAAAGGAAAATTGCATATGTATTAGGGGGAAGAGGTAGTATTTGGAAGGGCTTGCTTTCGCTAAAGTGTGGTATTCAGAGTTAAGTTTTGAATTCTTTCTATTAACGATACGAGGACAAACTTTTCTGAAATATTTTAATTTGTTGACTTTTTAGCAGAATAATATGTAATTGCGTTGTACTTTGGACCTGCTCAAAGCACAACACTATTGCTAGGTTCAACATACAAAACTGGATGACTTGAAAAATTACTTCTTACCATTTTCTAGTTAGGCTTAAAATGATTTGAAACTCATGTCATGATGAAAAATATGTGCTCTTTTTTCATGTGCAATTTTGAATTTGAAGCGAATAACTGTTGAATACCATGAAAAATTGCAGCTGTAAAAAATTTACTTTTTAATAACTTTAAAAAAAAATTCTCTGCAACATGTGCTGAGTGTATTGAAGAGATCAACTGCTAAGTGATACCTAAAAACCACATTGTATAGTTTTATAAAAATCCAATGGGTATAAGTAAAATCTGTACAGATCCAACGTACATATGCTCAAGGTGCAACACTTTCTTCTATAGATTTGTATTATATAGTATGCTAAAATTTAGCTCATTTAGAAACTTATAAACAGTTGAAAAATTCTCTTCAGCAATAAATGAAAATGTACTCCTTTTTAAAAAAAACAGCCATGTATGCTACACCAAAATCATGCAAAATATTAGTTAAATTTAAAAACGCATACCACAGTTAAAAATGTAAAAAAAATATTATTCAGATACATTACTATAACTTATACGGAACTTAAGTTGAATTTCATCTCGTTTTCCTTAAAACAAAGCCTAAATTTCATTTTTTTTCAACTAACCAAAATAAAATTGCGGCATATTTTGGAATATCTACTTACATTCTCCAGCAATCTGGCGCACATTTTTCAACAGAAAAAGGAAAGAGTAATTTTGGCTCGGATCCACAAGTAAAACAATCGTAACGCTAAAATTTGTTTTTAGAAAATAAGTCAATTTTAAAAGCCTTTAAAGAATAAATCTAGACGTTTTTGATTGCTTCCACAGATTTCACTGATGACCTATAAAATGAAAAATAAACTTCCTATACGAGTAGATTGCTTCTACAGCATCCGTTTTTTCCGGATAAACGGGCTTCCGTAGCCAAATAAACTCGTATCAATTCTTTCATTGTCATATAAATAACTTTTATAACGTATAAAAATGTCACTTATCAGTTTATTGAATTATAAGAGCAGGTTAATCAGTGCTCGAAACGAAATCCAATCTAGAACAGCTATTAGAACACGTAGCTAAAGATACAGGCAACGAGGCGCCGATGTCTCGACCTGCCTTGACCAAGTATACAGTGTCTCACATAAGTGATGGGACACTTGTGCTTTACAAAAGGAAACTAATCAAATAAATTAAAAAAACATGTTTACATTTTTTTGTGGGTGTGTTTCATACTTAAATTTAGTAAAGATTATTACATAACATACATTTTGTCAAAATATTAAAATATTAATTTAATAAAAATACAAATGTTTAGAACGGAGCAAAAAATAGCTCACATAAGTGATGGGACACTATTATATATGCAACAAAAATCGTCTGAAATAAGCAATAAAAATATTTTTTGGGGTTTTATTTTTACTTAAAAGCAATTGGCAATAATTTATAAAATCGTCTGCAGTATTTCCCTCCAGTTTGTTTTGGAATTTGTGTTTTTTAGCTCTGTGTAGCCATGAATGCTAAACGAAAAGAAACTTCGCCTGAAATTCGAAAATTAGTTATTAATTTGCATATTGAACATGGAAAATCTATTAGAAAAACTGCTGAAACAGTTAACTTGAGTCGTTCAACAGTTTTTAATATCATTAAACGATATAAAAAGAATGATATGATTCAGGATAAAAGAAAACCTGGCCGACCATCAAAGCTATCCAATGGAATAAAGCGAATTATCGTTCTAAATATTTAAAAAAAATCCAAGAAATAGTGCTTCAAAAGTTGCTGCTGATTTACAAGCATTGTATGGAATAATTGTTAATCCTGAGACTATTAGAAGGGTAATTCGATCTGCTGGATATCACGGTAGAGTAGCCAGGAAAAAATTCTTCGTAAGTGAAAAGAATAGAAAACTCAGACTAGCTTTCGCAAAATCCAACATAAATAAGAATTCTGATTACTGGAATAAAGTTATGTTTGCTGATGAGAGTAAATTTAATATATTTGGTTCTGACGGTAGAATCTTGGTGTGGAGAAAACCTCGAAGAAAACCCGGGGAAGAATTTCGCAAACAGAACTTGGTACCAACAGTAAAACATGGTGGAGGAGGAGTTATGGTATGGGGTGTATGTCGTCCGCTGGAGTTGGTAATCTTGTTTTTATTGACAGTATAATGGATCAGTACAAGTATATTGATATTTTAAAGCAAAATTTGAAATCTTCAGCACGAAAATTGAACCTTCATAACGATTTTAAATTCTATCAGGACAATGACCCCAAGCACACTGCTCTGAACGTTAGACTCTGGCTGCTATATAACTCTCCTGAAATAATAAAAACACCACCACAATCTCCAGACTTAAATCCCATAGGGAATATTTGGCAAGAATTGGAATCAAAAATTCGCAAACACACCATTTCTTCAAAACAACTAAAATCGGTGCTTCAAGAAGAACGGGGTAAAATCACTCCAGAAATCACAAAAAAATTAGTCGAATCCATCCCAAAAAGATTAAATCATGTTTTAAAAGTAAAAGGAAATCCAACAAAATATTAAAACCTTTTAAAAAGTAAAATTTTTGGATAAATATTTGATGGAAAAGTAAGTGTCCCATCACTTATGTGATCCATTTTTTGCTCCGTTCTGAACAATTGTATTTTTACTAAATTAATATTTTAATATTTTGACAAAATGTATGTTATGTAATAATTGTTACTAACTTTAAATATGAAACACACCCAAAAAATTTTTGCACATGTTTGTTTATTTATTTTATTGCAGTTTCTTTTTATAAAGCACAAGTGTCCCATCACTTTTGTGAGACACTAAGTTCAATAATGGGTAGAAATCAGCCTGTCTTAATCACATGACAACCAAAAATAGGTGGAAGTATAGTGACTTGACATTTTCATTGGTTACGATCATAACCAAATTTACATTCACGTTAGTCAAAGCCATTTCTCAAGATCCCACATCTGAAAGAGCCTTACAAATTTGATTAATCGCTTATCTTTCCGAAGATACATTAAAAATGCCATAAAATTCCTTTACAAAATCAGTTGGCAGTAACACAAATTTGGGATGAGTTCGTTCTAGATACTTTATCATGCTCCAAAATTATTCGCTGTAAAACCAAATTTAATTTCTTCTAAACTTATAATTAATTTCTTGGTGTTAAAATTTCAATTCCGAAAGATTCCTATATTTGTCAAGCTATTCTATCAACATTTCCGATATTTCCAACAACATTCTATCTACATTTATTCAATAAGAAAACCGAAAAAAATATTTTTAATAAAAGAAAATATTCCACAAAATTACTATAAACAGTGACTTAGCTCATTTTAATATACGAAAACTTTTAAATCTATATTATAAAATAAAACATTTCTGTGAGTAACTGTCATCATATTGACGGAAGCAACACCTGAATCAAATTTAGCTTTTACTGATTTTTTTTTATTCTAAACTTTACACAATTTTAGTTTATACCATCGCATCGACTAGAATTTTTTTTCCCAAATGCAATGTTTGAAAACCGCTTCTCAATTTATAGGATTTTTTTTTTATATATAAAATTTTAAAAATAACTTTCAAGCATGATTTTGTTTTAAAAATTCTCTAATACATATAGCACGATTACGAAACATTAACCCGTTTGCGCTTAAAGCAATAGATGGATTTGTTTCAGGCGAATATTCTACAATGAAATTAAAGCTTCACGAATAAATAACGTAAATTTAATAGACGTGTGATCAAAATACGCGCTTAAGAAGTTCAAATTAGAAGAAACAAAATGGGTGCTATAAAGTAGCAAATATTTGTAAATTTTTTTGGCTAGTCATTCTTGATGTGCGGTTAATACGATAATTTTTAATTTTGAAACTTTATTTGTATACATTGATATTTTTCATATAAAAATCCTTTTTGGTATTGTTATTAGGCTATTTAACAAATATGCTACAGGTAAGAAATCTATTAGGAGTTTCCAATAAAAAATGTTTTTACCTATGTACTGTAACTCGGGAAGGATCTTCCAGTTTATTTAATTGTACAAATCTAACGCATTAAAAGAAAAATATTTTGTGTGCGTTTTTAGATCAGAAAGATTAAATTTTCATTAATTCATAATTTGGGTCAAAGTATTAAATTATGCATTGGAATTTATACAAAGAAATTCAAATGGATAACCAATGCAAATTAATCGATTAAAAAAAATTAAAACGTCATTTCAGGCTAACATTTAGATAAAATAGCAAATATTTAAGGATAACATTTAGATAATCTTCCCGGGTATAATTTAACATAAATATATCTTGTTTTAAAAAATTCTTTTAACCCTTTCCGGCACGGGCAAATTCTTTTAGTAAAATGAGAAATTAAAGACTGTCCCCGGAATTTGCAAACGATTTTTTTAAAAATTAAGAATCCCTTAATTTAAGCTTTGATTTTAAAAGCAAAAATTTTATTAAAATATTATTGGTGCCGTTTACAAGTTTAGAATTAAAATTAGGTATCCCGAACTGAGCACAATGTGCCGTAAAGGATTAAAAAGGGTTAAAATCTAACAAAATCAGCGTCACATAGAAACAATACAGGTTTCCTTAAGTATATTGTCTGGTTCAAAACAATTGACACAGACCCTGAAAATTAAAGGAATAGGGTAACATCCCCAGTAATTGGCATGCACCAATGTTGGCACATCCTACAAACATGTCCTAAAATAAGATTTATATCCAGTCTTTTAAAAATGCAAGACCATATATCAGTTATATGCTCATTTACGTTAAAGATTATAACTTTGATTTATGCTACTAGATGACAATAGTGGCTAGGAAAGAGAAACAATTATGGCTTGTATCAAATTAGCCATTTTTGTTGCAAATGCTTCTTCTTTGGCTTAAGGAAGGCATGCTTTTCAATTCATTATTATCTGATTTATAGTGTACTTTAAATTTTAATTGACAACAGTTTTGTTTAGTTAAAAAGGGTTTTTTTAATTGTGTAAAAGTATTTTCGACACAAATATTTAAATTTCTGAATTAATGATAGATGCCAATTAATGGTGCTTCGATTTTGCTAGTTCCAAGTAATTGGCACCTATTCCAATTACAAGAAATTCGCAAGGAATTTGAGATTAAACCACTTATTTTGGAAGTGTTTTTAAAGTTATAGACTAATTTTGTTTATCATTTGTTTTTATTTGAAAATATAAAATATTATTAGTAATTGGAAGCCATTAAAGCTTCATATGACAATTACTGGGGACATCATGACAATTACTGGGTATTAACATACGTATATTGTATTGTTTTAAAGTGTTTACATTTCAGACTAATATGCTGATTTCTTACTCTCAAAAATCTGAAATGTGCCATCTTCATCTACAGTAAATTAATTTAAAGCGATTAAACCCAATGCAAAATGTAAAGATTCTTAAAAATATAAACACGTGCCAATTACTGGATCACAAGGTGTCATACATCGGTGCTCTAGGTGCCAATTACTGGTGATTTCAGCGACTTTTTATAAATATATTTTTATAAAAATACTTTTTCAATTTTTTTTTTTTTTTTTTTTTTTTTTTTGCTTTTAGTGGGCAAAATAGATGCACAGATATGCATTCTTTGATTTAAAAATATTTCCAAGTAAATATCTTATTTCTTTGTAACAAATTCTTAATGTGCCAATTACTGGGGATGTTACCCTACTTGTCATACATAGCCACGCTCTAACTCACGTAAATTGAGTCTGATTTTCAAACAATTTGACCAATGTTAACAAGTTGGGCGCCACATCAGTCACTGACACTGAATTTTCCGTTTAGACCACGTCAGTCACCGGTGACTGACACTCCAAAATATGATAAAACTAAATATATATATAGTTTCAAAATTTACTAAACTTTTATTTATTACAGGATTATATATTTTTAATAATTACTTAAAACAATATAAATGTTTTAGTTTTATATCATTTTACACTATCAGTCACTGGTGACTGACGCGGTCTAAACAGAAAGTTCTGTGTCAGTCACCGTGGCACTCAAAGCGGTAATGATGTTCACCGTTATGTGTTCGGTATTGAATAGGAAGTGCATTAATATTTCATAAAAGTGCATTGAGAGTAAACATTAACATTTCATTTACCGGGGTATTCAAAACAATTCCGTTATATTTTATTTAATGAAGGAAAATCATTTGCAGAGCATTTTAATAAGATTACGCTATTTCAAATGTGTCGAAATTGATATAAATCATTGAATTTCATTACAGATGATTGTAGAATATGGCATTCACAGCATTTGCTGTTCATTTACAGAGACACAAAAGAAATCTGTTACAGTACTACCTTTGACCGGTAACGGTATGAAGTGCGTTTTCAATTACGGTATGCGCTTTAAAATTTAACAAATTTTCACATGTAATTTGTTGAGTATAAATTCTATATCTCGTCTACAAATACATACCTTGCTGCACAAAAGAATTCACGTACCATTCTTCTTAATAGCGGCAATTGCTGAAGCTGAACTTTAAACTGAGCCGCGATTTATCAACGGAACTAAATTTTTGCATGAATGTAGTTAATAGAAATATGTATCATATACAGGGCTGCTCAAATAATTCAGATAATTTTCCGACTGTAGATGGGAAGTTTTGAAACTAGATTTTCAAATGTTTAAAAACCAAACCATGTAATAAAAACATTTCAAAATGGTTTAATTATGTATGATACACTATATGGCCAACGGTGACCGGGCACTTGCGATTTTAGACGGTTTGTTAAATAATTCGAAAAATACATGAGGAATTATCCTGAAATTAAAGGTGTATAAAATGAATAGTAAGGTCATAATTCCGTAATCTTTTTTCCCGAAACCACAACCAACAATCTGAAAAAAGCGAATATATTTTGGATAACCCTGTGAAAACTAATGTAGCGAACCCATTCAAAGTGTGGATTATGATTAAGCGGCTTATTGTAATAAACTGTGTTCATTTGTATGAGAAAAGCATATATTCTCGTACACTGTAAAAAATAACGGACGATTTAACGGAAGTATTACTGGTAATCTGGACGCCAGTACAATTTACTGTTTTTTAACGGAAAAATTTCCGTAAATTCCGGGAAGAAGTCGAAAAAAACGGAATATTCACGGAAAATTTTCCGTTAAAAAACAGTAAATAGTACTGGCGTCTAGATTACCAGTAATACTTCCGTTAAATCGTCCGTTATTTTTTACAGTGTAGAGAAATTAAGGTTTTCATAAAAACAGTTCAAAAAAAAGTTTTTTGCTTATAATTTGCAGAGTTCTTAATATAAAAAAATGTTCTTTTCAGAAAATATAACAAACAACATTTCACACAATACTCTGAAATCAGAATTAAAAATTAATGCAAGTTGTATGAAAAATGAGTAAGTTTACTAAATTTTTCACTGCGCATGCTTGAACGCTATCAAAATTTCATTTGCATATTGTACTAGTTAAATAAATGGAGAAACTTTTGTGAAATTCTAAAAAACATAGTTTGGAAATTCTAAAAATTATCATCAAAAGAGTAAGCTCAAAATCCGCTGTTCCAAAAATGAAGCAAAAAATGAAGGGCTGTATACATACGTCCTTTGATTCGTGTCAATATAGAATACACAATATTGCACATACTACTATATTTGGACACAGCCCCTGAATGCGAAATTAAGAATACGATGGAAAGCATTTCATAACCTATGCTTCACGCATGAATTTTGTTTCTTATTTTTTAAATAGTGGGAAATTCCTGAAAAGATTAACTATTGAAAGTAAATTCAGTATATTAATATCAGTCGCTGAAGAATTGACAAGGGTGTGGTCCAAGGTTCTGAAGGAAGAGTAATTGCAATTGTATTCCGTTAAAAATCAAGCCTACGATTTATTGCACACCAATTTAAATGAACTAAGAGCATCTGTTTAGCTGGAAGAAATTTAATAATTTTTTCAAGTGATAAGCATTTGATAAACAATTTTCTAGTTGCCTAAGAAAATGTAGCCCATCTCAAAGATGAATTTTTGAACTAAGATTTTGTTAATGATTTATTTTAATCTTCCAGCACACGCATAAAAACTTATTTGATAAGTATATTTTAAATAGTCAATTAAGAAATTCGATACGGGAGCTTAGTTTTCAGCAATAATAAAGCCCTCCTGCTCAGTTGGATGAGTTTTTTTTTTTTTTTGTAGGTTCGTAATTTTATAAATACGTAGTATCTGTCTTCTGGTCCGTCCGTCTGCCCGCATATAACAACGCAAAAATTACCAAATAGAATGGTTTGAAATTTAATATACAGAACAGTAGAAGAATTTTTTCGAGTTATTTCAAATTTTATCAAAATCGAATCAAAACTAAAAAAGATTAATAGGGATTTCCTTCATTCTATTAAATCCTATCATACGTAATGAACTCAGTGATATCTCATGATAGGTAATGGTTGTTTAAGGACACAGTCGATGAGTGGCTCATAGGGCTTAATCCCTCCTCTTTAATTAAAACAAGTTGCAAAAGTTGTTAATACATTTTCTGTCTTAAATGTTTGCGCTTGTTCATCTCTGACAAAAGTAAAATATTGTAATATTAGTAATAAAAGTTATAGTAATCATGAAACTAGTAAATCTGCAGATCAGTGGCCTCAAACATCAATTTTACATTTTATTTTGAAATTATTTTATTTAGTATTTAAAATATCCAACTCGCAGTATCATTTCTTTCATATTTCTAATTATGGTACTTATTAATAATATATTAAATAGTCTCTAGAAGTTTGTTAAAAACAGACAAAACTACACACTAATGTTCCAAACCTTTTTTTATTATTACCACCTTTTAAATCCCTCACTTTTCAATAATTTGATAGCTGTAATTGCCTGATATTTAGTATTTTGAGCTATCCATTTAAAATAATTAAAATATAGGAATACAATAATTGATGCAAACAGTAAATGATTATAACAAATATTTTATTAATAACTGGTGTCCTGATTGTTAAATTTATTTGAAAATAACTATTGTGTTTCCTTAGTAAGTTTTCATTAACCCTTTATGCACTGACGGTACTTTAAAGTACCATTGAAGAAAATGTTAACCTTTGAGCTCTGGGGTGTAAATTTCTTTAAAATTCCAAATGTTACATTGGCACCAATATTTTGCAAAGACAAAAGCCGGTTAACGATAAACACGAAAAAATGCATTAACCTTTTTTCAAATAAATTTGGTCGAATATTCTGGTGCGAGTGTGACATTTTGGAATTAAAATTATATGGCAGAAAATTCTACCATCAGAGCAAAACGGGTTAAATAAAACTTATTTATTCTGTCTATTAATAAAAGATTTTTTATTCTTTCCACACAAAACACTCTTCTCGATCCAATTTAGAATAGAATAGAGAAACAGTCGAAGCTAAATATTTTCAAAAAGTGGTAGTTTTATTATTCCTTTTTTATAGGTATTTCTTCTCTTTCTTTACATAAAATTATGAGAAACATATTCAACTGCAAAAACGTTTCAATTTATAGACAGGATCATGATGCATTTAAACTCGTTGCTTTTTTTAAGAATTGATATTTTCAAAAGAGTAATTTTGGTTAGTTAATCTGATTATTTTTGTGAATACCGTATTTACTCGTATATAGGGCGCACGCGTGTATAAGGCGCACCCCTACTTTACAAGTAAAAATGGCGATTTCTTAAAATCTCGTATATAACGCGCACCATAAATTTGATACGCTAATGAATAATGACCAAATGAATCTCAGTAAAAAAAAAGAAGTCGAAACAAACATTACACCAGACTAGAAAACAAGACGAAAATGCATTTTTAGACTTCAGGTTGTAAGAGAATGGCGGGAAATGGGAATGAGTGACGGTAAAGAGAATTTCTAATTAGCGTTTAGATAATGTCATTAGCTCTGTTGTATAAAAAAACTGCAAGGAATGAAATAAATATGCAGTAATACTTCAATTAAGTAACAGTTTTAATGTCTTCTTTGAATAATTTCTTGTTTCATATGTATATCGTTCGACTGCATCCAACAGTAGAAAATTATTCCGTGTATAAGGCGCACCTAGGAGTTTTGCCTTAATTTTTTGGGGAAAAAGTGCGCCTTATACACGAGTAAATACGGTATATCACAAAAAAATTATAACTACCGATATATTTAAACAGTTTTAATGGAAAAAAACATATCTAAATTCCACATTAGTATTATCTAAAAATTCCAGTATATCTTCAGATCTTAAAAGATAATTATTGAGATGGATCAATTTCTTGATAAATAATTCGGTAGATAAAGGGTTAAATTCTAGTTCTAAATACAGTCATAAAAACATAAAAAAAAACAATTTTTAAAGACATTCCATAAGGGTGTCCATTACTGACGCATGCATGGTAGATTTAAAAGTTGTAAACTTTGAAAAATACAAATTGTTAAAAGCAAAAATATGTTTCTTTTAATACAAAATTAGCTATATGTTAGTAAATTTAAGAGGCATTGCAAATCTTTTGCTTCATAACACAGGTAAGTGGTTTGGCTAATGTATTGTTAGAGTGAAATTTATTGAATAGATTATACTATAGGAGGTTTGGCATAAACACAATTTCTTACTAAAATTTGACTAAATTCTAAATTTCAAAAATTAAAATTCCATTAACAATTTATAAGTTCACAGTTTTATTCACTGCTTTAACTAAAAATGCATGTGTTTGTTAAAAATTGCATGTTTTTCAAATCCAGTGCCTTAAATTTGACATCCCTAATTTATTTTTGACACAAAGAAAGAACTTATGCATAACTTATAACGCCCACAGGAAGGTAGTCTTTTTATATATTAAGCAAGAAATATTTTTCCCCTGTTTATTCTATTTTTGAGTTTATGTATTTAAAAGTTTAAACATGACCATGTTAATGATAATTTCGTTAGATTTGTTTTTCTTTTTGTGCCGGCCGATTAGATCCAGTGGGTCCCTCCGTGGGGGTCTTTCGATGTTGTTGTATGTATGTCGGCCAATTATCTGCACTATGGGATATAGGCCCTAAGGGGTGGGATGCCCTCCGTGGGGGTCTTTCTAAGGGAACCTAACCCGTATTTACGCAAGGTTCGAAGAAAACCACGGAAAACTCCGAACGGTTAGGCCGACGGTCGCGATTGGGTTCGAACCCAGCACCTACCGTCTACCAGTTTGAGGTCAGAACCTCCCGGCCAGGGGGTCTTTCGAAGGGAACCTAACCGGTATTTACGCAATGAAATCCAAGGTTCGAAGAAAACCATGAAAACCTCTGAACGATTAGGCCGACAGGTGCAATTGGGTTTGGTAATTACGTCAGGGTCAAAAGTTGTGAAAGTACTTAAATTACAGTTTAAAAATGAATGGAAATACTCAGGGTAGCTAGATCCATAAGATCTATCCGTAGTCGGCACTTATACGTTTAGTTGAAACAAACAAGCAATAAACAAATTAAATACAAATAAACCATTTGTAGTGATCAATTTTATATCCATTAAACACAACCCCAGACTTCAATTTAACTACTTCCCTAATTATCCCGAGTTGCCTCGGGTTCGTATCAGGGCCATAGCTAGAAGTGAATAATAGGGGGGGGGGGCATATTTTCGAAAAGAATAAGATGAAAAATTAGAGTGTATAACTACTGCAATATTAAACATGTTAGCTTCATATGTGCAAATGGGACGAACAAGAGTTTAAACTTTTATTTTAGTTACAGTTTAGTATTTCTGCAAAACTGAAAGGGCCTAGAATTAAATTCGATTTGGGTCATTCCATGCCAAATCAACCAGTGACTCAACCTGACCCTTTCCGATTTCGATGAAACTGCTAGGGATCATTCTCTAATATGATATAAATTAGAGCATATTTTTATTTTTTGTTTATCGCTTTAAATTTTTATACAATTAATTATTTAAATTTTGAAAAATCATTTTTTGACTTGCATAAACATTTTCTATTTTGAATTTCTCAAGTTCTATCAAACATAGAAAATTTTATGACCCCTCATTTCAAAGAGGAGTTTATAAGGTTTAATTTGATATGCAAATTGACTATGTAAAGTTAAAATAAATAAAATTTAAATTTTTTTAAAATTTAAAAATTTTATAGATAGTTATTTTTAAAAATTTTGAAAAAATTGTATGTTTGTTGTAATATTATAAGCTTTAAATTCTGAAATTTTTGCAGTGGGATCTCAATGGGATCAGGAGTTATTAAATAAAAGCTGAAAATTACCATTAAAATAGCAATTTAATTCTGTCGATTTTGTTATTTAGTTATGATTTGTATGGTAATTTTCAGCTTTTATTTCATAACTCCTGATCCCATTGAGATCCCACTCTAAAAATTTCAGAATTTAAAGCTTATAATATTACAACAAACATACAATTTTTTCAAAATTTTTAAAAATGACTATCTAAAAAATTTTCAAATTTTAAATTTAAAAAATTTTTAAATTTTATTTATTTTAATTATACATAGTCAACTTGCATATCAAATTAAACCTTATAAACTCCTCTTTGAAATGAGTGGTCATAAAATTTTCTATGTTTGATAGAACTTGAGAAATTTTAAAATTGAAAATATTTATGAAAGTCAAAAAATGATGATTTTTTAAAATTTAAATAATTAATTGTATAAAAATTTAAAGCGATAAACAAAAAATAAAAATATGTTCTAATTTATATCATCAGAGAATGATCCCTAGCAGTTTCACTGAAATTGGAAATGGTCAGGTTGAATATTGAATTTTTTTGGTTGATTTGACATGGAATGACCCATTTTTGAACAGAATTTCATTTGGATTTTCGGAACAGAAATTTATTTAGTGACCTTGGAATTTTTTCCAGTGGAGGCTGACCCCCCTCCCCCTGCTGGCACCCTCTTAGCTATAGCCCTGGTTCGTATATTTTACAATTAATTATTATCTTGAGAAAGCTTTGGCATTGCATAATTTGTCACCACGATTTGTTTATCACATTTTTCCTCGGCCTGAAGCTTAAAAAATATATATAATATAGAAAGTAATATAGAATATAGATAATATATTGTAATACAGAAAGTAAATCCTTATATAATATAGAAAGCAATATAGCATAATAAATTATATACAATATTTTATTGGCAGTTTTTCAAGATTTCAGATGCGAAATGGTGAGTTTCAAATAAATTGATGATTTCTTTGTAAATAAAAAAATAAATGGTAAAGGAAGCGCTTAACGAATAATTAATTCAAGGTCTACAGAATATAAACAAAGCTAGTTAATTTAGCTTACATACAAACACAAAACATAGGGAAGAGCGGGGAGGAATGGGACACTTTATAAAAACAAGATCAACTTTATTTGGTACAAAACTAAAAATTTCGATCAATAGAACACAAAATGAAACACTTTCGAATGTTCTTGAACAATATAAAAACATAATTTGCAGAAACAATTTCATAATTAAAGAAGTTGAAAATTCCAAAGTGTGTCCCATACCTCTCCACTAACAGGGAGGTATGGGACAACTATAAAGCAATGAATGGTAAGACACAAATAGTCTAGTATCAGCTATACATACAGTCTAACAAAGATTGTAAGTTAATAATGTCTGTGCTAGAATATCAAATTCCAGATTTTTATCACTGGGAGAAAAATTCAGGACTGTCAGTCAGAGATTACATTAGAAATTCATCAACTCAATTTATTTACATTTTGAAGTCAGTGAATTTGCAATATTATAATTTATTACTACCTAAAAATATTTACATATTAGCAATTTACATTCATCTTATTAAAACGAAGGAATTAGACTTGTCCCATTCCTCCCTTTGCTAACATTCCCATTCCTCTTCTACCTCCTTTTATGATAAACTGCTTACATAAACAAAAATGCTACTTTAAAGCATAGTTTAAATTATGGATAATGTACAATATAATGTTCTATAAATAGGAAAAATATTACATACACGCGTAAACAAGTCATTAATATACAGAAAGCATAAAATGTATTTGAAACAAATTTAGTTTTGATTCTTAAAATAATACTTTTCTTTATACAATTGCAAGCTTATGCAAATCAGCATCTTTTTTCAAATGAAAATTGGGGTACCACTGGTTCATCTAAAGAGCGATTGGTGAAATGTTTAGAATGAATATTTACATAGAGAAAAGCCTGCTGTCCCAATTCCCCCTACTGTCCCATTACACACCACTCTCCCCTTGCTATTAATAAATGAAAAAATTCGCAAATGGTTAAAAAAGAGATATGCATTCATTGCAGGAAACGTATTACATTTCTGTAAGTTATTGAATTGATTATGAAACATCTAATATGTAATTGAAGTAAAGTTTAGAATAAGATATATAGCGAAAAACCTGCCGTCCCATTCTCCCCTGCTATTGGTCATTAAAAAATGAAAATTTTCGAAAATAAAAAGAGATATACACATATTTCATTGCGGAAAACGTATTACATTTCTGTAAATTGTCGAACTGATTATGAATCATGTCAGAGATCTTACATTTCTGAAGTTTTAAAATAATAATGACATATCAAAATTAGAAATATCGGTTTACTTACTTCTCGTTCACGTCCACTCATTGTTTTAAGAGACCGGTTTTTGGAACTATATTTTGGTTATTAAGTACTTAAACGAATGCCGCTTTACTCGTTCCGAAATTGCGTTGGTCTCCCAGCTGATGTTTAAAATAGGCGCATGCGCCAAAGCTCACGAAACCTCACGGTGAAAACATTCAGGCATGACCTCATGGTTCAAGGGAATATCTGATACGTGAGGGAAATAATGGGGATTTTTAAAAGCTTTTAAACAAATACTTACTCTCTTAACTACCAATCTAATTTTAGTATACACTTCGGGAAACAATTTCCTTCTTTATTTCTTTAATTTTTATGTGTTAGAAATTTGTTTTCTGTATATTCGAAATTCCTCTATGAAGTGCTATGATGCAAATGTTTTCCTCAGATCAGGATGTTACATGAACCTTTTATTGAAATTAAGATAAAGATAGTAACTAAAATGGAATTTGATATGTGTAAAGATTTTTTAAATTATCAAATGATTTATTTAAACAACTTTCTATTTTTTCCTTTTAACCTTTAGTCAAGGTACTTTCACATAAATATAATTACAAATACAACAAGAATGAAAAATCGTGCGTACGGCATAGATTATCAAACACTTTCCAACACATTTAGAATACTGGCCTACCAGTGATCGAGAATTTCTGCTCTCTTAACTGATAGACGGGGGATGCTGGATTCGAACCTTTGAACTCAATCGCGCCAGTCGGCCTAAACATTCGGAATTTTGCGTGTTTTTTTTTTATTTATTTATTTATTTTTCCTCTCGTAAATACGGGTGAGGTTCCCTTAGAAATATACCCCCATGGAGGGGTCATTTATTTTTATTAGGCGGTTCTTCCTTTTTTTTTTTTTTTTTGAGGCACTAGGAGGCTCTGCCCCCTACGAGCTATGCTTGTCAGCCCCCGTTAAAGCACCACAAACTCTAAAATCACGCTAATTTTTATCGGCTTTTTAAAAGATTGCAAAACATTAAACTATATATATGTTAAGTGACGATCTCCCTATAAACGGGTTTCCATTGATTTCCCTTTGATAAGGGGAATTTTAAGGTCTAATCAGCTGCTGTTAAACATCTACTGGCTGTTTACATGTTTGATTAAATAAGATCAGTTAAGCTGTCATAGTAAAAAAAAAAAAAAAAAAAAAAAAAAAAAAAAATCTTTTTTTGCATTAAATTTATTGTAATTTCGCCTAATTGTGTGAATATTTCCATATAAAAAAAGTTTGATGCTTTAATCGATCTAATCGCCTCGACTATGCACAATGTGCAGTACACAATAGATCGGCAAAGGTGACTGTGCTCTTAATAATTATTTGAAGTATAAAAAACTGTTGGGTTCTTACGCTGTTAAAAATCTTCGTCAAACTATCCAAATCATTCCACTGTTTTTATAAAATAAATAAATAAATAAAAATTAACCATATTATGAAGTTTTCTTATTGGTCAGAATAGAGACGAATTACTATTATACAGGGTGTTCAATGGCTAATTTCTAAAGAGTTAAACATATAGTTCCAGTTACAAAAATATTTAAATGAATATTTTTTTAAAAAATTTAAATATTTTAAAAAATTTATTTGTAATAAAATATTTTAAAGTTTGTTTTTACTAATTAAAATATTTTTCAATATCAGGAACTGTAGATAACTACAATCATAATTATAATGCCTACATTCACAATTTTCTTTATTAAAAATACCAATTCTAGGCATTAGTTTTAGATCTTTAAAAAACAGAAGATAATTTTATATATCATAAAATTATCTGTAATATTTTATATGTCATAAAATTATGTAAATTTTTGATATATAAAATTATCTTCTGTTTTTTAAAGATCTAAAACTAATGCCTAGAATTGGTATTTTTAATAAAGAAAATTATTTTTTTTTAAAGTTACGAAATTTAAATCTTTACATGGTCTCCCGGTCCTATAAAGGATGTTTAGAAAAAAATTTCTATTGCACTAACAAGTAAGATTTAAAAAAAAAATCCCATTCGTTTAACATTCAAATTGACCGAGTTCTGAAACTTAGATTTCTGTGACTTATGCCAATTTTCTGCATAGGAACATAAATGGGTTGTATAATGATCCGAGGCAGATATTTCCTGCAGATATTTTACATTGTAAAATACATTAAATTAGTTGAAGGCCAAACCCTAAATAAATAAAATAAATAAAAATTTCACAAAGTGTTGACTATTTAAAAATTGAGGTCAATTTTTGTCAGTAATTTTCCATTTCTAAACTATTTAAGAAATCAAATTATTAAAAATTTTATATATTTAACTAGGTTACTTTAAACTGCAAAAAACAAACCATCGACAGTTTGAATGTTTAAGTGTGAGAAGCTATACAGATTCAAAATCCTTATTTCAAAGAAAACACGTTTAAAGTTTTGGATCTGAAAAAAAAAAATCTGTTTACAAAAAATCTGTTACTTAAATATTTGATGTCAAAAACAGTTTTGATGGCATATATATATTTTTTTTAATCTTCTGTTAAATGATTTGATATTTTTATTAACATAACCAAAATAAGATCCCCATAGTAAAAAATTTTAAATGGATTCTGAAAAATTCTTATATGCATCTGAATACGAGGGTCACTCCATAAGTTTACAGTAGAAAAAAACGGTAAGCGAGACAGCATTAGCTGAGGTCATTTAACTCTTCACTGCACCATGTGCCACATCTCTGATCACGAACAGTCCCAAAAAGGGAATAACACTTATTTTGTCCATGTCAGAAGGATGCATTTTAAACTCATTTAATTTCAAAATATAGCAGTACAATATTAAAAAATCTTAATTGTGTACATAGAGTACACGCCATAAAATATCAAATGTTAGATGAAAATTTGAAAATTATTTTTTTTAACTCATTTAGTTTCAAAATATAGCAATACGATATTAAAAAATATTAATTGTTTACATAGGGTAACACGCCATAAAATATAAAATTTTAGATGAAAATTTGAAAATTATTATTATTATTATTATTATTATTATTATTTTTTTTTTTTTTTACTATTTTTCCCAATATTATACCGATATATAGATTTCAAATAATTTTTTTCATAAAAATTGAAAAAATCGTGTAATGAAGAGTTAAATAAATTTAACTCCTCAATAGGTGGAATATTAAATTTCTTTTACAAAATCTTTGACGAAGTTGCCAGAGTAAATTAAAATCAGTATGGTGATTCAGTCTCACCGAGGATGTCGGTATCGCCAAATCATTTCCACGTAGTGCTTTTTAAATGATTTTAAAGTATGTTTAAATGAAGAAACATGTTTTAAAAGAACATTAAAAAATAACTTTTCTTTAATTAAATGTATTAACTTTTGCCTTAGTTAGTAAAAATTTTCGTATAAAAATGTCGATACTTTAATCAATCTAATCCCCTCCAAATTTAAGCATGGGGCCGTCCATAACTGATGTCACAGTTACAGGGGAGGGGACGTGAAATTATGACAGTTTGTGACAAGGAGGTGGGAGGTGCTAAGAAGAAATGTGACATCACACTTTTTGGTTAAAATAAATGCATTACAAATATGCAGATTAAAATTTTGAACTTATTTTAAAATTAAAGTATTTTGTATTAATAAAGTGAAGATAAGATTTAAAGTCAGATATATTCAATTCTATTTCAAATTCCAAAATATTAGTGTTTTCAATTGCCCTTTCAAATTATTATATTACTATTCTACATTGTCTTTAGTTGTAAATCTTAACCTTATATTATACAAAATAAGTACGTAAATCATTATTATTGTTACACTCACAAGTGCCATTAAAACACATAGTTGAAGTTTAAAAATAAAATTTAAAACATGATCTATAACGTAATGTTTTGTTTCTGAGCCGCAAGTACATGTTCATGTAATATAACGTGACATGTGACAAGAGGGGGAGGGTACGATGAAGGGTGAAGCTTTGTGGCAGAGGAATAGAGAAGGATAAAAAATATTGATAAAAAAGTATGACAGCTTTTATGGACAGCCCCTATGCATAGCGTGAATAATATATCGATGAAAGTAATAGTGCTCTTAGTAGTCATTTGAAACAAAAAATACAGTTGGATTATTGTACTGTTAAAAATCTGCAACAAACTATCCAGTCATTCAACCGTTTATGGAAAAAATGATTGTTTAACCACACTACGAAGCCTTTTCATTGGTCAGAATGCAGACGAATTGGGGTTATAAAGGGTGTCCACTCTCTACAGTGTCCAATGGCTAATTTCTAAACAGTTAGTCATAAGTGTATAATTCCATTGAACAAAAATGTTTTAAATGACGTAAAACATCATTTACAAAATTATTTAAAATTACTTTTCCAACTTTTCATTCTTCATATGCAACCCTATTTAGATGATTTCGAAAATTTGAGTATCGAAAAACTAATTTCAAAGATGGCTGGCAAAATGGAATGTTTTCAACAGCACCAACAACTTGAAATGATGAAAATCTAAAGGTACTTTTAAATGATATCTTACATATTACATATCAATTTATTCAGTAGACTCTGAATATTGCAGCATAAGCAATATTCAAACTCTTATAAAGAGATTTAAGGATGCGGATCAGTGAGCTTCCGAATTCCAGTCTGAAATGTTAAATCTATGGGCGTTTGATGCATTTTTATACTCAAAATATCTCCTCGGGAAATTAATATTTTTAACTTCTTTTATATGTGTTCTGTTCTTTACGGATGTCTCTTTTTTTCTTAGTTTTCAAAATATCTCTAAGTGCCACGCTTTGCCATCATCAATTTTTACTGACAAATCGTAATTCAAAATATACTGATAATAATCATTCTTCAAAGGCAGTTTTAATATAATTCCTTTTATGTCTCCCTGTAAATATGATAAATATTTCGATTGTCCTTTTCTTAAGAAATCATGTCTAAATCTATAAATTTGAAATATTATTTAAATATGTGCAATTACTTGGGGACTACCTTTTAATACTGTAAATTTAATTTTCATGAGTAAATACAATAATATCATAAATACCGTAAAAAATTATATAAAAATCTGAGTGAGAGTATATTCAAACAAACTGAATATGGAAGCACATTTAACTAAGTTGGTTTTTTTTTTAATTTTTTTGAAAAAAATTTTGAAGTAAAATCAAGATTTGTGAAATCTCTGAATTGAATCAACATTTTAAAAAGATTTGTTGAAAATTCCTTCATAGAAATTTTAATATTATTCATCTTTTAATTGAAATTTTCAGATTTGAATTAATCTTGTTTAAAATCTGAAAATATAAAAAACAAAATTGAGTAGTTACATTAGATAAGGTTATGCTTTCAATACCTTTGAGAAAAGCATACGTTTTAAATGTCTTTCGAGAGATGGAAGCTTGGTTGTGGCTTTTAAATCATCTGCTTCCATCTAATTTCCAAACAACATCTTAAACCATTTGTTATGAAACCATAGATAATTAGTGTAACTTGACAGTCTCCTTTTAATATTACGTCACCAGACAAAATTATATGTTTCCTTTCCTTTGTTAAACAAACCTTCTATTAACATCATTTACGTAATAGTTGGATCCCTTATCCTAACGGAAGAAATTAGTAAATTCACCTCCTTGCTAATCAAATTTGTTTTATTAAGTATACAAACAAGACTCAACCATATCTCATATCTACGAGTTTTCTTTTACGTAGCTTTCCTTACAAAAAGTAAAAAGCTACCTATTGCAGCCGTCCGGAGAAACTTTTGGTATATTTTCACCGATCATGACCCCCAGATCCCACAATCACCCTCCGTTCAAATGCTGACATACATATTATATATATAAATCCATATATATATCCGATATTTGTCATGCGATAACTATCGTATTTATTAACCGATTTGAATGAAACTTGGTATGTGCATAGTACGTACAAATGTCTCGGCCTAGTTCGTTGACCAGCATCATCCGCCATCTTGTTTCAAAATGGCAGCCATTTAATTTTTTTTTATTTAAAATTTAAAATTAAATGCAAAAAAATTAAAAGTTGCAAAATATTTTTCTTTTATGTGTTAGAACTTAAAACAACGATTCCAGAACATTTTTTATTTTGTCTATATATTAAAAAAATGACTGAGTTATAGCAATTTGAATTTCTAGTTTGGCAGATATTTTGAAACGATCTGATGTTTGTCACGTAATAACAAGCGTATTTATGGATCGATTAGGATGTAACTTGGTATGTGTATAGTACTTACAAATGTCTCGGCTGAGTTCGTTGACCAGCATCATCTGCTATTTTGTTTCAAAATGGCAACCATTTAAAAAATTTAAAAAATTTAAAAAATTTTAAAATTTAAAATTCAATGTAAAAAACTAAAATTTGAAAAATATTCTTCCTTAATGCGTTAGAACTTAAAACAACGATTCCAGAACACTTTTTATTTTGTCTATATCTTAAAAAAGGATTGAGTTATAGCATTTTGAATTTTTCTTATGGCTGACATTTAAAACGATCTGATTTTTGTCACGTGATAACACGCTTATTTATGAATCGATTTGATGTAACTTGGTGGGTACATAGTACATAATAGAGCCTGGACCGAGTTCGTTAGCCAGTTTTATACGCCATATTGTTTGAAAAAGACGACCATTTAAAAAATTTTAAAAATTTAAAAATTTTAAATTAGACGCAAGAAATTGAGAAATTGAAATGATTTTTCTTTTATGCATTTTACCTTGATACAACGATTCCAGAGCATTTTTTGTTTTGTCTGTATCTTAAAAAATGGCTGAGTTATAGTACTTTTAATTTCTAGTGCTGCTCACATTTTGAAATGACCTGATATTCGTCATGTGATAACACGCGCGTTTATAAACCGATTTGGATTAAACTTGGCGCGTACATAGTACATACCGATGTCTGGACCGAGTTCGTTGGCCAGTTCCATCCTCCATCTTGTTACAAAATGGCGGAATATTAATTTTTTTTTTTAATTTAAATTTTAAAATTAGGTGCAAAAAAGATTTTTTTTTGTGTGCTTAACCTTGATACGAAGATTCCAGAGCATTTTTGTTTCATCTACATCTTGAAAAATGGCTGAGTTATAGCACTTTCTATTTCCAGTGTGGTTGACATTTTGAAACGGTCTGAAATTTGACACGCGATAATACGCATATTTATAAACTGATTTTCTCCGTGTGTATATAGTACATAACAATGTCTTGACTGAGTTCACCTGCCAACTTCATCCGCCCTCTTGTTTCAAAATGGCGGCCATTTAAGTTTGTCAAAAATCTTTTAAGTGTATAATGATCAATGGCGGATCTAAGGGGGGGGCGATGGGGCGATCGCCCCCCCCCCCCTTGAGCCCAGTAAAGGGTTTGAAAACGTTGCCCGCACGGAAAAAGGATTGGACTTAAACTCGAGACCGGCGCGGCCCGGGCCGGGCCGCGCCATTTTTAAGTCACGGACCTGGGTCAGGTCTTTACACTTTCAGAACCGGGGCGGATCGAGTCTTACTTTTTTCTGTAGAGCGGGATCGAGCCACACTTTTCTTTTGAGGGCGGGCCTGGCGTGGATTTCGTTCTTCCTTGAGGTAAACGCTCGGTCTAAGATCGAACCAGACCATAAGGGAGGAGAAGCAATGGCGAATCTAAGGGGGGGGGGGGGGGCAAAGGGCAACCGCCCCCTTTAGATCCGCCATTGGCTTATTCAAGGAAAATGCGCCTTGGCATTTTTCAAAGCGAAAGGGCGATCTCCCCCCCCCCCTTTGGGCTAATAAAAGTTTCCTAAAAAGACATGCATTCTCGCAGGAAATGAATTGAAGCCTAACTCGAGTCCGGGGCGGGCCGCGCCTTTTTAATTTCGCGAGGCTTGGATTGGGTCAGGTCTTCTCGCTTTCAGAACCGAGCAGTATCGTGATCATTATTTTTCTGCAGATTTGGGTCGGGCCCAATAGTGGGTCTGAGGGGGCGATCGTCTTCACTTCTTGGGCAATAAACGTTTCCAAAAAATACATGCATCCTTGCAAGAAATGAGTTAGATCCTAACTAGAATTCAGCGCCCCCCCCCCCCCGGGCCGCGCCTTTTTAAGTTCCCGAGGCTCGGACTGTGTCTGGTCATACCGCATTCAGAACTCGGCCGTCATTTATTTGATACTATCAAGATCATCATTTTTCTGCTGATTTGGATTGGACCTGACTTATTTTTCTTCCAGATCGAGTCTGGCCTGTAGTCATTCTTCTTAGATGTCTGCATTATAGAGATGACACAGGTTCAGACTTAGCCCGTGTCCGATACGAATCGTGCTCTGTTTTTATGCTGGTCTACTGATTTGATTCGGACTCATTTTTTCTGAAATCTGAAAATCTTCTTATCGATGAATAGAACTATGTAAAAAACTTTTTTTCTCTTAAAAATTAGTACTTATTCCTTTTCAAATCAATGGCTTGCTATTTTGATAAAAATGAAAAAGAGGCACAATTTTTTTTTATTTTAGTATTTGAATGCTATTAGAGAAACAAAACAAAACAAAACAAATAATTTGTCATATCTACATCTGTAAATTTATGTTCAAGCATTGCCGACGACCGCCGATCTGACGCCTACGAAAAAAGGCGGGGATAATGAATTTGTGTTTAGTTCGATTTTTGTTTGTGGCAGAGATTGTTTTGCAATTAAATCTTTTATTATTATTATTTACGCATGTAACGCGAAAAGAATATTTTCTTTTGATTTTATTTTGCGGTTACCGAATAATTTAAATTTCTTACAAGTCGTAATCGCTTTTCATATAGAAATAACTGTAGTAATTATCATTTCTTTTGGGATCTCTGCTGATGCCGTAGCGGTAAGTAAATGTATTTACCATATTCTTGCGATCGAGTAGTGTTTCCACTGTTCCTAAAAAAGTTTTGAATTTTAAAATTTTTAATTTGTAGTTATTACTTGGGTCATGCTATAACGAAGGCTTGTTATGAAGAATGAAATGGTTATAGTTAAAAATGTGCATTTTTTACAGAAAATTTTAAAATGTTGTACAATTTGACAGATAATAGACAGTATTTTCTACAGGTTCCATGCATTTATTCATGAAACACACTTCATTAACAAGTCCATTGTCCATAATATTTTTTTTACTAAAACAGAGGCAACATATGAAAATCCTTTTATGCGTAAAGTATATTTTTATTTTACATCAAACTGTTCTTTTGATAATATTAAATTTAAAATGTTTCGTTTAACAGCCTTTTTTTAATATAAAAATAGCTTTAAAATTATAATTACTTTTGGAACATTTTTTATTAGTATTATGCAATTTTTCTATTGTATAATTTCATTATCGGGTTTTGCTCTTGATGCCGCAAAATGTTTTTGCCTCAGGCGGGACCAGGCTGTGGAATAATAGCCCAAATTTATCTCTAGTCCGCACTGACCAAAATTTCCCTTATCGGGGTTCGGCTCGGAATAAAAGTTAAATTTCGGTCCGTGTCCGACCCAGCCTAGACGTATACATGTGCCCGGGCCTGTCCGAGTCGGCGAAATGGGTCCGAATTTTCTAACGGGCCAACAAAATTTGAGTAATTTTTCCAACAGGCCGGGCCAATAAACAAAATAAACGGGGCGATCCGGCAAAAAAATTGAAGGGCCATATGGGCCGAGCCCATAAAATTGCGGGCTCACTGGCCCTTTGTAAAGATTTAAGCAAGAACGTTAAAATATGAGCTATTTTTAATTATATGTATTTAATGAGAATAAATATAAATGTGCGTCATCAGTCGAAAGTAGTTTGGCAACATCAATACAGAAATCCAACTTTTACAGTGTAGAGATCAGCATCGGAGAATTATATTGTGTGTAACCCGGGTTTAATATTTTTTTTAGCAGGCTCGTACCGACCCGAGATCAGGCTTGCATTGCTTTTCTACATATAGACGAGCTGGGCTGGAACTAGACTTAATTGTTCTCAAGATATGTATCACAGACAATATGCAGTGCCGCGCGAAAGGGGAGGCGAAGGATGCGGTTGGCCCGTGCGTGGAAATTTAGGGGACGCCAAATTTATGCTACCAGCGTAATTTTTGTCCTGTTACAAGAAAAAGCTGGGTCGGAGGTGGGGAGGGGCTCCACATTTTGCTTTGCCCCGAGCGCTGTTTTCTCTTCGCACGTCAAATGATTGCGGATTTTTCTACCTTCTCATGCTGTCGCTTCCAGGAATTCTATTCAAAACGATAATTTTTACAGTATTTTCTTAAACTGCTTATCAAAAAATGGATTACATCATAGTTTTTGAATAAAAACACCTGCTAATCCTGCTAATGTGATCCACAACATAAACATTAGTTAACCCGACCAGCAGCAAAAGAAACGAAGTCAACCGGACCCAAACCTGACCTACTGCAAAAACTAGAAGTCAACCGGACCCAGACCCGACCCACAGCAAAAACTAGAAGTCAACCGGACCCAGACCCGACCCACAGCAAAAACTAGAAGTCAACCGGACCCAGACCCGACCCGCAGCAAAAAATAAAAGCAACATGACCCGCAGTGAAAAAATTAGCCCCTACCCACGCATTAAAGTCGAGTCTCCAAATTTCTAAAATCGCCCCCCCCTTGAGGACTCTCCAGATCCGCCCTTGATAATGATGTACATACAAAAAATTAGAACTTGAAAAAAGGTTCTTTCTAAAGTATTTATCTTAATAATGTATTCCGGGGTAATTTTTGCTTTGTCTTTATCTTAAAAAACGCCTGAGATATATAGCAGATTGAATTTCTAATGTGGGTGACATTTTTTTTTAAATCAATTCGCCCGCGACAGCACTCGTATATATTTATCGATTTCAACATGAGTGTGCATGTGCACATGAATTAATATTTCGACCAAGCTCATTGGTTTGTTTTATCCATCATGTTGCTTTAAAATGACATACACTTCATGATATCGTGAAATTTGGCGATTCTCTAAATCGCTTAAAATAAAACCAGATTGAATAAAAGATGGCTATTTTCTAAAAATTCCTATTAATATTCAGTATTGACAAAAACTAGTGTCCAGTCTTATAAAATCGGGTTCCACTAATTTGAGCTTCGTATGTTTGAATAATTTATCTTAATTTAAAATAAATAAATAACTAAATAAGCATATGAAAGCTACCTCTTCCTCCCGGCATTGCCGGAAGGACTTTTTTACAATCAAATCACCGTTGGGGTCTTGTTTTAAAAGAAACAAGAAAGAATCATGCATCAGACAGAGATTACGAAACATTTTCTACCACCTCCTGAAATTTTTAAGAAAACTGCGTTATTAAAAATATAAGTTAATTAAGATATGTAAGTAAGCATCTTAGAAAACAGATAAAACATTTTAAAAACTGATTTCAGTAGTTAACGTCCATAGCCATATATGTATTACAATTCTTTTGAATAGCCCTGTATTTGATCTGTAGGTTAATATATGTACTATATAATGGGGAAATTTAGTTTACCAAGAAAACGCATACAAGGTTGAATTTTTTCTTTCAGCAATTTATTCTATTAGATGGAAACATACTTGAACACCTTTATTCAGTCTTCTAATTTACCTAATACCTATTACTAAGCTCAACTTTAATTTAATCTTAAACACCCTTAAAACTTTAAATTATAAACTGAAGTTCTCTTATACGTCCATTAAAAACATTTCAAAAATATATATTTTCTAAAACACACCCAAAATATACATTAAAATATTTAATTGTTAAAAAGGACGTCAAATGTTAATAAAATACATTAAAAGATCTTAATAATGTGACATGTTTCGATTGAATTTACTCAATTATCATCAGAAAAACAAAATATACAAATAAAGACAATAATGGAAAATGACAATAAACTATTACAAATGAAATTTAAAAAATAAATAAAAATCACGCGCGTTATATTTTAATTATGTTTCACGTTGCTTTATTTTTATTTTCAAATTATCTAACAATTCAATCCAAATATTTGGGATTTGAAATGACAAGGAATCATTGCAATGAAGCTCAATGGTCTGCAATGATACCTTGTCATTTCAAATCCCAAATATTTGGATTGAATTGTTAGATAATTTGAAAATAAAAATAAAGCAACGTGAAACATAATTAAAATATAACGCGCGCGTAATTTTTATTTATTTTTAAATTTCATCTGTAATAGTTTATTGTCATTTTCCACCTTTGTGTTTATTTGTATATTTCGTTTTTCTGATGATGATTGAATAAATTCAATCGAAACATCTCAAATTATTAAGATCTTTTAACGTATTTTATTAACATTTGACGTCCTTTTTAGCAATTAAATATTTTAATATATATTTTGGGTGTGTTTTAGAAAATATATTTTTTTGAAACTCTTAAAACTACTAAAATCACATTTCCATAAATTATGATCCACAGAAGGCCATGTGTCCAATACTTTGCGCGTCCCCGTATACAATTTTATCTATATTATATAAACATTTCTTAGTAAATTAAGTACAGTTTAGCGTAAAAATGGATAACTCATTTAAAAACCATACCTTTAAGCAATTCACCCTCATGCTCAGTAACTTTACCAATTCTTTTATGTTAGTCCTGTGTATCAGCTACAGCATTTATACACACCATACAATTTGTATAAATATAGAAAACTAAAAACACGCACCACCATTGATTTTTCATGCATGAAAAATCATGAGTTAAGAATATATTATGATACACTTTCCTTCGCTTCATGAAATCTTTAAAAAAACTTCGTTATATAGGGAAATAAGGTGTTACTGTGTATAGCAAAATGTGCATTCCAATACTTTTGAACAACCCTGTACTTGATCTGACGCTTGATATATTTACTATATAATGATGGAATTCAGTTTAACAAGAAAACGCGCAACAATTTCAAATTTCTATTTCAGCAATTTATACTAATAGATGGTGTGATGTCGAAAGTAACATAACATCACATATTATTATTAGCTTCTTTTTTAAATTTAAATTCTCAAATTTAAAATTAAAATTATCTTTCCCAATTTCAAATCAATTAAACATCATTTTTACTTTCTAAAAAGAATATATTTATCTCTTTCCTTTAAATTGCGGTTATGTAGATTTTCCTGCTTAACCGAGGCCGTTAATAAAATAAATCAAAATCCAATCTTTTCTCATCCTAAAATCATTTTCTGAGCCTGCATACTTTCGTTTGTTCAAAGAGTACATAGAATGATATTTTAAAAACCATATGCCCTTTTGCAGTTACTCAGTCACTTGTTTAATTCCTTTCCAAATTAACAGACATTACAACTCCTTTTTCGGCTTAAAATCTAACGCTCTGTTTATATTAATGCGGCGTCTGACATCTGTGTTATGGATTTAGAAATATTTTTCTCAGCAATCAGTGTTGGCATGCATATTTGTACGCTGATATTTTAATCGCCAAATTAACGGTCCGGTTGGCATGTTTTTAATTTAAACTTTCTTTATGAACTACACGTATAGGGTTATTATAGTCTAAGGGCAACCACATTTTAGCTCGACGCATTTTGGCTACATTATTTGATGTCAGGAATCAGTCTATCTCTAACTGTCCTGCTGTAAGGATGTAGAGCTCCTGCTTCTGTATTTTTACCAGGGGGTCACCCCCGTGAGAGTGTAAGTTTTACCTCTCTTTAATAAATGCCACATACATACTTGAGCATTTTCTTCATCGAGTCTCTCTTTCCTGTGTTATTGCTATTTTACGCAATGTAATTTTAATTTTGATTTTCACGGCTGATCTTCATATGTCTTAAGCAGTTATCAAACTTAACTTCCATTCTTTAAAGACATAAACGAAAAATAATCATCATATAAATTGGTGCCGAGCACCAGTGGAGACTCATATGATTTAATGTGGCTAGGGTGACCCCTCTGAACTAATCTTTCTTACTATTTGCGGACTATATTTTCAAGTGGAGACTATCTTTTCGTCACAAATTGAACTTTTAACACAGTTGCGTTGGACTTTTATGGATTCTACACTGCAGTACGAGAGAATGTTGTGAAGTTCACTATCTATAAGATGGAAATCTCCCGTACTTGCCATTCGTTATCATCACTGTGGATTGGTGTTATATGATATCCTCCATTTAGAGGAATTACATTATGTGTATTATGCTGCAGTGTGAGACACTTCACCTATGGAGCGCGGAAAATGTTTCTGAATTTACTACCGGTGTAGAATTAAGATGCTACGTTGAGTAAGATGCTATGCAATCATTCAAAACTAGTGACTCATGTTGGATCGTCCTGAATGTTTACGAGAAGTAAAAAAAAAAGTGCTAAGTCACTGTGTAACAACTGGGATCCTGATATGTTGATTTTTCCGGCAATCGTAATCGTGAACTCTTAGTAGGATTAATGATTCTTCGATTCCCTCCTCCCGCATAACACTTACCGAAGAAAAAAAAAGTGAAATATGCTTGTTAAGACAAATTTCCCTCCGCGAGGAGAAAACGTGAAATATTCTATTTTGATTATCGTTTCGGGTGCGGTGTGCATTTAGCCAAAGGAATCGCTGCTTTTATCTGTTTATTTGTGTGCGTCTCGCAGAAAGTGATTTGTTTCTTGCCGCGTTGTGTAAATGCAATCAGCTGCTTCTCCTCGATTACGTTTTATTTTATTTTTGGTGTGTGCATCAAATCATTTCGGGAAATGTTATCGACTATTATACTTAAACGCCTTTGCATAAAAAAACACAAAAAAAAGTGTTTATACTGTGTGGTGTTAACAACTCAATTTATAGTGATCATACTGCACTTGAAATAGTAGTAACGGATGTCATCATGCTTCCGAATTAGTGTAGTTTTTATCCATGAAAACGCAGTATCTGGTGTTAATTAAAATAAATAAATTATTTAATAAAAGGTGGATACAAAATTATCAACCGTCCAGTATCACAAGTGCTAAAAAAAAAAAAAACCTTTTATAGCATCTTATAGACGTCTAGTGAATTGTGTGTGAATTAATATTTTACATATTTCATTCTCTTGATCTTATACATTTTCCTTCTATAAATTTAGCAACAATTACTAAGTGATTTTTGCAATTATGACAAGTGCGGCAAGTATGTACATGAAATTATAATCTACAATAGTTGAAGGTGGATTGTATAATTATTTTTATATTAGATTTTGTAAACATGTGTTTGATCATTTTAAGGTAATATACAAGGTAAGTTGTTTAATGTTACCATTGTGATTTACAAAGTGATTAAAAAAAAAGAAAGAAAATCTACGTCAGGTATTATTGTTGAATGCTAAAAAAAAAATTGTTCATTTTCTTTTAAAATTAGAGAATACCTATATTTTCAGTATAGACAATTTCATGGAAATGTAATATAATAAATTTTTAATCGAATTGCTACCAAACTCGATATAATAAGGGCTTACTTATATTATTATTCAAGGGTAAAAAAAAGAGGTACTTTTATTTTTGGTACTAAAATAATTGTACAAGAATGTTTTTCCTTTTCTTTGGTTAAAAAAAAAAAAAAAAAAAAAAAAAAAAAAAAAAAGAGAAAATCAATTTTTGCATATGTTTATAATTTAACTTTAGATTGTCCACTGAGGTAATTTTTCTAGGTAAGTCGACGTTTTGGTAAATTATTTTAATTTTTGACACGTGTTATGAATAAAATTTTCTTTTCTGGATGAAAAGTTAATAAATTTTTAATATCATTTTCAATATCATAAAAAAATCTATAAGTTAATCAGTTAGTTGTGTACAGCAATGCCTACTTATTTTTTTACACACATATTTACATTTGACAATTATTTTTTTGTAAGTTTCATCAATTACACGTGTGTTGCTGTACCCTCCTAACTTTTGGCCTTTATATTGATGTTTACACATTATGCATTTCCCCCCTCTGCAATCTTTAATATTCACTGTACAGTCTAAGCTTATAATATAATAGTACAAATTTTACTAGTACTACAAGGACTTTGTTATATGTTTTTTTCTTCCTTATCTCACTTACAATATTATTTTGCCAAAGAAATAATTTTATTTTAGGGTACACATACTTTGTTATAAACCGCTTAGGTAGACACATGGTATAGCATTTATACTCATATACAAGTTGTGGCCTGGCAATTCCGTATATTGTAGGTTTAATTCTTTCTCAGTTTTTTTTTTTATCACCTTTCACTTTAGTTTTCATGATGCTGTTCAAATTAATTTAAAATTTTTTAAACCACACATTTTAATGATTTTCTGACATAGAAATTTCCTCTTATTTACAGTGGATAATTTATTGTTAAAATGAGATAATGGTAACAAGTCATTAAACACATGTTCATTAACAATTTACAAGTTACCTTTTGTCCTTTTGTTTTATATCGTTTTCTTTACTTCTGCATATACAAGACTTCTGAATATTTTTAAAGCTAAGTTACTTTATCATGTTTAAAGAAGTGCATATTCCTTAAAGTTAGTTATATTTTGTATTTTGTCATTTGTTGAAGGTACTACATTACAACTTATCTTTTTAATTAATACTACAAGTATAGCTGAAAGTGAAAATGTTCATGTACACATTTTTTTTAAATATACTACATGTATAGTTATGTACTTTTTTAAAATATACACATAGTGTGTGCTAGAGAACATCTATTTAATATTTTGTTCGATATAGACAAAGAAGTTATAAATATCTTTTTACTTTTCTTTTACATCTTTCACATTAGATTATGGATGCTATCAGTCGTACTGTAATTATCAATAATTGGCTGACTACAATTTTCGACTAGATATAAATGCATATTTAACACTAGACGTTTTGACAGATTTTTTTTCAGCATACAGGACAATTTTTGAGAGAAAAATAATTACAGGAATACTTTAGAGGATTGTTAAACGTATTTTCAGTGCTATATCAGTTAACCAGGTTTACACATTTCATCTCTCATCTCATTTTTTTCTTTAACTGCAACACAGAAACATTTTCTATCATTCAGGCAATTAACCATGCATGTGTCATTATTATTACAGATACAACTATTTTTGAAAGGTCAGGTTCACTATTTTACATTTAAAATTAATTTTCAAAATGCATATTATAATACACATTACAATGTAATATCTAATTTTTCAGAATGTTACGAACCCTTTCATTTGGTTATTTCGCGGCCGGAAATAATTTTTTGAAAGTGTTTATCTGTTGCACTTGGTTGTCACGGTGTGGCGAAAGCCAGCAATGTTTGCCAAGTCATAATGATATTGGTTCATTTCATTCTTTTCAATTTTTTTAAATTTAATAAATGACACACGCTCATTTTTTTTCTATCATTAATTTAAATCACAATTTATCATCGTTATCATTTCAATTTCAGAAGTTATTATTTTGGTAAAGTAGTTTTAATGCACTTACTCAGATGTAGAATGTACAATAATCTTCGTGATTTATCATACTGTTTTACCATATCCTATAACCATTTTGGTAACATGCAACCGTGCCTTTTCATGTTACACACATTAACACTTAATATACCCACTCATGGTTTTTTTTTCACGCGCATTGTTGCATATTTATGTAGGAAATATAACTTTCTGAATCTTCTCTTTCGTTTGGAATCATACTTATTAAAAAAAAAAAAACATACATATAGATTACACTTTTTTTAAACTTTTCGTAAGGTTACAAAATTTATTAGGTTAAGATGCCACTTTCTGTAATTTCAGTAGAAATTATTTGCGATTTTTTCATATCACACTACACACATTAGATATAATTTCAATTAATGTTATCATGGAAAGTTACAAGTCAAGGTTATTTACACTAGCATTCATATTTTTATAACATGCATTGTGTGCTTTTGAAATTATACACATTTTTAGTAGGTCTGTGTAATTATCAATTGCACTTTTCTTTACACACAGTGTTAGTGCGAATGTTCACTGGTGTATCAATATTACAGTGGTGAAATTTTTACAAAGTTCTTTTTCTTTTGATATTCTTGTGGATATTTGCAACTGACTCACTTTTCATACAACTTCTCTTTGCATGCAGCAATTACAATGTTTTTATACAAAGATTTTTACAATGGTAATTTACAAAGGTATATATATTTTGCAGCATGCTATACAGATGAAGTTATTCACATACATGTACATTCACATATGCAATTGTTTAATTACCGGTCCTCTGTGAAGTTTTTTTTATAACATATTGATTATTATCTTTAATGCATAAGTCATTTCTTTACATTTTTTGTTTTGATTATGGATGATTGAATCCACTAATTTTTACCTTCCCATTTCCACTATTCCATGTTTTTCCGTTTACACATGTGAATTTCATTGCTCTTTACGCATAATTTAGATAGATAGATACAGTTTTTGCATAATATTTGTTGGTAGTTAGATATCATTTACATTCACTTCTCCACGTTTCTTCATTTTCATTGGGTATGCATGATATACATTAGTACTTCACACTAAATTTACAACCATTAAAAAAAACTTCGCCTTTTTTTTAAAGAAAGATATTTTATTACAATAAAATGTCACTTTAAATATGCTAAATTAAATTGTATTTAATGATGTTAGTTACTTTATCAGGAAGCCATCAACTCAATCCATTTGTCTGCCTATTTAACATTTTCACTTAATTTTCATGTAAGTCTTAAGTACATTGAATTTAACATAACTTCTTTTAGACATGGTGTAGTTTTATAAACATTAATTCACACGTTACTTCTCATCTTCTGTTTTGAGAGTATTTTATAAAAAAGTTAAATGTGAATGCAACCTTGTTGGTATTTATACCAGCCGTATCTTCAGTAGAAGCCCAGTTAATGGCTGCATTTTAACTGCACATATTTACTCTCTACTCCACCTTTTTTTTACGAACACATTCTCTGCACATTCAAGAAAAATTTTATCTTTATCGATACTTGTGCATTTCTTCAGAACAAATGCTTTTGATTTTCACATTATCAGTTTTCTTTTACATACTACAGATTTTGATCACCTTTTTAAATTTTTCTTACTTAAAAAAAAAGCGAAAATTTGTCTTCATTGAGTAAATTTAATGTGTTTACTTGCAATTATACTTATTCGTTGATGTCTCTAGCCACACTAGATATGTTATGTGTCATTTGTATTTTATTACAGCTATGCCTTATATGTATGCTTATTGAATTTAAAAAAAAATTTCATAACATATAGATTTTTGTGTTGATATCTATATTTCAATATAATCTTTTGGTTGGGACATATCCAACATGTCTTGAACACCAAAAAAAATTTTCAGCTTGAGGACTTGAAATCAAGAAAGTTGAAAGATCTGGAAGCATAATCTTTTAAGTCACCGGTGCACAATGAAAAAATTCCAGATGATGATCTCTAGTTCAATGAAGAGATTTTATTTTATATGTTGATCAACAAATATATGAAAATGGTATACCTTATATATTTTATTTGAGAAATTAAATCTCAATATTTTATTAATTAATGCATATGCTTAAAAATATTTTATGAGCTCATTTATCCATATGATATACATTTTAGTTGCAACTTTATTTTCTATTATATATGTGCTATTGTATTGTTATTCTACGACACTAAATGTGTCGAGCTAAATGCATGTGGGTTATAATAGTTTTTCCGGGAAAGGGGGAGAGATATGTGATGTCGAAAGTAACATAACATCACATATTATTATTAGCTTCTTTTTTAAATTTAAATTCTCAAATTTAAAATTAAAATTATCTTTCCCAATTTCAAATCAATTAAACATCATTTTTACTTTCTAAAAAGAATATATTTATCTCTTTCCTTTAAATTGCGGTTATGTAGATTTTCCTGCTTAACCGAGGCCGTTAATAAAATAAATCAAAATCCAATCTTTTCTCATCCTAAAATCATTTTCTGAGCCTGCATACTTTCGTTTGTTCAAAGAGTACATAGAATGATATTTTAAAAACCATATGCCCTTTTGCAGTTACTCAGTCACTTGTTTAATTCCTTTCCAAATTAACAGACATTACAACTCCTTTTTCGGCTTAAAATCTAACGCTCTGTTTATATTAATGCGGCGTCTGACATCTGTGTTATGGATTTAGAAATATTTTTCTCAGCAATCAGTGTTGGCATGCATATTTGTACGCTGATATTTTAATCGCCAAATTAACGGTCCGGTTGGCATGTTTTTAATTTAAACTTTCTTTATGAACTACACGTATAGGGTTATTATAGTCTAAGGGCAACCACATTTTAGCTCGACGCATTTTGGCTACATTATTTGATGTCAGGAATCAGTCTATCTCTAACTGTCCTGCTGTAAGGATGTAGAGCTCCTGCTTCTGTATTTTTACCAGGGGGTCACCCCCGTGAGAGTGTAAGTTTTACCTCTCTTTAATAAATGCCACATACATACTTGAGCATTTTCTTCATCGAGTCTCTCTTTCCTGTGTTATTGCTATTTTACGCAATGTAATTTTAATTTTGATTTTCACGGCTGATCTTCATATGTCTTAAGCAGTTATCAAACTTAACTTCCATTCTTTAAAGACATAAACGAAAAATAATCATCATAGATGGAAACATACTTGAATACTTTTTTTCATCCCTGTGGTTTACGTGGTACCTTTATTACACTCCAGTATTTAGCTGAAATTTAGTTCAAAATTAAATACTCTTAAAACTACTTAAATCATATTCCCAAAAATCATCATCCATAAGCGATCATGTATCCAATTCTGTGCGTGAACATGTATATCATTTTATCTATATTCTGCAAGCATTTCTTAGCAAACTGAATGCAGTTCAGCGAAAAAAATGCATAATTTATTCGAAAATCACCTTTAAGTAAATTGCGCTTATACTCAGTAAACTTTACGAGCTCCATTGCGTAGCCCTGTATATCAACTATAGCATTTATACACACCATATAATAAGTTAGTGAAATTTAAAAGTGCTTATCATAATTAAAAAGGCATTGCATCTATCCATCAGCCAGTATCGATAACATACAGTACTTCGGATAGAATATATTTTGAAATCTTTTGTGTACCCCTGTAAATGCTATGCAGCTCGTATTATGCGCGAAATAATTTATATTAAGCCTCAGTGACGTATATCATTTTTATTATGCATGAAATATAAGTTTAATGTAATTAAAATTTGTCGCAAAAAATTCCTCTCTTTTACCATTAAATAATTGAATATTTTTGTGTGATCCTGTAAATGAATAATAACTATTCTTTTCGCCGAATATTTTAGTGCACTTCGTCAATAAATATAAATTTGAATATGTTTGACAGGTTGTAACATCTTTAAAATTCATTTGCAACGATCTTTTTTCACAGGCCGTAATGTAACGAACAATTTTTGACTGTCTCTGTAAATAAACTATTCGTGCTATAAACTTCATTCGCAAAAGGCTTCGTGCTAGAGTAAATGTCAATAACAACTACAAATTTCACGGCAATCCGAGTATGTTTACTAGAGTTAGAGCGCGGACAGGCGGACAAATAAACCGAAAGCATAAATACTTTTCAACTTTGTTGGAAAGTTTTAAAAATGCATTTTTTGCCATTATCGCTAATATAAAGTACTTCGGATAGAATATACTATCTAAAATCTTGTGTGTGTCCCTGCAAATGCTATGAATTTCATACTATACATGAATATAGTAAGCTTGAGTGACATATATCAATTTCATTATGTATGAAACAGTTTAACACATCTAAAGTACGCTGCAATCAATTCCTTCTTATACTATTCTGCAACGGAATTCTTTTGTGTGGCTCTATAAATAAATAATAACTATTCTTTTGCACCGCATAGTCTACAAAATCATATTTTACTCCACTTTACATGTGCATATAAATTTTGTTATGTTTTAAAAGGTGTAACGTCTTTAAAATTCATTTGAAATGATTTCTTCCCATTGGCCGGAAATGCAATCCAATATAAAGGAATATTTTTCACACCCCTTTATAAATAAACTGAACTTGTTACAAACTTCATTTGAAACAGGGATTGTGCTAGGGTTATCATCAATAACATCCAAAAATTTCAGGATATATTTATCAGAGTTAGAGCGTTGACAGACGGACAGACAAACCGAAATTATAAACGCTTTTCAACTTTGCTGGAGAGAATTAAAAACAAAATGTGAGTTATCTTATTTAAAGGTGACTACATACCATTCAAACTTTAAATTTCCTAATGTCAAAATTCAAGAGTGGAAGCATATGAATTAATTTAAAAGTTTTTCACACAAATTATTCTTGAGGTATTCTATGACGTCACATGAAATTTGAAATGAGAAAATTTTGGAAACGGCTAACTACCCCTTTAAAATATCAGTGTAACTTTCGATATGTTTAAAAAGAAATCTATATTTAAAAGAGTGTAAAAGTCTGCAACAATGTTACCAAAAGGTTTTTTTCAAGACAAAATGAGCCAAGTATCCATTGTAAGAGTTAATATTTAGCATTTTCTAACAAAGATGAAAAGTACTTATGCATTCGATTTGTCTGCCCGTCTGACTGTCTATACACACTCTAACTCCCGTATAAATGTACTTTGTTTTTCATGCAATTGATAAAGCTTATTTAAGGTCACCAAAACATGTTTGGTAATGCATATGAAGTATGTACGATTAATGGTTCATTTACATGGGCACTCAAAAGAATTCAATTATATCATGGTATATATTTAAAAATCATTATTTAATAATTAATGCCATTAAATTATATAATGGCATTACGCTATTTCAAATGTAATGAAACTGATATAAATCATTGAATTTCACAGCGATCACGTTAAAACAGAGCATTCATTACATTTTTTATTAATTTACAGGGACACACAAAAGAAATCTGTTACAGTACTGTCTTAACGTAATAGTTGCTGGAGACGTTTTGAAAATTCGGAATGCGCTTTTAAATTTAATTAGTTTTTTGCGTATTACTCTTCATGTGTAAATTCTATATTTCATGTACAGAGCTGCACAAAAGTATTCGCATACCATTCTCCTTATTAGGGGAAATTGCTAAAGGGATATTTTCCACTGAAATATATGTATCACTTAAATGAATAAATTTTGGAATACATTTTGTAAATAGATACAAATCTCTGTATCATATACAGGGATGCTAAAAAATTTGAATAATTTTCCGATTGTAGAAGGGAATGAGACGTAATATTTAAATTTTTTAAACGATACAGTTTTGTTACATTATTCTGAATGTGTTGAAAAGTGCATCATAATCTATGCTTGACGCATAATTTTTTCTTTCTTGTTTTTTTTTTTTTTTTTAATACAATAAATAAATTTCTCTGCTCTGAAAAATAAATTACTTGCATTATTACGAAAATAAATTGCATAATACTTTAAAATAAGTTGAAATTTTAAAATCTACTAATTTTTCAAATATTTTAAAATCAATTGACTTGAATTGATATTTTCAAATCTGAAAGATTGTAAAGTGATAGTGATGAAATGATTTTTCTAAAGTTCTAGCAAATTGTTTTCAAACTTTTGTCTTGCGACGACAAATTTTTGTGTTAAGAGGTTCTGATTGGTTTGTATGTTTTAAAATGTTTAAAACAGTTGGTTGAATTTTTTAAGAGTTTGAAATTAACATTTTTAAAATCATAAAATTAATATATTAAAATCAATTGGGTAAAATTTTTAAAGTCCTATCAAAATGTTTTCAAACTAAAAATAAATATATATTTTTAAGAGTTTAATATTGATAGCTTAAAAATCAATTGGATGAAATTAATATTGTCGGACGCTCCTCTCAGTCCACAAAACTTTGAAGAATGTCCTAGGTAGTTTTAGCTGCCACCACCGATATTAATGGGTGATATCGGTCACCTGCTGTGAGGATTGGGTAAAATAACACTGACGCTGTTAATGAACTGAACTAACAGTTTATTTAAGATATAGATATGTACACAAGAAACAATATTTACAACTATCTACAATTACAACTCGGATATAGATGATCCGGTTCAACATTAAATTAACTACAATAAACGTTGGTTGTGTACCGTTCAGCTTACACTTTCTTCCTCACACTCAACGCACGTTAGATACGCTTTATCAGAGATTACTGCAGAATCTCAATACACAAGGGTACTAGGCCTCACTTCTCGGCCTATAACACTATCCACCGGGACTTCTTGTCCCACGCTCAAAATATACACTATCCAACAGGACCACAAATCCTGAGTGACCTATCGGTCTCAACGCCAAGCGAGAACTGTCTCCAACCTCTCAGTCCAGAGTTGACCTTGTCAGAGATCTTCCTTCCCCCAGTAGGGCCTCTTAGAGTTCCTCCATTGGTTCAATTCCGCATACCAACCTTGAGTCATGACATCTACTGTTTACACATCACTCCAATAGCTAGATGACAGCTGAGGCACGCCCCGCGGCCATCACTTTCATTCATCAACGAGTGCGTCATCTGCACACCTGCGTCAACATCTGTCATTCGTTATTACAGAAAAGAAAGAAAGGTATTTCGAGCTTCACGGATACACAACCCACAATACATAAAATATTCAGATAAGGAAATGTTATTCCTTTCTAATTCAGGGCAGATGTCTTCTAGGAACCTGACACCCCCCACCTTAGCGGAAAATATGCCTCTTAGGGGCTAATTTTCCCCAAACATATAATAATATTAGGGAAGAGTTCAGTAGTCTCTTTGCAGATTTCTTCATTCTAAATATTACATAGGCATTTTCAGGTGTCTGAACATTCTCTACTGACATCTCTACTGAACCTTATACTAATACTACTATTGCATAAACAATACACATGCTAATTTACTATTATAAACACAAAACTTAAAAAAAAATATTTACACACACACAAAAAAATTAGACATGTGATGACATCCTTTAAAGTTGTCTACTATTTTGACATTGATACTGATGGGCTAGTAACTGGTTGTTCTTCCCAGCTCTTTCTCTGTAGCCTCGAAATTACATCAGCATTCAAATGTTGAACTCCGGGACGATGAGAAATGCTCAGGTTCCAGCGTTGCAAGGCTAGAGCCCACCTAGTGAGTTTGGGCGACCTTGGGGTTGTTTCCGTGAGAAATTTTAATGGATTATGATCGGTAATGACCTCAATTTGAGATCCATAAGTCCACTTTTCAAACTTCCGCAACCCGAAGAGAACACTCCAAGCCTCTTTCTCTATACTCGGCCAAGCACGCTGAGCCCCTGACAATTTCTGACTGGCAAAAGCTATAGGTTTAAACTGACCTTTTTCATCTTTTTGAGTAAGACAACATCCTACTGCAAGGTCGGAAGCATCAGCGTGAAGCTGATATTCCCGGCCTACGATAGGTGTAGCCAAACTCGTCACTTTACACAACTCATCTTTAAGAGTATTAAATGCTTTTTCTGCCCTTTCATCCCATGGTACAGTATTTTTGACATTTCCTTTGGTTAATTCGGTTAAAGGTATAGCTATCTCAGCATAATTTGGAATATAAGATCGGTAGAATCCCATTAATCCCAAAACTGATCTAACTTCCTTTTTAGTCTTTGGTCTCTTTAAGTCCCTTATTGCTCCGATTTTCTCCTCATCAGGTGCATGAGTTCCACCCCCAATAACATGACCTGAAAACTTAGTCAATTTCTCTCCAAATTTACATTTGTCTAGTCTAATCGTAAAATTTCTATTTTTCAACTCTTCAATGACAGCCCTGACATGCTCACAATGCTCTTCCCAGGTATCGGAGAAAATGATGACATCATCAATATATGCTTCTGCATACCTCCGATGACCTTGGAGAACCTCATTCATGTCTTTTTGAAACGTAGCAGCAGCCCCTGATAATCCAAAAGGCATTGTACGCCACTGATAAGTTCCGTTATGCGTCGTAAAAGCTGTCAAAGGTTTACAATCCTCAGCCATTTTAATTTGCCAATAACCCCTCAATAAATCTATTGAAGATAAATATTTAGCCACCCCTGCGGTATACATAATTTCTTGGGAATCTTTCATCGGGAAGGTGGGAACCTGCGTTACAGAATTTAAAGCTCTGTAATCAATACACATTCTGACAGTTGCATCTTTTTTCGCAACGCAAACAATTGGATGACTAATTTCAGCATTCGACGGTTCGATTAGATTTAATTCTAATAACTCCTGAATCTGCCTATCCACTTCCTCTTTATAAGCTACCGGCACGCTATATAACTTTGGTTTTTTCCTTTCTACACCCGGTTTCAGATCAATACGATGTTCCCCTACTTCCGCTGGTCGTACAGGACCCATAAACACTTCTTTATTTTCCCTCAAAATGGACTTTAAATCTTTGACTTGACTATTAGATAGCCCTTTTATTTCAAACCTCTCAATATCCCGTTCTATCTCTTGATCCCGGTTCAAAATGGGAATTTCCCCAACTTCTCCAAATTCCTCATCACCTTCGAAAACAATATTAACTATATTACATTTAGCGATAAATTCTCTTATCTTATTTTGGTGCACATGCTTCCTACTCCCGTCGGCTAACTCAACAATAAACGAATGCTGGTTTCGTTTTTCTACAATAGTTTCCGGCCCTTGCCACCTAGAATATAACTTATTAGTCGAATCGGGGATTAACAGTATAACTTTATCGCCTACCTCAAACGTTTTTTCTTTTGACCTTAAATTATAATGATACGCCATTCTATTTTGTTGCACCTCAGACGACAATTTTGCCTCATTTGCGGCTCTTTCTAAGCGGTTCTTAAGTTTATATAGGTACTCATGAATCGGCGTAGTATCTAACTGCGCTCCCTTATTTTCTCCTGCCCATGACGACTTAAGGATCGATAACGGACCCTCCGGCGCTCTACCATATAATAACTGGAAAGGTGCGATTCCCGTCGTAGAATTTGGGACTTCCCTATACGCCCATAATATAAATGGTATTTGTTCATGCCATTTTTTCCTTCTTCCCTAATCGTATGATGTAGCATACGTTTAAGAGTCTGATTAAATCGTTCCACAAGTCCGTTGGACTGTGGATACTGTGGAGTCGAAAATCTTGGACTAGAACCTAACCTTTTCTCAAATTCTTTCGTTAAGTCGGCAGTAAAATTGGTTCCATTGTCGCAGGCAATTACATTAGGAATTCCTGTTCTCATAAATATTTGAAGTAACGCCTCACACGCGGTTTTAGCAGTTAAACTTTTTAGAGGGATCGCATCCGCCCATCTGGTATGCTGATCAATTAAAGTCAGTATATACCGATGCCCTTGTGAACTTTTAGGATCAATAGGCCCAATTAAATCAACATTAATAACCTGAAATGGAAGTTCCGGCCGCGACACTGGGGAAATAGGAGCTCTATCATTTACTTTAACCCCTCTAGTCAATTGGCACTCTAAACATGATTCACAAAACTGTTTAGCTTCTTTTGCCATTCCCTCCCAATAAAAAGAATACCTTATTCTCTGCA
The DNA here is from genome assembly GCA_964019185.1 of Maratus speculifer. NCBI lineage: Eukaryota > Metazoa > Arthropoda > Arachnida > Araneae > Salticidae > Maratus > Maratus speculifer. The sequence continues at coordinate 29,651,392 of OZ025299.1, read as the reverse complement.
ACGTTTTCTTGGCTGCATGATGCCCTCCAAATACCGATGAATGCGCTAATTTTAAGATTTCTTCCCTTCTTACCTTGGCTACTACTAATTGCGCTATAGTTTCGCCTAACAATTTCTCTTTATGATACAATAATCCGTTTACAATATAATAATCCCCTTTTTCCTTTTTAGCTAATTCCCAAGCTTTCTCTAATCCTTTACATTCCAACTGGGATTTCTTAAACATATCTGAGTTACTAACAATAGATTCATTATTTTCTTCCGTTTCAGTTTTTTCTGGATCCTGACTTTGTACATTTTGCGATCTCGCGTCTATTACGTAAACATTACAGCTATCGTTACTTACATCTTCCTTTTCATTCGAGTTATCAATAATAATTTCGGAACTTTTTAATTCTTCGGACTCTATCAATGGCTCCTCAAGATTGACACCTGACAACTCATTAATCACCTCGGGATGTAAAATTACTTGCTCATTAATATTATCAGTTACTGCGCAAAGTACTTCCTGATGAATAATATTAGTTTGCCCGAATTGCGGAATAGCTAGCGGTAGTTTAACTAACGGTGATTTAACAGCTTCACCAAATAACCCTTGTAAATAAATACTACCCGCTCCCTTTAATTTCTCTTCCGGTACTAAATCTTTATGAACAACACTAATCTCACATCCAGAATCAACCAATCCCTTTGCTTTTTGCCCATTTACACTAACTTCAATTTTCTCAAGTTTATTTAATTTCTCACCAATAACATTAGTTTTCTGCTCGGCCTTTGCCGATATTCTAGCCACAATAGCCCCATTAGGTAACTCTTGATTTTCTTTCACCATAATCTTATGAACACCTGCTTTCTGGTCTCGCCCTTTATTGTCATTATTAGTTCCCTCATTACCCACTTTATTACAAAAACGTTGGTAATGACCTTTCAAACCACACTTAAAACATTTAGGCCCTGAAGCTTCATTCGTCTTCTTAAACTCTGTTTTCCTATCCGGAAAAGAATTACACTCATTACTACCATTTTGCCTCCAACTACCCCTAAATTTATTATCCTCCCTCGGTCTCATTTTTTCATTGTTTACGTACTTATCTTTACCTTTAAAGCTTTTACGCGTAACCGCATAAGACTTATGTTTAGCATCAAAATAATTATCACACTCTTTAGCAATTTTAGGAGCTTCTAACCATTTACCCTGGTGAGTTAAACTAATATATGCTGCAGTATCCTCATCTAGCGTACTCATTAGCTTATCAGTAACTATTAACTGGTTGACCTTTTCATAAGTGTCCGCACCTCTAATTTTACAATAATTTTCCCACGTAGCTATTAAACGCGATACAAATAATACATGGGTTTCGTTCGGATTTCTCCTAGCTTTCCGGAAATTTTCTAAACATGCCCTCGGGGTTGGCTCATGTTCCCTTAGGACTAACTCCTTTAATTCCTCATAATTCTCCATTTGTTCCTTAGTGGTATAAATTAACAAATTATCCGCCTTATCTCCTAACATATTTAGTAGAATTTCGGCCTGCTGGTTTTCCGGTACATCTTTAGTTTGGAATGCCCTTTCTAAACTGTTGAAAAATAAATTCCATCCCTCAGTCCCTTCTGGTACTTTGATAGATAGAGTTTTAACACTTTTGATCAATTTTTCGATGTTACTTTCATTACTAGATTCCCTAGATCCATTAGAGTTATTTGCTGAACCTTGAACTCTGAGCCTTTCCATTTCTAATTCATGTCCCATCCTCAATTTCTCCATTTCTAACTTTTCCTGTTTTTCTAACTTTTCCTGTTTTTCTAACTTTTCGAGTTCTAACTTTTCGCGTTCTAATTTTTCCTGTTCTAATCGTTCTGCAACAATAGTGTCTGATAATTCCTTAATAACCCCCTCGTCATACTCATCACTGTCCATTATCTTTTTCTTAAGCCGAATTCTGGTATCATCTTCCGTGAATTCAACACCCAATTCTTCGGCTATCCCCTGAAGATCAACCTTTTTTAGTTTTAATAAGAAAGCCATACCTTCACCGATTGTTATTACCACCCCACAAGAATAGTTAAACCTACCAAATTAATATTTCCGAAATTTCTAACTTAGTACAGATATTTCTCCACTTATTAAACTAATTAATACCCTTCAGATAATCAATACATTTCATTTCTAATTAACCTACTGAATACTCTAATTTTCCTCAACCATTGATATCACACAATATACTTCCAATAAAACAAAAGGTAAAAGAGTAATTCGATTTGATTACTATGCAATATAGGTCTCAATGTATACACTTAGATAACAACGTACAATTTACATAATCATACTGATACGTTGATATTGAATAGAAGTATTGATGTCAATCAAGAAATCCACATAAAGAAAAATTGTACAACATGCATATATAAATTTCTACAATTATCCTCATAAAATATTTCCGAACTCAATACTGGTTCTTATACTTAAAACAAATATACTGAAAATCTTTACTTTTATTTTTACTCACTATGGCTCTCTTTTGAGCCTTTTCTTTTCACTATGGCTCTCTTTTGGGCCTTTTTTTTTCACTATGGCTCTCTTTTGAGCCTTTTTTTTTTCCTCACTAGTATTGGCCAATTAAAATTTTCATTTGCTTAGAATTTTAATAATGTAACTCTTAAAATTTAAACAGTATTGCTTCATTTAACAATTACTTTAACAATAATTTAGATTTAATGCATTAATTTAGTTCACCAATATCATTATAAATAGCATATCATTATCATCTCAAATTATTATGACCTTTCTTTAAAACAATAGCAATATGGTTACTAATTCTTTACACCTATCTGAACACAATTATTTCATTGCACATAAATTACATAGACAATTTACTTAAATTACTATTAATTATACAACAATACAATTTGGTTCGAGATGTCAGAAGAAAGATATGATCAAAACACCTTACCTTATACTTTCTTTGCTGGATTACTTTTCTAATCACAGGTAGCTCCACGATGTAGCGGTAATACGGCACAACAGTTCAGTTTAGTTCTTTCTAATAAAGATACGCACAACACTTTAGTCCACACTAGACGATATGGCACGATACTTTATCACACACTCGACGATCCGGCACGATACTTTAGCACATACTCGACGATACGGCACAACACTTTACACACATTCGACGCTACGGCACGACACTTTACACACATTCGACGATACGGCACGACACTTTAGCATACAATCGACGATCCGGCACGATGCTTTAGCACATACTCGACGATATGGCACGACCACACAAGAATTCCACTGGATACTCTGGCATTAGCAGACTGCAACACGGCTCGCTGGTCACTGGTTTCAGGCGATTCTATCCCGACGCTGCCAACAATTTGTCGGACGCTCCTCTCAGTCCACAAAACTTTGAAGAATGTCCTAGGTAGTTTTAGCTGCCACCACCGATATTAATGGGTGATATCGGTCACCTGCTGTGAGGATTGGGTAAAATAACACTGACGCTGTTAATGAACTGAACTAACAGTTTATTTAAGATATAGATAGGTACACAAGAAACAATATTTACAACTATCTACAATTACAACTCGGATATAGATGATCCGGTTCAACATTAAATTAACTACAATAAACGTTGGTTGTGTACCGTTCAGCTTACACTTTCTTCCTCACACTCAACGCACGTTAGATACGCTTTATCAGAGATTACTGCAGAATCTCAATACACAAGGGTACTAGGCCTCACTTCTCGGCCTATAACACTATCCACCGGGACTCCTTGTCCCACGCTCAAAATATACACTATCCAACAGGACCACAAATCCTGAGTGACCTATCGGTCTCAACGCCAAGCGAGAACTGTCTCCAACCTCTCAGTCCAGAGTTGACCTTGTCAGAGATCTTCCTTCCCCCAGTAGGGCCTCTTAGAGTTCCTCCATTGGTTCAATTCCGCATACCAACCTTGAGTCATGACATCTACTGTTTACACATCACTCCAATAGCTAGATGACAGCTGAGGCACGCCCCGCGGCCATCACTTTCATTCATCAACGAGTGCGTCATCTGCACACCTGCGTCAACATCTGTCATTCGTTATTATAGAAAAGAAAGAAAGGTATTTCGAGCTTCACGGATACACAACCCACAATACATAAAATATTCAGATAAGGAAATGTTATTCCTTTCTAATTCAGGGCAGATGTCTTCTAGGAACCTGACAAATATTTTAAAATCAGTTGGGTGAAATGATCCGATCTGAAAATTTTTTTAAGTGATTGTGTTAAAATGTTTTATCTGAAGTTCTATCAAACTGTTTTTAAACTGTTCTCATACGACAACATTCGATGAGTAAGGAAATTCTGTTTGATTTGTACGTGTTAAAATATTTAAATCAGTTGGTTGAAAATTTTAAAGATTTTAAAAAATAATATTTTTCTTTTAATTAGCTGAAATTTTCAAAGTGTTTGAAATAAAAATTTTAAAATCAGTTGGATGAAATGATCAAATTTGTAATTTTAAAGTGTAGGTATTAAATGTTTGAAAGTATAAGTTTTTTTAACATCAATTACTTAAATTATTTAAAGTGTGTGCGATTAATATTTTTCCCAATTAGTTGGTTGTAATTTTCTTTAATTCTATCAATTTATTTTCAAACTGTTGTCATATGAGAACAGTAGATAAGTTAGAAAGTTCTGATTGGTTTGTATGTTTTAAAATTATTAACCCGGGAGGACGCGCGCAGGACCTAGAAGACCCGGTGAGTGTGCGGTTTTTACAATTGCAACCACTAATTTTTTAAAGTAATCTTCAACTTATTTTATCGCAAAATTTGTAAGAATTGTCTCCGTTTTAATAAAGTGACTGTTATAATTTGATTTTATTGGTGGCAGCCATTTATACCCTGATTAAACGCTCGTTCTCCCGTGTTAAATCAGTTGGTTGAAATTTCTTAAGTGTTTGGAATTCATATTTTGCAATTAGTTAGTTGAAAATTTTAAAGTTCTATCAAATTCTTTTCAAACTGTTCTCATGCGACAACAGTCGATGTGTTAGGAAATTCTGATTGATTTATATGTTTTGATATTATTAACCCTTTCCGGCACAGAGCACTTCCATTCCGGAAATGTTGAAATAACTGAATGACACCGAAATTTACATACAAATTTATAAGAGAACATAAAAAGCTATTATTCACATACGTAATAAACGGGAAAAAATTATACCAGAATTCTGTTGGCATTGTGGCATTTCGGAATCATGTTGGGTATTCCACGTACTGGAACATTGAAACACATAGTGTAAAATCAGTTTATAATTTTTAAAGTGTTTGAAATTAATATTATTTCAGTTAGTTAATTGAAATTTTAAAAGTTCTGTCAAATTATCTTCAAACAGCAGTCGATGAGTTAGGAAATTCTGATTGATTTTTATGTTTGAAATGTTTAAATCAGTTGGTTGAAATTTTAAAGTGTTTGGATTTGGTTATTTTCTAATAGTTGGCTAAAATTATTTAAATTCGATCAAATTGTTTTAAAACTGATGTCATTGGATAACATTCGATAAGTCAGGAATTTCTGATTGTTTTTGTATAGTTTGAAATTATTAAATCTGTTGGTTGAAATTTCTGAAGTATTTGGAATTAATATTTTTCAGTTAGTTGAAAGTTTCAACGTTCTATTAAATTGCTTTTAAACTGTTATTATGCGACAACAGTCGATGAGCATGTCCATTCCGAAAATGGTGAAATGACTGAATAATACAGGAATTGAAGTACAAATTTATTTAAAAATAAGAAAAAGCTATTTTTCCTATACGAATTAAACGGAAATTATTTATACCAGAATTCTGATGTCATTGTGGCATTTCGGAATCATATTTGGTGTTCCATGTACTAGAACGCTGAAACACAAAGGGTTAAATCAGTTGATTGAAATCTTTAAAGTGTTTGAAATTAATATTACTTCACTTAGTTAGTAATTTTAAAAGTTCTGTAAAATTATTTTCAAGCAGTATTCATGCAACAACAGTCGATGAGTTAGGAAATTCTCGTTGATTTTAATATTTTGAATCGTTTAAATAAGTAATTGAAATTTTAAAGTGCTTGGACTTAATATTTTCAATTGGTTAAAAATATTTAAATTCTGTGAAATTGTTTTTAAACTGATGTCATGCGATAACAATCGATGAGTTAGAAAATTCTGATTGTTTTGTATGTTGTGAAATTATTAAATCAGTTGGTTAAAATTTCATAAGTATTTGGAATTAATATTTTTCAGTTAGTTGAAAGTTTTAAAGTTCTATCAAATTGTTTTCAAACTGTTGTCATGCGACAATTGTCGGAGAGATAGGAAATTTTGATTGATTTTTATGTTTTGAAACGATTAACCCTTTCCGGCGCAGAACACTTCCATTCCAAAAATGTTGAAATGACTGAATGACACCGAAATTAAATATGTACAAATTTATTTCAGAATCAGAGAAAGCTATTTTTTCCATACGTAATAAACGGAAAAAATTATACCACAATTCTAGTGTCATTGCGGCATCAATCATGTTGGTCAGAATCATGTTGGGTGTTCCATGTACTGGAACATCGAAACACAAAGGGTTAAATCAGTTGGTTGAAATTTTTAAAGTGTTTGAAATTAATATTATTTCAGTTAGTTAGTTTAAATTTTAAAATTTCTATCAAACTATCTACAGATTGCAACAACATTATCAGTATAATGTATCTAAGTATCTAATCATATCTAAGTATTCAGTAAAAATATTAAAAGTAAATTTTGCCTTAATAGATTGATCGAAAAAGCGTTTTTTCTTTTTCTTTTTTTTTCCGAAAAACAAATTCTAATTCTTTGATAAATGCGACCATCTGATGTGGAGAAAATAAATGTTATTCCATTCTATGAACTGTTCTTGATCAGTTACAGCTATCATATTGATCAATTTCATGGCACAAAATGAGAATTATAGTGTTTTCAGTATGTGTCAGATGTAGCACATGGCGCAGTGAAGGGTTAAGAGGACATTGGACTTTCAAACTCACGAAAATCGACTAAAAATGGATTTTTTTTCAACTTGAACAATTATGAAACTAGATGCTCTAATTTATCTGATGCAGAAAGCTTTTTTTAAATTTTGACGATGCAGAGATATAAGCTTTTCTGTTAATAAAAACTGTATATTGATGCAGTTTTTTACTAAAAAGGCTGATTTTTTAATATCGGAAATTTCGTACAAACTAACATTTTGAACGTTTCATGCGTTTTTCTAATTGTCAGATTCTTTTGAAATTTATGCTGTATATCTTCTATATGATACTAAATAAATATTAGCGTAAAAAGCTACATTTCAGTGATATTATAGTGTTAAAATTTATATACGGTTAAAAATAGATAGCATTTTTTTTTAATAAATTAAATTATAAAAGTATTTTTTTCTGTGTATATTATCAGCGAGGTTTTACAATTCACACCAGTTTCCATTGCAATGTTCAATATGTTTCTCATAAATAAATATTGTCATTTTTTATGAAAAAGAAATGTCATATTTTAAAAAGTCTTTTTAAAATATGACAATTTTTCGAAATTTTAAAAGTTTAAATTTTGAATAATTTAGAAACTTTTTATTATTTTTGTCAAAGATTTTGAATTATAAACTGCTCGCCATTGACAAGTCTTACGATTTTCAAATAAATCCATTGAAAATTGAAGATTTTGATTTCCAATGTCCGCTATCTCCTTAAAATACTTCATTTTACAAATAATGAATCTTTTGAATAGCGGGATGTCTCAGCTTAGTGTAGAATTTTGTAGAAAGCATCGCAGTGCTGTAATAAATCCGATTGGTGATCAAAAATTTCGCTACACTTTGCACACGAATGTTGTTTTCGAGTCCTATGGATCTTCTTATGTTTCATTCAATCATCCTTTCTTGAAAGCAACTCGTTTCAATCAATACACTTGGGTTGTGTGGGTGAGCCAACAGATACACTATAAGGCCAAAGGTGACCGGCCACTTGTGATTTTAGACGTTTTGTTTAATATCTAAAAAAATACACGAGGAATTATTCTGAAAATCCATGTGTTTAAACAGAATAGTACAAGTAATATATTTCCATGAAGAATTTTTCCCGAAATTCCATAGGAGACCGTTAACGAACTGGAATTGAACGAAGATCTTTTGAATAACCCTGTCAAAAGTAATATAGCAAAAGCATTCACACTGCAGATTACGATTAAGTGGGTTGTTGTAATAAACTGTGTTCATTTTTATGAGGATAGCATGTATACTCGTAGAAAAATTAAGGTTTTTATAAAAATAGTACCACATTTTTTCAAGTTTATTGCGAAATAATCGTCAACACGATAAGCTCAAAAACCATTATTCCCAAAATAAAGCAAAAAGATGAGGGGTTGTATCCAAATATAGTAGTACGTGCACTTTTGTGTATGCTATATTGATACTAATCAATGGATATATAGATACAGCCCCTCATTGTTTTACAAAATTTTAGGAATAAAAGATTTTGAGCTTATTCTATCGCCGATTTTTTTCAGAATTTTCAAGCTATGTTTTTGAGACCTTTACAAATGTTGCTCTATACATTTAGCTAACACACTATACAAATTATATTTCGATTGCGGGGGCGCATGCGCAGTGAAACATTATTTAGTAAACCTGCTCATTTTCCTTACAATTTTTAATATTTTTTAATTATATTTACAGGGTATTATGAACAACTATTTGTCATATTTTCTGAAAATAATTTTTTTTATATTAAGAACTCTGCTAATTATAAGCAAAAACCTTGAAACATTTGGGACTGTTTTTATAAAAAACCTTAATTTTTCTACTAGTATACATGCTAGCCTCATAAAAATGAACACTGTTTATAATAATAAGCCAGTTAATTTTAATCTGCAGCTTGAACGCTTTTGCTACATTAGTTTTGACAGGGTTATGCAAAAGATTTTCGTTATTTTTATTAGTTGGCGGTCCTCTATGGAATTTTGAGAAAAAATCTTAATATGACCTGATAGATAGACCTGAAATATATGACCTGAATTATTCTGGGAGCACACTTGGATTTTCAGAATAATTCCTCATATCTTTTTCTAGACATTTAACAAAACCTCTAAAATCGCAAGTGGCCGGTCACCTTTGGCTATATAGTGTATTTACTGACTGTCCATTTCCTTTGCTATTGCTATTTAAGGTATAAAAAAATAGTAATACCTCTTTTAGATATATTGTCTGGGCTAAATATGTTTAAGGCAGTCAAGATTTATGCAGAATTTTATATAATTTCACATGTAAAATATTGTTTGTGTGAACATACAAAAAATCGAATAGAAGTAAAATATTTCTTTCAATAAACAATTAAAATGTTGCAAAAAATCGTAAAAAGAAATATCACCCAGGAAATACATAACGATTTTTAATATTATTAAAAATTATCAAATTATTTCAAAAGATTATTCTTATAATTATTCTGGTGTAGCTTATATTTTATACTTTTAATTGGGAAGATTTTTAAAATTTAATAAAGAAACTGATTTTTTAAATTTTATTTGCAATTCATTTATTTTTAGTCTGCAACAATATTTCTCCATTAATAAAGGATGCATTTCAAATGATTGAGTAAAAAATTTTGAATTGCCTCATAAAAAGTTCAAAATTCACCCGGTCCAAAAATCGGAAAATGAGGGGAGGGGAATATATTTTTGCATCATTTTTTTTCGACGATATCTCTGACAATACAATATCTAAGAAAGAAATACATTTTTGAGTTCTGCATTACAAAAGCTTTCCCAAGGTACCCCACGCGATATACAAAGAAAAGATTTGTTTTTCAAGTAACTTAACTTCTTCAGTCCCTGAGTACCCAAATGGGTACATCAGTTTTGTCCCATTTTATTAATGATACTCAAATATAAATGAAATTTCGATATAAGAATAATATGTTTCGAATTCTAAGATTCGAGCTAATGAAAATAAAACAAAAACCTCGCTCTGAAGTCAAACGAGAGAAGAAATAATTCAGTAATAATTAAAAATACTGAAATAATCGCCAGTAGCGAAGAGGTTAAGAGGGCCCGGTATACATTAATCTTCAAATTTTTTTAAATAATTTTATTGCACTAAAAATTTCTCTGTATTTTTCTGCTTGGAATGACGTTGAAATCATGTTGCTATCTTAATTGTGTGAGGGAGTGACCTTTCCATAAAGGCACTCTAGTGTTTCTGAGATCGTGACGTCAATAAGTTAACATGTGTAAGCGTAAAAGCGACATCTATCCTCTCTTTTACTTTAACTTTCTAGAGTGTGTGTGCTCTTTCGGGTTCTGCAGTTAGGGCTTGCGGTTATTAGTAATATGTTAATGTGAAGTATCTCAGTTTGCAGCATATAAAAGCTTGGGTTTGAGTGAATGGGGTGTGTCTCTGGCATTGGCCAGCGAGCGTCTCTGGCATTAGCCAGCGAGAGAGCATCTGTGTCTAGCCAGTGTGTGAGGATCTCTGGTATTAGACAGCGAAGTGAAGTATTGTTCAGCGAAGTGCTAGCCGATTGAAAAGTAACAACGAAGCCTCCAGTGAGTGGAAAGGAGTCCCGACAGTTGACTTGAGAATTGGCCGGAGTAAGGAACCTCTTAGTTTCATTTGGATTGTTTGTGAAATAAAGGATTATCCACAGCCACGGACTGTATAATTAAGCTTTATCTAACAGATCAGCCAAGAGAAAGCGGAAGGTATTAGTAGGTGCCCCGACTGAGCTAGGCCGAAGCTTGTGAGTATGTGTTTGGTTTTTTCATAGTCTTCTCAGTTGTGTAAAAATTACGACTTGCTCCACTTCCCTTCAGCCTTTATCGTTTCAATAAACGTTGTTGTTTTATCTTAATCACTGAGTATGTCTACATTTAACCTGCACCACGACCAACCTAACGTTACAAATGACACCCAGCATGCATGTAACGTTACAAATGGCGCCCAACGAAACATCGGACACTGTGAGATTGTGCCACGTGTGTATTTTACCGGTGAAGGTGATATTAGTGAATTTTTAGTTAAATTAGATGATTATATTTTGTTCAATAATATACCTGAGAAAAGTAGGTACGTAGTGCTTAAATGCTCGTTGAAGGGCGAAGCACTTTTGTGGTTGGAAAATATAGGAAAGTTTTTGATTAATGATGAAGCGAAAAGATTTGAACAAACTGTGATTGAGTTAAAGAAGGCATTTCCTCCAGTTAAAGATAAAAGTATTTTGAGAAAAGAGTTCTATTGTAATAAGCAGAATATTTATGAGTCGGCGTCAAAATTCTATCTACGTAAGCTTGAACTAAAAAATAAATTAGATTTAGATATCACATTTGAGGAATTGTTGGACATTGTTTTTCCTCTTTTTAATCCAAGTATACAGGACTTTATTGAAGTTAGAGCACCGAAGAATTTTGCAGAAATGCACCAGTTACTATCGAAGTATGAGACTCGGCATAGCTCGGATCAACGGGATTTGCGTAACCCTCGTCGGAGACCGGTCACGGATAGTAGTTTGAGAAATGAGGGGGAACGTAATTTTGTGAGAGGGGGACAGCGATTTCCGGATAATAATTTGCGTAATAGAAATGATGGATTTGGTCGTAATATGTCGAATACGAATAATGGTAATAGGAATTGTGGTGGTGCTAATAGTTTTAGAAGTGGTGAGAGAAATATGTATGGAAATAGACAGAATAGTGGTTATGATCGGAGAGGGGAAGTACGGGACAGGAATGTTTCTTCGCAAGTAAGGAGATTAACTTCGGATGAGAATTTGGAAAATAGGTCAATGCAAAAGAGATGTGTTCAGAGGTCGAGTCAATTAAACTGGTAGGTGACTGTATTTCGGAAGGTATGCAGTCACAGATTAAATCGGAAAAGCCTTCTGTGAGTTTGAATAAAATTACTATTAATCCGGTTGAGTTACCTGAAGTGTTAATTGTGTTAGATGGTATTGTCGTTAAAAGTGTCTTCGATACAGGGGCAGATAAGTCGTTCATTTCTTTTGATTGTTATCGGAAATATTTTTCGTATAAGAAGTTGAAGAGGTTAAGTCTGGTGGTTCAGTCGGCACAGGGAGTAGCTTGCGATAATAAAGGTTCAGTAGAATTGGAAATTGAAATTCGTTCGGTTAAGACATGTTGCGAGTTTTGTGTGTTAGATGGATTAACAGTGCATTGTATAGTTGGTGTGGATTATATGAAGGATAGAGGAATTAGTTTGGATTTCTTTAAAAAGTCGTTAATAGTGAATAATGATGAGAATGTGAGTAAGAAAGAGCATGTTTCAGGGTCAGTTAATTTGGAGGAGTCGGGTTTAAGTGAGGTTAAGAAAGTGGAGTTTAATAAGTCTTTAGTCGATTTTTGTAAAGTCTTTTCAGATAAACCGAGTTTAAGGAATGAAATTCATATTGGTTTTGACGCACTAGTTGCTAGTAAACCATTTCGTTATGATTTTATATCTAATATTTTTAAGTCTTTGTGTGAAAAGTTGGAGACTGGGGACGGTAAGGAACTTCCTCAGTCTAATATGGCTGAACGTGTAAATCGTACATTAATTCAAATGATTTCTTCATATGTTGGTTCTCATCATGCAAATTGGGACCAGTTTCTTCAGCATTTTGCGTACGCACTTCGTACAGCAGTTCACGAGTCGACGGGGAAAACGCCAGCTGAATTGTTTTTGGGTAGAAAAGTCATTACTCCATTCCAAAGGCTAGTTATGGTGTCAGATGCGGAAAGTCAGTACATGTGTCAGGATATTGAGAGGTTGGTTAAGGAAGCTCAGGTTCAGATGGGAAAAGCGCAAGCAAAGCAGGCTCAGTATTATAATATGCGTAGGAGGGAGTTAGAAGTGAAAGTTGGAGATTTTGTGTTAGTAGAAAAGCATTGGTTAAGTTCAAGTCGTCAAAAGAAAGTAGCTAAGTTTGGTCCGAAGTTTGTAGGTCCGTTCGAGGTTTTAGAAGTTCGAAATAATAATTTGGTTGTTGATGTCAATGGTGAAAGAATGACGGTTAATTTGGATCAGGTTAGAGTTTATAAGTTTAGAGAAAATGGTAGTGAAGGTTCTCATGTGTCGAGTGGTGTTTCGCGAAATTCCCGATCCAATGAGTGTCCCGAGTCCAGCACTTCTTCATCTAATTCTTTTCATCAATATTCAAGAAGAAAAGTTGGTCAAACAGCTCCAAAAACTGTTGTTGAAAGTAGAAAGCCTATCAATCCGAGAGCACAGTATAATAATAAAAATAAGAGAGCTGTGTCAAATACATCAGATTCTGTGTGCCATAAAAGGAAAAAGATCATAAACTATCCCGTTCCTCCACTTATGAGACAACAACCTCACAAACATACATTATCTAATAGTTCACCATCTTCGGTACTTAATCCCCAGAAAAGATTTCAGATGGACACTCGGCAAACTGTTAAACGAACTTTAAATTCCGAATTTTTGCCTAATAAGAAACAACATAGATCCGGAAAGAAACGTGGCCTAGGATCTTCAGTAACTTCGGGTGCGTCTAGAAAGAGGAGACAACTCTCAGATTACCGGCATCAACAGTGTGAATCTCGCCATGGAGTGACCCCAGCGAACCGGCCAGAGCAGAGTCGTCGAGCGGAACCTACAAGTATCCCACGGCATCCATTCAGAACCAGGCTGCATGCACGACAGTCAACTGTGGCGTCACCGTACAGTTCTGATGACGAAAGATCCTTCGTACAAGGTTTCTGGGACAAGAGGAGAAAAACATCCTGTAGTATGAAGCCAGCCAGCAGCGAATCATCTCTATGATTGGGTGATAATGTTCTTTATTAAATTTCTATTAGAGTGCATATATGTGGTAGCAATATGAAGGAATAGAAAGCAGAAAGACTGTTTTGTATTTTTGGCCATTTTTGGAATTTTTTGACGGACTCACGATTGGTGCTTAATTGTGTTCAAAATTTGTTTGCAAAATTGTTAGTTTTATGTATGTTTGAGCTTTTGGTCTTAACTGCTTTTAAAAATTCTGGATCTATTGTTAAATTGTTGTGTTATTTGTTAAAAATGTTACTATATTGTTATATTGTTCATGTGTTATAAAATGTATGTTAATGTATGTTTAAATTTTCAGAAAGTACAGATAGTAATTTGGGTTATTTTGTACACGCGCCGCGGTTCAGGTGCGCACGTGTTTTGCGGCCAAGAAGTCCTTGACACGCGTTTCTGCACTGTTAAAAATCTGCTGCATTTTGCTGCAACGCACTCCAACGCTTGTATATAATATCTCTATTCCAACCAATGAGAAAGCTCCATTCCACGGGCAACTAACCGTTTTCTATACAAGCAGGGGAGTGCGTTGCAGCAAAATGCAGCAGATTTTTAACAGTGTATCTCTTATACTAACATTTAATGAATTAACTTTCTCCTTATCCTTCGTGTTTTATGTGTTGCGTTTGTACTTTAGTTGGGAATGGTTTCCGCAAGTTGCGAATTTTTAAGCTGCGTTTGAATTTGAAATTGTATTGTATTAAAATTGAATGTTAATGTGATTTTCTTGCAGGGAAGTATACCTGTGTTATGTATTGATTCTGCTATTTTTCTTTTAGTTAATACAGATGAAGAGCATAATGACGTCATTTTGTAAATTTTTGATTTTTTTTTTTTTTTTTTTTTTTTTATTGTTGCATAAGCACAGCGATATGACGCTGTACGTATGTGCCCCAATTATTGTTAAAATGGAGTTAAGTTTTGAAGAATTTTGGGAGTTAGTTCATTGGCTAATGGGTATGTAGGTATTATGTAATAGCAGAGTTATTTTGAGTATGAAGTAAAATTTAATTTTAGATGAGTTCGGTATTTGGATGAGGAAAATTTTTGCGCATTGGGTTTTTTGGACTTGGTGCGAATTCTAGTATTAGGAAAGTTTTATGGGAGAAATTTTTGGTAATGTTATAGTTGTATTGCAATATTGAGGAAAATTTCGGAAGTTTAGTGTTTTGAGAAATTTTAGCACTCCCAGTGGAGTGGGCTGTTTTGAAAGAAGAAGTAATTAGTTTTGAAAGTTTTACGAGTTTTTGGAAGTTTTACGGAGGCTATTTGTAAGATAGAAGAATGATTGGATTGAATATGTGAATATTTGAGGCAAACTGAGGTTTTTTGGTTGTGATGGGTTAAAGTTAATATTTTAAAAGTTATGTTTCGGCGCTAAATTTCACCCATCACTGTGTTTATTACGGCTCGAAATTTATAACAAGAAAAAGTTCTGGGCATGCATTTGGCCCAGCCCTTTTTCTCTGTAGAATCCGAGGGGGGGTTGTGAGGGAGTGACCTTTCCATAAAGGCACTCTAGTGTTTCTGAGATCGTGACGTCAATAAGTTAACATGTGTAAGCGTAAAAGCGACATCTATCCTCTCTTTTACTTTAACTTTCTAGAGTGTGTGTGCTCTTTCGGGTTCTGCAGTTAGGGCTTGCGGTTATTAGTAATATGTTAATGTGAAGTATCTCAGTTTGCAGCATATAAAAGCTTGGGTTTGAGTGAATGGGGTGTGTCTCTGGCATTGGCCAGCGAGCGTCTCTGGCATTAGCCAGCGAGAGAGCATCTGTGTCTAGCCAGTGTGTGAGGATCTCTGGTATTAGACAGCGAAGTGAAGTATTGTTCAGCGAAGTGCTAGCCGATTGAAAAGTAACAACGAAGCCTCCAGTGAGTGGAAAGGAGTCCCGACAGTTGACTTGAGAATTGGCCGGAGTAAGGAACCTCTTAGTTTCATTTGGATTGTTTGTGAAATAAAGGATTATCCACAGCCACGGACTGTATAATTAAGCTTTATCTAACAGATCAGCCAAGAGAAAGCGGAAGGTATTAGTAGGTGCCCCGACTGAGCTAGGCCGAAGCTTGTGAGTATGTGTTTGGTTTTTTCATAGTCTTCTCAGTTGTGTAAAAATTACGACTTGCTCCACTTCCCTTCAGCCTTTATCGTTTCAATAAACGTTGTTGTTTTATCTTAATCACTGAGTATGTCTACATTTAACCTGCACCACGACCAACCTAACGTTACAAATGACACCCAGCATGCATGTAACGTTACAATTGGAACAGGAAATGTTATTTTTTTTCGTTTTAGTTTGTTTTCAAAATGTACCTTGATCAATGGTTGTCATGATAACGACTTCTTGTGAAAATTCACTTTTCTTTATGATGATTTTTTTCCCATTTATATTAAATATATTAATAATTTATAATTTTATTAAAATTATAAATAATTTATATTAAATATAATTCTTATATTTTAATATATAAATATTATGTTATATACACGGTGATCATAAAAAAACTTTGCCGATATATGGAGCTCTAGCGTCCAGTCCGTTCAACCGATCGAGGTGAAATTACAGATATAGCTATTCAGAGGTATGAGCTCGAGATTCTGTGAACGGAAACAAAATGGTGCTCACTGCTCACGGTTACGGTTATAGTTAATGAAACTCGAAATTTTCCAATGGCAACAACCTTTTTTTTCATCGCAAAATGCTCAACGCATGCGAAAACCCTAAAGAGCGTTGGAACGGTATGGTTATTGCAATAAACGGACGCGTTATGCTCCCATAAAATCAGCTCTTCAAACGGCCCAAAAAAAAAAAAAAAAACCAAGGCGCTCGAAGAAAATTTGAATATGACAGAGACAAAATGCGAATCACGGAACATCGTTTGCCAGATAGTCAGCGTAGAACGGATAAAAAGTAGGATGGGAATGTTAGTTCTTCAGTCGGAGCTCCCAGATGCCAACAAAATGACTCCATTCGTGGTGAGTTGGTAAAACTATTATCAAAATGAGATGAATGCTGCGAAATCCTGGTCGAAACTATCGCCAAATACGTGGTGTGATTTAGTAATGAAATTCGAAGAAATTGGCTGCACCTGTGATAGTCTGCGGTCCCGACGACCAACTATTCCTGAGGATACTGTTATGGAAGTGCATCACATAGTGACCAGAGGACGCATGCAAATACAAAAGGTGCAACTCGTGTATTTGATATACCAAAATCAATGGTCTTAAAGTTACTGCGGTCTGTAATCCTCATGTTTTTTTACCGGTACCAGTGTGCCCAGATGTTGGAAGTGAGAGACCATCAACAACATATAGACTTTGTTAATGAATTTCTTATCCAATATGATGGAGATAACGATTGACCTCTTCGCATATTATGAAAGGATGAGGCACATTTCACCTTAACTGGTAACGTCAATGGCCTCCGCGATCCCCCGACCTCACTCCTATGGATTTCAGGTTCTGGGGATATCTAAAATCTGGAGTGTACATGTGCAATCCGCAAACTTTGCCGGATTTGAAAGATTCTATCCAACGTGAGATTGCAAACATGCCTCATGCGATGTAACGTTCGGCTGTATTGTCCACAGTCGCCACCATGCAATGTGTAATTGCCTGTGATGGCACCCATGTGGAAAATGTGTAATCAAAATAAAAGTTTTCCTCGATCTGTGTTGTAATCAGAGATTAGTGTACTGACTCTGTGTCATATTCAAATATACTCCTTGCGCCCCAATCGTGTTTTATTATGGGGAGGGGATTCACAGAACAGTTTTTTGTGCGTGCAAAACGTGTCCGTTTCTTGCTATACACGTACGGTTCCAACGCTCTTTAGGGTTTTCGCGTGCGCTGAGCATTTTGCGATGAAAAAAAACCACGTTCCATTGTTTATGAATAAAGTAGCTGTGCCGGTCCTACAGACGGACACAAAAGTAATCCAACAATGGTTTGGTTCCGTTTTTACTTTTTTTATACGGAACACTAAAAATGCTAAAAGTCACATAAATAAATAAAAATATTATATACTGTTTATGAAGTAAATAATTTCAGACATGCCTGGTGACTTTCTACTAATTCATGTAGCCACAGCGGCCTCTGTAAAAATTTTCAGACAAACATACAAACACACATACATCTGTTTTAACCCCTTTGGGACGACAGACACGTATACGCACCGCACAAAGGCTTAAGAATCCTTGCTTATTCCTACCAGTAAAATTTTACTGTAAAATTCGACTTATTTAATCGGAGCATTTTTTTCGATTTAATACGGCACAAATTTCTGTTTGTAAAAACCGGTAACAAAACATTAAAAAATTCGTAAAGGGCTCCCGTCCCGAAGCGGTTAATGATTAAAGATATTTCTAGTGAATCTGGTATCATAGTTCTGGGATAATTGTATCCGTCTCTTTACTTGGTTTACCGAATTTTAAAGCTAGTCTAACAATACATGATGATCCGATTAAACAGGTATTTTCTGACGTAGAAATAATGATGGAAAATGTTCCATGGCTTTCACGTTTGCAACAAATTCTTTCTTGATTACATAATAACTTCATTTTAGTTTGGTTGAATTAATTACATCTTTCTGTGGTCGTCGATTTCCTGCAAGTAAGTAACACTGACATTTACGTTTTTCTGATCTTTATCCTAGATAGACTTATTTCTCTGACTGAGGATGTAACAATATGTTAGCATTGATGTTAAAGCCTCTTTATTTTATTTAAGTATTTTCTAACATTTTACTTACCCATCATACGTAGTATAGGGTAAGTCTTGCAATCGTTTTGAAAAAAAAAAAAAATCTGACGAATTTATTTACATTTTTCAGACACTGGAGGTTCTGAAAAACATATTTAAAAAAATTGCCATCCGTCTGTATGTCTGTCTGTAAATGCTCTATCTCCCGAATAAACTGAGATAGAAACTTGAAATTTTGTGTGTACTTAGTATGTAATAATGGAAAGAAGCCTATTTAATATCAGTAACCTACACTTGGACAGTTATTCCTGGATGAGTAGCCTAGTTTATCCGGATTTTTTTTTTTTTTTTTTTTTTTTTTTTTTTTTTTTTTTTTCAGATTCTCGAAATATTTGTTCTGATGAAAAGTATATAAAAATTTTCGAAAATTATTTTAAGGCATTAATGTAAAAGATAATAAAAAAATATAAATTTTGCATAAAGAATGAAGTCAATCGGATAATTAGTTACCGAGATATTTGTAATCCTATTTTCCATATTCTGATGATTTTCCATATTCTTCCATATTCATGATCCTGTATTTCATTCAAATTTCAATATTCAAAGATATATTTTAATTGGATATGAGACGTTTAATCCGTCTCAGTAAACTGTTAGTTAACATAATTATTGTTTTTGGAGTTATAAGGTTGTTTATTTTACGCTGTTCGGTACTACTTATCCTGCTACCAAATAACTATCGCCAAATTATAAGATTAAATGCCAAACTGTAAAAAACGGACGATTTTACGGAAGTATTACTGGTAATCTGGACGCCACTACAATTTACTGTTTTTTAACGGATAAATTACGGCAAATATTCCGTTTTTTTCGAGTTTTTCCCGAAATTTACGGAAATTTTTCCGTTAAAAAACAGTAAATAGTACCGTAAAATCGTCGTTTTTTTTTTTTTTTTTTTTTTTTTTTTTTAAACAGTGTATAGGCTTATCGTAAATGTCGCATTCATTTGACATTGAACATGCTGCAGGTGTTTGTTACATCAGAAAATGATTTTTAGTTTAAAGTTTTATTTGTGTTTTTATTAACATTCTACTCATTTATTTGTTCTTTCGTTATTTAAAATTAAAACTTTGACAATTTGTATAATTTTGCGAGTAGTTTGGCGATTTATATAATTTGTTGAAATGAGTCGGCGGGATAACCAAATAGTACCCGCAATTCCTTAATAGAGCATTACTATGTATTACAAATATTTAAATATACATTTAAATTTTATTTTGGAATTGCAATGCATTTTATTAATAGTTGACACATGTCTTATTTTCATATTTTACATTATGCATATCCAGGATTGGTAAGTATTACGGAGGTCTCCAACGACTACACTGTTAAAAATCTTGTCCTTGTTTGAACCAAATTTTGGTGGTTTAAGGCCGCTTTCGCAATTTTTTCCCTACTTCCTGTCTCCAACTTCGAGTGGTTTGAAAATCCAAACTGCAAAACTCCCCATCTTTGTTGAAATATATCGCTAAAAGCATCAAAAGGAGAAAACGGTATCTCATTTCTACGTTTCGCTGTTGGGGGTAACAAGAGGTCAATTCGAGGGTCAATTGGAACTCCTCTTTAAATGTCAAACGTGTAATCAATCACTTTGGGTTAGCTTCTTTCAGAAAATGAAAGTGACACTGTCGCTGGAGTAATTAAATTGTGATTTGGGCTCTCTGAAAGGAAAAAAAAAAAAAAAATGAATTTAAGTATATTGAAGCACGCTGATTTTAAATCGAGGAGTGATAACTGTAAAATAGACCGATTAAAAAAGTTTTATGGTAACTTTAGAAACTTTAGTATTTTAACCTTTTTCATGTACATTTGGGGGTGCACATTTTTGGGGTGTTTTTCGCATTTTTTAAGTTTACATTTTCAATTTTATTTTTTAAATTTTTAATTCCTTTAAAAATCTCGATTCATTTTACTTTTTATTTCAAAAACAAATATATTTACACTTGGATATTGAAAAAAAAAAGGTTTATTAAAAAAACAATATTCTAATGTTAGAATAACATTATATGTGAAGAAATTACGTCATTAAAAAATTCTAACATTGAACTGCTATCAGAAGCACACCTTTATACTTTTTCTTAAATATATACAGTGGCGCAAACTTTTGAAAAATATTGGGTGGTCTCAAAATAATTTTGAACAACTACAAAAATATTGGGTGGGATCAATTAATAATGGATGGATTTAGATATCAAATTATTGGGTGGGCTCGCGCCCCATGGCCCCATATAAGTTTGTGCCACTGAAAATCTATATATATATTTATATATGTGTGTGTGTGTGTGTAGGGGAGACTGGGGCACATGTAAACAGTTCGCATTAACATAGCTTTTTCTCATGACTGGATTAATTTTTAAGAACAAAACCTAGTGATCATAGTTAGCAGAATTTTTTCTTTTTACACATGTTATTTTTTTTAAAATCCCTCTTCTAGCTCTTCTTACATTTTTTAATAATTTTATAAATTAAAATACTGTCCACATGTTCTCCAATAGCGGGGTAGATGTGAACACACGTGGGGCACATGTCAACACAAGTGGAAAAAATATGCCTTAACATGTGTTTTATTTTGTTATTCATTTGTTGTCATCATTAGTTATATTATGTTTTAAATTTACTATATAGAAAAAAATATGTATATTTTTTTCTAGTTTCTGGGTGATATGTTTAAGCATAATATTCTAAAAGTAATGTAAGTAGGATGGAAGGGAAGGATTACATGACTCATTTATTGGTAAAATAAAATAACAAATAAAGAAGTAATTTTTTTTAAAAAAAAGTAAAGATTTTAAATTTTGTTTCGGGGAGATTTTAGAGAGGGGACATTTAGATAATATTTATCGAAAATCTGCCGAAATGCGAAAGATTCCCAACCCTGTACTTGTCTTATTTACTCCTAAATTAATAATGAAGAAGACTATTTTAATGATCTTTTAAAATATCTCCATTGTAAGGCCTCCGCCTTCCTACTTTAACTTCTTTTGCTTTCAAACTATGAGGAGGTGCTTACAATTGAGATTTTGTGTAATTTATGAAAACTTTCGTAAGATTTAAGATATCATATCTATCTCTATTCAAAATATAATATACCTAACTATTTTAGAAATGAAAGTAAGCCATCATTGCAAGTTTTGATGAAATGAATTAGAAATTTTTGAGAAGTTGTTTAATGTAATATTTTTCGTATTAACAGTCCATAAAAAACATAATTGTAAATCGTTTAGTATAAAATCGTATAATATTATTGCAGTTAAAAAAACTAAAAAACATTAATTTGTTTAAATAACAATTGAACGTAAACCAACTTGTTGCTCTTTATGTACTTGTTGGCAGATGTTTTTGTGGAAGTTTCAAATAATCAAATATAGTATGGCGAAAAGTCTTCTATTTCAAGAAAATTATAGATATTGAAACTACCACATTTTTCTCATTAAGTTAACTAATCGCGGAATGATGAATGTTCACACGTGACCTGTTAGAAAAATCTGTCAAGATAAAAGCACAAATATTGCGAAAAATTCTGTTTTCACAGGTTTTCGTCCTAGCAAATGTATGTTTATAGTCTTGTTTTTTTTTGTTTTTTTTGAAAACATCATTTAACATTTCTATTTAAAACAGAATTCCGTTAAAGCCAGGCTAAATTTTTACAAGTTTTGTGCGTTTGTATAAATTTGCTCATTTATGTTATATGAATCAGTGGTCTGCACGGGCTGAAATTTAATGCGTAGTAAAAAAAATTCGGCCCGGCCCTGCCCGAATAAAAAAAAATATTGGCCCGAACCGGCCCGTTATAAAAGTTAAAAGTTTTGGCCCGAGCACGGCCTGACCGGAGTATTTCTACAGAACATTTACTCTTACGGAATAGTTCTGACCAAAAAATCTTATATTAATCTTTTTTTTTTTTTATAGTTATATTCTTTATTTATGTAAAAGTGTCGTAGGCTGCGATATTTATATTTTTAATCAAAACCTCTATTTGTAGTATGCAAATGTTTCAGTTATCATTAATATTATTAATCGATATTCTATGTAATGGTGACATAAAAATCTAAAAAATGGTATGTGGTAAAAGTAAAATCTTCTAAGATGGAATAGCATTGGAAATAAAAAGTACGTTACAGACAAGCTCCTAGTTGTAAACGTATAAAATATTTTTTTTCAAACGTATTATTGTTTCCATTTTGCATGGATGAACATTTTAAAAGAAGTTTAAAAGAAAATTCCAGTTTTCAGTTCAAAAGATTCCTTTATAGGCAGCAGGTAGGCTCTCCTTTCATACGTTTAACTTTATCTAATAAGCCTAGAAGTATACGGTTCTTAAAAAAGAATGAATTTTAATATTTAATTGCAAAATAATGGTTATTTGAAAGCATATGCCCTTTTTGCAAAAATTTTAGGACAAGCCAAATTTTACTGTTTTTTGAACAGACTTGGCCACTTTGAAAAAATGATTTAATCTTTGAAAATACACTTCTTGGTAATTTTTAAATTCACTTCTCAACAACGTGAAAGTTTGATACATTTTCTAACTAATTTTTAACTGTAAAGGTATAAAATTTACAAGCCTGACTATTGAAGAAATTTGGAATCGAATACCTTTTTCCATTTTTGGTAAATAAGAAATTATTTGGTAATTAAGATATACATATTTGTAGAAATATAAAAGATTCTTGTCACGTGGTTGCACATTTTTCTCTTTTATACTGCTGTTGCTTCCAGATATTCTATTCAAAACGCTAACTTTGAAAGTTTTTTCTGAAATTGCTTTAATCAAAAAATGGATATGACACCATTCGATTACATAGTTTTTGAATAAAAACACCTGCTAATCTTATGTGTTTCCGAAGAGAAATGAATTCAGAAAGTAGCTTCTGAGAAAATCTTTAATAAAATGACATAGGAATATTTTCATAAATCTACTTTTTATTATATAGCTTGAAAAGTTATGACGTTTTTAATTTTCTTTTTTTTTTCTTTTATTCTAAACCAGGCATGTCAAACACGTGGCCCGCGGGCCACTATTGGCCCGCCAGGAACTTCTGTGTGGCCCGCTAAGCCTTTGGTATTTTCGTATTTTTATTCAGTTCTTAGTTGATGCAGAAAATCACTTTGCATTGCAAATATTCCAGCGTTGCAAAATTGAAGAATGATTTTATTCAAAATCTCTATTATTATTTCAGAATATTAATCTTCGTTTCATTTAATGGCAGGTATTGACATACATTAAATTTAATGATCCCCATTTAAATGAAGAAAAGTTTAAATTTTTAAATTAATGGTTGTTATTTTGGATGAAATTTTTTTAACAGTTTGGCATAAAAGATGCAAATATACAGTCTTGAATATGATCGAATGTAATTCATTTTAAAATTTCCTTTTCAGGAGATAGGGTATGCAAAAGTAATCAATAAGAAAGTTAAGAAGAGCATATCTTAATCTGAAAATTAAATATATATATATATGTGTAAACGTTTTATGCCCCCCCCCCCCTAATAGTTTATTACGTGTTTTATTTTGAAACGAATACATTATTTTATTGCTCTCTTTGATTCACTCTGACTTTATAAAGTAATGCGTGGTATTTGTTAGTATATTAAAAATGTATCGAAAATCAATTAAAATACGACACTAATTTCTAATTAAAAGTCTCTAAAAAAACAAAAGAAATAAATGGCTTTAAAAGGGAAAGGGACACGATTTCTCGTCTTGTAAACTAATAATAATAATAGTAATAACAAAAACAAAAAATTGTTACCCTGTTTTTAGGTGCGTTCGTAATTATATAATACGTAGCACCTATAGTGGTCGTTCAGTCCGTCCGTCTGTCCGTCCGTCTGTCCGTCCGTCTGTCCGTCCGTCCGTCTGTCCGTCCGTCCGTCTGTCCGCATATAACAACGCAAAAACTACCCAACCGAATCGTTTGAAATTTAAAATACATAATTATTACATAATTTTGTCGAGTCATTTCAAATTTTATGAGAATCGGATGGATAGATCAATTACAGGGACGATCAAAAGTATTCCATTACATTACGGTCAATGGGGAAAAAAGTTTCAAATGCATTTTAATCGTTTGAAATTTAAAATACGCAATTATTACATAAATCTGTCGAGTTATTTCAAATTTTTTGATAATCGTGTGCATAGATCAATTACAGGGACAATCAAAAGTATTCAATTACATTATGGTCAATGGGGAAAAAATTTCAAATATACTCTATACGTTTGAAATTTAAAATACATAATTATTACATAATTTTTTCGAGTTATTTCAAATTTTATGAAACTCGGATGCATAGATCAATTACAGGGGCAATCAAAAGTATTCCGTTACATTACGGTCAATGGGGAAAAAAGTTTCAAATGCATTTTAATCGTTTGAAATTTAAAATACGCAATTATTACATAATTCTGTCGAGTTATTTCAAATTTTTTGATAATCGTGTGCATAGATCAATTACAGGGGCAATCAAAAGTATTCAATTACATTATGGTCAATGGGGAAAAAGTCTCAAGTATATTCTATACGTTTGAAATTTAAAATACATAATTATTACATAATTTTTTCGAGTTATTTCAAATTTTATGAAAATCGGATGCATAGATCAATTACAGGGACAATCAAAAGTATTCCATTACATTACGGTCAATGGGAAAAAATGTTTCAAATGCATTTTAATCGTGTTACACTCATGCGAACTTAATAAAATTTATATGCAACTATAAAGTACATATTATAATATACACCTTACATAATTTGTGGTGCAAAGAACATTTGTTATTGATTTACAAGGCCACACAAAAGTATTCCATTACAAAATGGTATAGGGAGAACATTGTTTGATGAGCGTTTTAATTGTAATTCACTATTTACAATGTTATGAGATTGATATATGAAAGTAATATTTTTAAAACTTCGTTATCGTTCGAACGCACCTAATTTGCTACGCTTCACGTGCAATTTCCAACTTGTTATTATTTGGCTGCATGCATAGTCGAAAGCGAGTATTTTGGACATAAGCTCATTAATTAATTTCATTCTTAAAGATTAATAAACGTATCATTGTAAATTATCCCTGTGTGATCTTTATATTTCTTGATGATGAAGGCATAACATCGCAGATTCATAAAAGTCAATTTGAAATAATTTTTTACACTCAAAGACTGAAGAATTGTGTTTGATATGTAGAAACTTTGTTGAAGTTTGCCAAGAATTTACTCACAAATATTTCGAAAACCCCACAAATATCTAGAAATAATTTGGAAAAATAAATAGATTTTAAAATTAAACTTTATTGATAAAAGTGTGCTCTTGAAACATATTAACCCCCTGACTGCCCGGCAAAAGGGTAAAATTGTAATGTTGTTTTCTCTTTAATTTATTAAAAATATTAAAAAAAGATGTTTTTTCCAACCTGATACAAAATATGTTATTATGTAGAGGTGTATAATCTTTGAGAGTATTAATCCTAACTTAATTTTTCAAAACTGGGTTTTATTTGTAGAATTTTATTAATTTAAATATCGCTTATGCTGCAGTGAAACCTGCAGGATAATGTGCGAAAAAATCAGCCAGCGGCAGTCAAAAGTAACCCATCTGCTTTTAAAGACAACTATTGGATGCATTTGCACACAACTCGAGATCGCTCAAATTAGAATAAAGGATGTCCAGAATAGTAAATCAGTATAAAAATATGCATAGGCATTTCTATAAATACTCATGTTATAACCATAAATTTCAATAATCGCATGAAATTTATAATTTCAATATGTGTTGCTATAACAGAAATTTTTCATTAAACTAACAAATTTTCATTCGTAGACCGTAGCCATCAGTAGCCACCGACAATTATTTTTGTAATAGCCACTGTTCCTCGTTTTGTGGCCCCATGACCGGTGGCTATCGCTAATTTTGCCTATTAACTTTATATTTATAGTTCTTGAAAATATAGGCGCAAGAAATTTCACAACTTTTTTACTTAATAAATAGGGTAACATCCCCAGTAATTGGCATGCACCAGTGATTAGCACATCCTACAAACATGTCCTAAAATAAGATTTATATCCAGTCTTTTAAAAATGCAAGACCATATACCAGTTATATGCTCACTTATGTTAAAGATTATAACTTTGATTTATGCTACTAGATGACTATAGTGCCTAGAAAAGAGAAACAATTATGACTTGTATCAAATTAGCCATTTTTGTTGCAAATGCTTCTTCTTTGGCTTAAGGAAGGCATGCTTTTCAACTCATTATTATCTGATTTATAATATATTTTAAATTTTAATTGACAACAGTTTTGTTTAATTGAAAAGGGTTACTTTAATTGTGTAAAAGTATTTTCGACACAAATATTTGGATTTCCGAATTAATGATAGATGCCAATTAATGGTGCTTCAATTTTGCTAGTTCCAAGTAATTGGCACCTATTCCAATTACAAGGAATTCGCAAGGAATTTGAGATTAAACCACTTTTTTGGAAGTACTTTTAAAGTTATAGACTAATTTTGTTTATCATTTTTTTTTTTTTTTTTTTTTGAAAATATGAATTATTATCAGTAATTGGAATCCATTAAAGCTTCATATGACAATTACTGGGGACAGCATGACAATTACTGGGTATTAATATAAGTATATTGTATAGTTTTAAAGTGTTCACATTTCAGACTAATATGCTGATTTCTTACTCTCAAAAACCTGAAATATGGCATCTTCATCTACAGTAAATTCATTTAAAGCGATTAAACCCGATGCAAAAAGTAAAGTTTTTTTTTTAAATATAAACATATGCCAATTACTGGATCACAAGGTGTCATACATTGGTGCTCTAGGTGCCAATTACTGGTGATTTCAGCAACTTTTTATAAATATATTTTTATAAAAATACTTTTTCAATTTTTTTTGCTTTTAGTGGGTAAAATATATGCACAGATATGCATTCTTTGATTTAAAAATATTTCCAAGTAAATATCTTACTTCTTTGTAATGAAAATTGAAGTAAGTTTAAAGACAAATTCTTAATGTGCCAATTACTGGGGATGTTACCCTAATTTTAAATATTTTCTGGTGCGGGTTTTAATTTTTCCAATAAATAGTTTTAGATTTTTTGTATGTATTTTTGTTTGCTTGTTTGTTTTTTAAAACAATGCTGTATTTTTAATGTACAGTTATCGTTTTCTGTGATAGTAATCAAATTAATCTGCTTCTTTATTTTTGATAATGTGGCCCGCGACTTTGTGTACAGTGCTAAATCTGGCCCATGGTGATAGACGAGTTTGACATGCCTGTTCTAAACCATATTAATTTTTTAATAAATCTTTATTTGAATGTTGAAAGTCGAAGAATCTAAGTAATCATTAATGTTGTTACAGTGTATTTCCTGTAAAATATACTTAAAAATCATTCCCTAATTATGTATGCAGTATTCCTTAATCTTTTCACGGCCGCGAACTGATGTATCCGTTCTTTAAGCTGCAAGTTTCACTGCAATATTAGCATTATTTAAATTAATATAATTCTACAGATATAATCCAATTTTAATAAATTAGTTTATGATTATTAATCTCGATGTTTTTAGACCTATGTGTAATAAAAAATTGTATATCATGTTGGAGAAAACACATTTTTTTTTTAATCTTTTAAAAACACTTACAGAGAAAAGCCGCACCAGTGGCTGCGAGGTTCTAACCTCCAAACTGGTTGACGGTAGGTACTGAGTTCGAACCCAATCGCGAACGTCGGCCTAACCGTTCGGAGTTTTCCGTGGTTTTCTACAAACCTTGCGTAAATACGGTTTAGGTTCCCTTAGAAGGATCCCCCACGGAGGGCATCCCACCCATTAGGGCCTATATCCCACTGTGTAGAAAATTGGCCGACATACATACAAACAAACACTTACAGAGAAAACAACATTACAATTTTGTCTTTTTGCTCGGCTGTCAAAAGGATTAAAGGTACTATTTAAAAGAATCTTTATTGTATGTTAAGTAAAATCAAAAAATTTTTGTAGAAATTGAGTCGGAACATATTTCTACAAGACTTTGAGAAATTTTTTTTATTAAGTTAGAACTTTTTTCCCGGTTACACAGTGCATCAAACATAACAATTATAACGGTTGTGCATTCAGTATTTTTAAATAATTTTTAAAAACATGAAATGAATAATTTTGGATTTTTTTTCAGTTTTCGCATGTGGTTGAACTTTTACTTATTTATTTATTATTATTATTTTTAGATATTAAAATTTCTAAAAGTTTAAGTGCATGTGTGTGTGTGCACGATGACAGGAAAGTGTGTGTATGAGGGGGGGGGTGATCTGTAAAACAGGAGTGCAAAAATGTGACACCGTAAAAAAGTGATCAGACAAAAGTGACAAGAAATTGATAAATATTGAACTTGTCGATAAATAAGTTATAAAAACTAAAGTAATAACAAATGTCTCATTTATAAATTCTCATAGTTCAACAGTTCCCAGCCAGGGGTACGATATACCCTTGGGGTTACGTAGCAAGTTTGTTAGAGGTACATGACAATAGTTTCAGTAATGGCGGATAATAAAGCAACATTATCATTTTAATGCAAATAATTAATGAAAATAAATAACGCATAATTAATGCAAACGTAAATACATATAATTTTTAATTTGCCGTGTACAGAAACCCATTTCTAACAAATAAATATTCATTTATAGGGAAGAGTTGGATATTTTTTACAAAATTAAGAAAAACAACTCTGTTTGACACAAAAACAAAACTTTCAATTTATATAATACAAAATGAAACACTTTCTAATATTCTTGAGCAATATAGAAGCGTGATTTGCAGAAAAAAATATAATTAAAAAAATTGTAAGTTTCTTTTATGTTCTAATATATGAAGTTATTGATAATATTCATATAACGTTCCACAGTGGCGTAGCTAAAATGGAACCACCATTTACACCTGGGGCGGATGTAAATGGTGTCCCCCCCCCCAAAAATCCTTTTTTTTTTTCGATCACAATTCTATGTTATTGCAAATAAAATTTCAACATTTTTTGCATGTCTATTGTGATTTTATAGATAATTCGAAAAAATGGATACAAAATTGTAATTTAAATACAAAATTCTAAAAAAGTCCATACATTTATGTGAAAGTCGATTTTGATTTTTTAACAAAACTTCTGAAAATTTATATACTGTTTTTCTTTATCGTAATAAGCATAGTATTTTTTTCTGTTTTTATTGCTTAATTTTTGAACTATTATTCCATAAAATCACCTGTCCACATACTTTTGAGACGCAATATAGTTCACAATCTAAAGTTAATGCTTTCTTGGAATTCAGGGGTGCAAACACCGAATAAAGTATAGGTTATATTACCTTTTACTATAGATTGTACTGTATGCCAATACAATCGCTTAAAATAAAAGGGGGGGGAGGGGGCAAAGAAATTCACGGCAACTACAACACTGGAAAAGACCTAACTTTTCCTTATTTACCTTCAGACGTCTCATATAAGAAACAACAGGGCGACTCATAACTCATCCAATAGTTTGAATAAGTCAATGCTATATATAGATTTTTTTTTTCTTTAAGTTTGCTTTTGCTCTCACTCGTTGGAAAGGTAGGTTTCTGTTCCTGGTGCATATCTTATTTAGACACCCCATTCTGTGTAAAATTTCAGAATCTCCAAGAAAAGAAAATTTACTCTGTTACGTGATGCGCTAGAAATTTTATTTCATTTCAGAATTTTTTTTTCAAAATTTTATAAGATTATATATATATATATATATATATATATATATATATATATATATATTTATATATCTATATATATATATATATATATATATATATATATATATATATATATATATATATATATATATATATATATATATATTGCAAATAAGGATTGTTTGTCACCCCTTGGAGGATGACACCCTGGGCGGACCGCTTCTACGCCCCCCACTAGCTACGCCACTGACGTTCCATAAATACAGCGGTGTGCGTAGAGAAAATTACGCCCGGGACGATGTTGTAAATTGGCTCCCCCCCTCCCCCAATCACCATTTCTCTTTGTGACAGGTATCACAAAATTGAAAAGTGTAAAAACGCAATTAAAGTCCATTGAACACATATTTGTGATTTATTTGAAACTTTAAAAGATTTTATTTAAAAAACTAAATAATATAAAAATATAAATAATGTTTCTAACAGTATTGTATAACTACTTTTGGATGCCAAGAAAGAAGCAGCATGCTATTTTGAGAATGCATTTTTTTTTTCACAGAAATATCCCAATATATTTGTATACATAATTTTTCAAAAAAAAAAAAAAAAAAAAAAAAAAAAAAAGAAGAAGAAGAAGAAACAAACGACGATGGTAATATAAATTTGGCGCCTCCTCAATTTCCACGCCCGGGGCGACCGCCCCCTTCGCACGGCTCTGCTTAAATAGTATAATTATTACATCTACACATAAAAAGTCATTAATATACAGAAACCATGAAAGTATATGAAGGAAATTTGCTTTTAATTCTTGAAAAAATCTTTATTTCAATCTTTATTAACAATTAATGGTTATATATATACACACACACATTAACTTAAAATGTACAAAAGCAAAAACTAACTAGTTAAATTTGATGAACATTAGCGTTTAAATAGCATTTTTAGCCTAGAAAATATTAATTGTCAATTTTATTTTCCACTTAAACGTTCCCAAAGTTTGATACATTTAATATGATTGAATACACTAAATAATTTTAAAAATATATGTAAGGGAAAAAAGTATATAATAAACCCTAAAAAGTGTTTTTTTTTTTTTTTTTTTAAATAAATTGTAGGAGGAATAATAAAAAAAAGTATATCTGATAACAAAAATCGGGAATTGAGGAGGTTATGTAGCGCCTTCTCTCGGCAAACAGCCTCCGCAACTGTTTCTTTCAAATGCATTGAGATTTTGCGAATTGTGTAGGCCGCTATGAGATCAGTCCGGTCGTGGTTTAGCGAATAAATCAAAAATGGCGCCGAAAGACCGAATAGCAAATGTTTTTAACCGCTAAAGCGACGTAACCGTGTTTTTTCATCAAGTAATATTTTATTTCGAAGACTGATTTAACACAAGATTGACATTAATATTATTTTTTTTTAATTGTACAAGACAAAAAGATATGTAAAGTTATTAAGTACAAACGTTCATACCAATACTTTTCACAGTTATTATTTTATGAATAATTAGACATGAATGGAAAAATCTACAGGACAATTAAAAGATAAGCGTAAAAATATGGTTTTACATTTATTTGAGCCTTTGAGGTGTAAGGTAAGGGCGTATCGGTAAGAAATCCGGTTTGGCGCAACACAAGAATGGTGAGTCGGGCGCTCCATGATGATTCGGACGTGAGAATGTGTCAGCTTTTTTTTTTTTTTTTTTTTTTTAAGGTACGTTAAATTATTCTAGGTCAATTGAATTATTACTTATTTTATGAATGTCTGATTAATATAAATCTGTTTCCCAAAGCTTGGTGCTATTTTGGCTTCAAAAAGGGAGGGTATGATGCCAAAATATATAAATAGCTCTGAAAACAAACCTGATGAACTTTAATTTTTGTTTTCGTACGATTTTTTTCTGTTTCTATATATTAAAATGCGGCACAAATATCATATGCGAATCACATTGGCGTTAATTTTTTTCTAAAACCAATTTGGCGAAAATCTCGTTTTGGAATACCAGTTACATACCGGGTGTCCCAAATATGGCTGATGGATTTTAAAATTCAATAACTTGCAAACGGTGACAGCTATTTAAAAAATTTTTGCAGGAGGGTTATGTATAATGTGAGATTTTTTTACCGTAACTTTTGATTTTAGTTCAAATTTCAAAAAATAGATGGCGCTGATAGCGATTGAAGGTCGGGTGATCAGTGTTCAGTGAGGTCAGTTTCGGCGTCGACCTGGGCTTCAATTGCTGTCAGCGCCATCTATTGTTTGAAATTCGAACTAAAATCAAAAGTTACGGTAAAAAAAAAAAAAAAAAAAAAAAAAAAAAAAAAAGAGAAAAAAAGAAAAACTCCTGACATTGTACATAATCCTCCTGCAAAAAATTTTTAAATAGCTGTCACCGTCTGCACGTTATTGAATTTTAAAATCCATCAGTCATTTTTGGGACACCCGGTATATATTTTTTGAAAGGTAATAACAATAAATAAAAAAAGGTTTGTTTAATAGAACAAAACATTTTATATATTTAAAAAAAAAAGATTTTTTTTTAAATTAAAAATTAAAGAACAACATCCGGGTTGATATATCAAGCAAAATAACGACACTCTGGATTCAGTTAAATACTCCGATGTGCATATGATATTGGCGTCAGAAAAAAAAAAATTCGCCTACATGGTGCGTATATGACATCTGTGCCAAAAATGCATACTTATTTTATTTACATTACGTACGGTGCTACTTGATTATCAGATCGACCAATTTCACCCATTTATAGAAATCGCCAAACTATTCGCCAAATTACTCAAAAGGAAAAATGTTGCCATTAAAAAATTTTAAGTTTAGAAAATTAATGAAGTTAAAAAAATAAAAGTCATTAACGAAAAGGATTACTTTAATGATGACGTTTAGTTATGATGTCGAGACGTACCAAATATAAAATTTGATTTATTCAGGTAGGTGATTTCGAACAAAAGCATACTAATAAAAGTTTTCATATTTTAATGCAGAATTTATCAAATCAAACCATAAAGAGATATTTGTAAGATATCGCATATGTGAATAACATTGAAGTATTTTAAATGTAATACAATAAAACCACTAAATAACGGATACCTTGGGAGCGCAGAAATTGTCCGCTATTGGGAAAACCTCAGCAATAGAAAAATTGCTAATGAATGCTTAATGTTTCATTAGTCGATTTAAAAATGTCCTAAAACCTCTATTATATGATTAAACCAGAAATTAAAATAATTTTTAAAGCAATAAAACTGAAATAAAATTATGCATACCTTTATCCTTTGCTTATTACATTCTTACAAAAAAAAAAAAAAAAAAAAAAAAAAAAAAAAAGTTACAAAAGTATGCTTTTACTTGCGATTATATGTAATTTGTTCTTCAATGTGAAGTTTTAACTCTGTCGTTTTAATCCTTTTAAATCATCTTTTTCTTATATATATATATATATATATATATATATATATATATATATATAATTATTGTATTTTTCTGCTTCTTAAAAGCATACAATCTCTAATCATCCGAGGGTGTGTGTGTGGGAAATAAATGTAGGGGGGGAGGAGATTTTCTACAGCTCTTCCACACATTTATCTGAGATTACAAAATTTGTGATACATTACCCTAATAAATGTAGAGGATTTTTATTCTTTTTCCTCGTTAAAAAATAATTTTTTATTCTTTTTTGCCAAAATTACTGTCCGCTATTCGGAATGTCCGTTAAACATACAAAAATTAAAGTTTTGGAAGTGGGTATTTGAAAACTGTCCGTTAAATAGAGGTGCCCGTTATTCGGGAGTGTCCGTTATGGAGGTTTTACTGTATTAGAAATTATTAAAGAGCATAAAAAATATGGTGCTTACGCATTAACGCCACCGCAGCAGAAGTTGCGCTAATGTGCCAATAAAGAGCAATCTTGTTCGCACGCGCACAAAAAAAGGCATCAAAAATAGGCTAAAAAAGCACTAAAATACTAAAAATGACGTCAAAATGAGCAAAAAAAAAAACAACACTAAAAAGGCATGAACAACAAGATCACTCTTTATTGGCGCATTAGCACAACTTCTACTGCGGTGGCATTAATACGAAGGTACCAAAAATATCAATTTTAGCGGAAATTTGTAAGGAGTTAAATGCTTTTTATTTAACCAAATAATGTCGACGGATACAACCATAAAGTAACTTTAATAAATTATATATTAAATTTTTCTCAATTAATATCAAGAGCTATTCGCTTATTGGCATAAAATTTATATTAAATAACAAAAGAACAAATAAATAAGTCAAACATTAATAAAAATATAAATAAATCATCGAATTTAAAATCATTTGATCACTTAACAAACAAGTGTAGTGGGTTTAATGTCAAAGAAGTGTAACATTTATGTTCATCCATTATTGGCATATAATCTTACAGTTTGTCTATCGTTCTTTGGTCGACGGGATAAATTAAGTAGTTATATATTTATTTATAGTATTTTTAATAAAATGAAAGAAAAACGTGCAAGTTAAATGTATCTGATATATGTATTTTTAATTTATGTGTTTTTTAATGAAAGTCATGTATTTTAAATAAAACTAGTGACAGCTTTATATTTAAAATGAAATTATGGCGAAGGAAACCTATTTGGCGATTGTTTCGAGTAGCTAAAATAAAAGTAGGAAAATAGCGATCGGCCATATATAAAATAAAACAATCAGATCGGAGCTGTTGATGACAGTCACAAGACTTATGCTGGTATTTATATAGGTATTATAGCAAAATTTGCAACATCTCTGGTGTTAAACTAGGACTCTCGAGGTAAAGCATTTGGCTGCTCAGCAGCGAGTAGAGAGTTCAAATCCCGTCGGATGTAAGTTCGTTTTGTTTAGAAATGCTTTTGTGTTAAATTATTATTCCTTCGGGAATATTCTTATGTTAATTGTTATCCAATTTCTAGAATTTTTCTAGTTGTGAATGTTTTATTTGAGAATTACCTTGAATGTATTTAATTGGTATGGCTTTTAATTCTTTTAATAAAGTTCTGTACTTTTTTCGTTCAAATCCATGGTTTATTTTTCATATGCATTTTGTATAGCAATGCAATGACTTTTATAATTATTCTGATACATCAGAATTTTATGCTGTTGTTATCATTTTATAAATTTTGACAGCAGCAATTATTTTTCTTTTTAAGATATTAGAAAATCTTCAGTTTTTATCAAAAAATTAAATGACTAGTATTAAAAAATGCTCTGACGAGCACCAAAAAAGGTTAATATGTTTTTAAGTATGAAAAAAGGTTTGACAAGTGCTTCTGTTAATTACTGACCATGAGGAAGGACAAGGGATTCCTTCTTGGCTACAACTCACTTCAATGCCAACTTTGAAAAAATCATATTTGCGCTTTTTCCATATAAAAGAAATTTGCGGTTCTTTAGTAGCACTTCCCACCGAGCTTTATATGTTAACCAGGAGTGTAGTCGTAAAAATAACATAGGATATATGCTCTAAGCAGAGGGATACCCTAGAATGTGTATACTGTAAGCTTTCTTGAGAAACAGAGGGTATATGGTGTTCTATTAAAAAGTCCAGAAGGTATACGGCGTATAACCTGCACTACATCCCTGATGTTAACTGCACAGTTAACTCTGCACTATACTACAAATCAATTTTCTGTGCAATTATACACTTAGGGACTTAGGGCATACTTGGTGCAGTGCATGAATGTGATACCTGCAGGAACTAGGTTTTTGGCACTATGTCGTC
The DNA here is from genome assembly GCA_964019185.1 of Maratus speculifer. Lineage (NCBI taxonomy): Eukaryota > Metazoa > Arthropoda > Arachnida > Araneae > Salticidae > Maratus > Maratus speculifer. The sequence continues at coordinate 29,615,312 of OZ025299.1, read as the reverse complement.
TTCCCTTACATTTATTGTCTAATTAAGCTGTATCTTTACTGATTATGTTTTTACACTATACATTTTTATAGTAACTGCGACTGATTTGTTTTCACGGAAAAAGCGCGAATATGATTTTTTACAAGATAAAGTAAAAAAACTAAAACCCAACTACGACAAAAAATAGTAAATTTGGTGACAAACTTTATAGCTCACAACCAACAGAATATCAAGATCAAGACCCTTCTAATGGCACTGCAGTGGTCTTATTCTGATTACTAAGTACCAAAGAAATTAAGAACGAAAAGATGTGAATTATATGCAATTAGCCCATAAATGCAAGTAAAGTCACAAGCAAATGCTAGTAATATATATATATTCGAAATGTACAAGTGAAGCGCTTTAAAATGATACCAAACACGGCATATCTAGCTTAACTTTATTTTTTTACTCTGTATATTTTGTCCGCTAGAGGGCGCCACATTGAATTTGGTGAAAATCTATATAGCCTATAACCAGCGGACAATTAAGACGCTTCTAATGATATGTCATTTGTCGAATTCTGATTAGTGGTTTAGAAGTTACGAGGGAACAGATGAACATACATACATACATACATACATACATACATACATACATAGCCTGTCAAAATCATAACCCTCCTTTGGCTTTGCCGTAGTCGGGTAAAAAGTTGGCATTGAAGTGAGTTGTAGCCAAGAAGGAATCCCTTGTCCTTCCTCATGGTCAGTAATTAACAGAAGCACTTATCAAACCTTTTTCCATACTTAAAAACATATTAACCTTTTTTGGTGCTTGTCAGAGCATTTTTTAATACTAGTATATATATATATATATGTGTGTGTGTGCGTGTGTGTGTGTGTGCATTCAATGCTTAAATCATGTTTGTGTATATATGCAAGCGAGCTAGCAATATTGTTAGCCTTTATATCAAAACGTCATTCAGCTCTTTATTGCCCTTTCTTACATCTTCAGAAAATTATTTTATATAAACCATTGGGTATAAATGGAATGAGAATTATATAAATCATAAATTTATTGAACAACAATAATTAGCAATAAAATTAACAGCAATAAATTAGAATGATTCGACTCATATAAACCGTAAAAAAAGTAATATTAATTTTTTTAAAGTTAATTTCTAATTAAGTCATCAAAGAAAATTTTTATTTTAGTTATTTTTTATTTTTCTTTCTTTAATGGTCGCTTGTATTTTGTTGCAGTTTCTTTTCACATACAAAAATAAAATTAATTTAATTTAATTAATAAGTTAATATTAAAAAGAAAACTGTAACATCAAATGTCATCCGCTAAAAGTTTTTAAAAATGTATTTGAACTTGGTTGAATGAATAAATGGAATTTTATTAACGAATGAAAAATTTAACAAGATTATATAAATATATTTAGAGAGAGTGTGAACTAGTAGTACGAATTGAAAAAAAAATCTGCAGTTTTCAAAATAAGTAGTATTTTGCAACAAAATTGTCAAATAATAAAAAATATAATGTGGAAGTTTCTGTGAAGCTTTAGTTGCCAACTATATTTTCCCAATTAATTACAAATTCCTGCAATATATCCGTAATAATTTCTGGTCTAAATGTTTCTTCATAAAAGTTTGAGATAATGTGATAAATTGTACCAGAATGACATTTATTTATTATTGATAGTGTAAAATGATAGATATAAATTCTACTTAAAGAATTTAAGCTAATAGTCTATTATAATAGTAATAAAACAACAATTAAAAAAAAAACTTCATTTCATTTTTATTCGTACTTTGTTATAGTATATATATATGTATATATATAAATACTTTTATAAAGACATCCAAAGTTATTCAGACAATACCAGTAAAAGAACCAATGAAACCAGTATTGTTACAATCATATTGTTAAAAACAGTTGAAGTTTGAAGAGAAATAGGCAGATAACTAGAAGGCAGATTACCAAATTACTAAGAAATATGTGGATAAATGGACATTATATAACCAGAGTAATTCATATATTACCATACAATAAACCTATGAAACCAGTATTTTTACAATTATCTTATTGAAAACAGTTGAAGTTTGAAGTGAAATAGAAGGCAGATTACCAAAATAATGAAAGATAAATGGATAAAAAGGCAGTGTAAGGCTTTTCTACTAAACTACTTCGTCAGGGGTGTATAGTTTAACAAAAAAGCAAAAACATCCAACCAGTTTCTGTTATGAGCCGTGCTGAAAGCTAAGAATTCGACTCACAATACAACCGACTGGCTGGAAGCTATTCAGATGACAAATTAGTAGAAAGATACACATAGAAGAAAATAAAATCAATATGACAAAATAACAATAATACATTATTCCATTAAAAAAAAAGGATATATATACGAAGATATTTACCATTACCCATATCCTAGCAAGATTTGTAGTGCAATCAGATACAAACTACATGTGACTTACTAACAGTCAAGGTTATGGTCATAGTATAAATCACATAGATAATAAAATAAAGTTGTAACAATAATTATAAAAATTAGTAAAACATATATTATACTATATAATTCATAATATAATTAGAAAAAAATAGATGCTACTATTAGAAATATTATATTTTTATTTTTTATCAATTATTAATATTACTATATTAATTAACTAGAATATATTACTACAACTTCTAGCAGAAAATTATTTTAGTGCTGCCATCTAAAGGATTAATATATTAATTAAATTAGATGCTTATGGTGCTGCCCTCTATTATAGGAAAAAAATAAATTATTATATTTATATATAGAGAGAGAGAGAACCATTAGATAATACTACAAATCAACATCAATATGTGGAATAACTTGTTAATGACAAACTATATGAAACATAGGAGTTGGAACAAATTGGAATAATATTAGAAATGTGGTCTTTAGCTCATTATCAAGGGCAGTGCTAAATAGACACATTAATTGCGATTAATTTCTGAATAGAAATCAGGATAAACCTAAAAATGATTTCTATATTGCCCAATTAATCGCAATTGAAAACATAATTCAAAGAAAAACATTAGAAAAATAATAAGACAATAATTGAATTATCAGTAGATTAATTGCAATGGAAAAATTATTTCAAAGAAAAATATTAAGAAAAATAATTAGACTATAATTGAATTATCAAAAGATAAACTTACAAATATCAATCGCTACCATAAGGAGAGTTTCAAATTTGCAAACTCACTTTGCATTGATAAGTTGCTTTTGGAATGGCTTTCGAATAGTCCAGAGAATTTTTCCCAAATTTCTGGACAAATATGGATAATAATTTCTGTAAATGTAATTTAATTAATTTAAGAATGTTTTTGTTTGAATTAAATTTTAGCAAAATACTGGCGTGTTATAAAAATACTAGAAAAAATACAGGGTGAAAAAAATTATATAAGTATGCTTCATTTATCAATTAATACTATAGTATAAATTGCTGAAAGAGAAATTTCAACCAGTTTGGAGTTTTTTGCTAAAATAAATTTCCCTATTATATAATTCGTATATAAACCCACAGGTCAAATACAGGGCTGTTCATAAATATTGGAATATATATTTGGTTATGGACAGTATAAATTATTTCCTAAAATAACGAAGTATTGTTAAAATTTCAAGAAGTGTTGGAAATTTTTTCATAATCTGTGCTTAACGCATCATTTTTCTTACTTATTTAAATGACGAAATTATATTTCTACTAAACCCTTAATTAGCAACAAAAAATATGATCCTACTATAAAGAGCTATTACACGGAAAATTTTAATCGTAGAATAATGGGCCTTTTTGTCTCTTACTAGTCAGTGTAACAGGAAAACTATGCTAACTATAAGTTATAGGTTCAGGGGATCGTATAAAATTTAAATTTCAAGAAATTTTTTTATTGAACCAAATTGCTTTTGAAGTATTTCTTTACCTCATTTAAAACATTTTCGTACCTGGAAATGTATGTCTATCACTAACGGTTTAGGGACTAGCCCTTGGCCACCGTTGAGAGTGGACATATTTTATGTATATATATATACATACATCTATATATATATATATATATATATATATATAAATCTTCTGTGCGTGTGTATGTCACTAAACTCCTCCTAAACGACTGGACCGACTTTAATGAAATTTTGTGTGTGCGTTCCAGTGGATTCGATAATGGTTTAGATTCACATTTCGTCGAAATTGATTCAGTACTTTTTTCGTAATTAGGCAAAAACTAATAGTTAGTGATTTTTCGCTAATTAAAAGTGTTGAATAAGTTCGATGAATAGAGGGCGGACGGAATGTCCGAGCGGTCTAAGGTGCCAGATTTAAGCTCAACTTCTTGAAGGAAGAGATCGCGTGTTTAAACCCCACTCCTGACAAACGTGTATGTTTTACAATAATTTTCCTGTATTATAATCTTGATTAACCGACTTCAGAAAATCGTTAACTTTTAACTAAAAAGAAAAAAATAAACTTTTCTCTCAAAAATTGAACCGACTTCAAAAAATACTGAAGAGTGAAAAATAAATAAAAAGTTCCAGATAAACTACAGGGCTGGACAAAATTTTTGAAGTATTTTAAATACATTAGTATAAATTGCTGAAAGAGAAATTTTAACCTATTAGGCGTTTTCCTGCTAAACTAAACTTTCGCATTATATAGGATATATATCAACCGGCAGATCAAATACAGGTGTGTTCAAAAGTATCGAAATACATATTTGGGTATCGATAGTAAAACTTTATTTATTTAAATAACGAAGATTTGTTCCAGATTCCAGGAAGTGTTGAAAGTGTTTCATAATCTACGCTTAACGCATGATTTTTCATACTTGTTAATGTATATTTTAAGATGTGATATTATTATTATTTTTTCAATTTCTAAAAGGAATTGAGCTTATATTATTATATGCAGTTCTATTACATAAATATATCATGATCTTTTTATATTAAAATCTTTTATATTAAAATATATTTATTCGCAGCTAAATAATAGATCGATAGTTAACTTCAATTGTCATGTTGTTATTTTAGAATAGTTAAACTAATAAAAATTCGACTTTGTGTTAAATATGTTCTTTAAAAAGGCTTGTTTATAAGAAAAAGTATTTTCTAATGGGTTCTGCTTTAATGTGAATTTTTTCCTAAACAATCCGTTTAGGCTGTTCTGAGAAATGTATTTTTCTTCACTCAAGAACACGAAACTTTCTGACACTTTATTAAATAAAACATAACAAACAAAGTAACATTTGTTGGCATTATTTTTTAAGAGATATTTTATAGAACTTTTTATTTAAAAATGTTTAGAAACCGATAAAGTTGATTAAACTTTCTGTAAGGCGGCGTTACATTATGTGTTTATAAATAAACATGAATTGGGAAATGTGACAGAAACAACCAGTTTAGATTTCAAGCAGTTTTATAATTAATAAAGTAATTAATTAAATGTGAATATTAATTAAATATGTATATACATTAAACAAATCCAAAATTTCTATTATATCGTTAAAAAAAAAAAACAGCGTATGCATTTATTGATAATTTCTTAAAATATACATACTTGTATGTTCCTCCTTTTTACTGATCTAATGGTTCTTAATGTATGTGCAGCGGAATGAAATTTAATGCGATAATGATTTATTATTTAAAAGTTCATATACTTTTTGGGATACAAAAAAATGAAAATGATCTTAAATCTTCAGATAAATTTTTCTCTTCCAGAGAAAACGTTTGTAGCAGTATAATGTGCTGTACAAATTATCTATGGCAAATAAAAAAATATTTTAGAATAATTACTACCCAAAAATTTTATCTCACAGAAAAATATTTTAGTTTAAAAAGTAAAAAATCAATCTCAATCGATCTCAGACAGCTCTTTAAAAGTTGGTGCATATTTTTTACAAGTTCATTAAATTCTGTTAGGCGGACTCTATGTATTATGGAAGTTCATTATTAATTTTGGAAAGATTCTCAAGTCCCTGCAAATCCATAGAGATAGAATAAAATTTGTCTAAGGCGGAATGTTGTCTACTATGGAAAATTTTCTCGGTATCGATTGATTCCGCTTTAAACAGAGTTTATTGTATTCGCAAAATCTTTTTAAGAATATTAAAATTACTTGAAATGTAAATATAGTAAATGAAATAAAAACTAATGTAAAATAAACTTATTAGAATTTTAACATTCCATAAAACAATCAACAGAAAATTATATAATTATTTCATTTTTCTTTTACCTGTGATAAATCAATTTGTTTCTGTAAGTAAATAAATTTTAAAAAAGGCATACATTTTTTTTTTCGTAAACTTCTTTCAATAGTTATAAGTTTAGAATTGCGAAGAAGTAAAGTACAAGTTGTCCAGCAAATAACACCTTGATTTCAAAATTAAATTTCTCAAAAAACAAAGATCGATAGTAATATGTGGTAAACGGTTTTTTCATTAGGTAAGCTGTAAAAATCTCAAGCTGTAGAAATTTCAAACAGTGAATATTTTGAAAAAATTGCGTTCTGATTGCATAGAATGCTTTGATTTGACATTTTTCCTGTTTTAGATTGCCTGCAGAGAAATAATTTTTCAGCTTACAGTGCAAATTTTACAGATTTTTCGAAGTAAATTTTTAGAATTTCGAAATTTCAAAAATTTAATTTAAAAAAACTATAAAATATGGCATTTTAAACCGAAAAACATATTATCTGGCAGCAATCTAAAGCAAGAAAAATGTCAAATCAAAGCATTCTTTGTAATCAGAACACATTTTTTTCAAAATATTTACCGTTCGACACTTTTGTATAAGATTTTTACAGCTTACCTGATAAACAAACCGTTTACTGCATAATTCTATTGATCTTTGTTTTTGAGAAATTTAATTTTGAAATCAGGATGCTATTTGCTGGACACCCTGTAAGTAAATAAAGTTTAAAAAAAGGCATACATTTTTTTTTTTTTTTTTTTTCGTAAACTTCTTTCAATAATTATAAGTTTGGAATTGCGAAGAAGTAAAAACGAAATAAATCAGGAAGTAAAAAAGAAGTCAATCCCACCCCACTGCTTATCGTAAACCGATCTGGGACCCACTGCTTATCGCAAACTGATCTGGGAAGCAATTACTTGTAAAGTTCCCCCCGCGCCTCACACTACAGTAAAAATCTTTTTGACCTCAATGGTACTGAAGTAGAAACGAAATGGTTGCCTTTCATAGTTCGTTATCAGTATCTTAGAGGTTTTCCCTAACTATCCCTAAAATTTCTCCCCTCTCAGTTGCGAAATCACTATAGCACCATTTTGGTGACAATAGCTGCCACTGTAAGATGGTAAAATCTTGAACCAATATTTGGAGCTCTTCTTGAAGCATAGTTCTTATAGTTGGAAAGGTTGAAAAAAGAAGCTTCAAAGGTTGGCTCGAGATTTTCCCCATCTTATGGTAGCTGCTACTGTGCACCAAAATGGAGCAAAATTTTTAAAAGTCTAGTTTCTATTCACAATAACTTATTGTTATTTAACTTGTGGAGAGTTCTTGTACTGCTGTAAAAATCCTGCAACAAATCTTCTATACTTAGAAGATTTTCTTGCTTAGATATTAGATTCTAAGAAGATCTCCTCTACTTAGAAGTATAATCTTAGCAAAGTTTACAGCTAATATAGAGGACTTTAGATATCAGCCGCTGATTTTCCAACAACTTCAGTCGGAATAAATACTCCTAAAAAACCATGATAAATTCTTAGAACTAGTGCTCCATTTTGCACTCAAACGTTTAACTCAAACGAAAGAGTGGATTTGGCTTCCCAGGAAAGAGCTGTCATTTATTGGATCGTGAATGAGTTGTTTTTTAAACGTTTTACGCATCTTGATTTAAATTGCTTAAAAACAACTTGTTCACTTGAGTTGTTTCAACTGTTTACGAGAAACTGGTTTTCAAATCGTGAAATGAGTGGATTTCGGCTCAGCTTGAGTTTTTTTCTGGCTGAGGATTTAAGAGAATCGAACTGCCAAATTTTTGTCCTGTAGCGAATGCAGTCTTTTAACACTCATCAATATTTCTACTTGCCCATAAGGACTATTTACATTGAAAATGGAGAACCGCATCATTAATTGTCTCGCAGAGTGTCTAATATGTCGTGTTATTGTAGGTATGGAATAATTGTTGTTAAGCAAAGATCATATTATGGGCAAACTTTTGGCATCCTCTTTCTTACATTTTATGACTATTTTAAAAGTCTAAGGACTTACTGATTACCTTATGAAATCATTCTATTGAACTTCTGTAAGAAATTGCGTATTTTACTCTTTTGCAGTCGTCAGAATAATAACATGACTGGTAATCGAAATAGAATCAAAATAATACATTAATTTTTGAAATCCAGAAAATAATATAACGGTCCTTCTGAAATGTAAGTTTTGTGATCCCTCTGCTTTGTGACTTTTAAATTTATCGCTGCATTTTACAAAGTTCTTTAGTTTCTTTTTTTTTTTTTTTTTTTTTTTTTTTTTTACATTTTATCAATTTAAATTTTTCCTATGTGGTATTATATAAGCATGAGGTGAAACTAAAATTTTTAGGAAAAATGTTTATGCTAAAATTGAGAAATTTAATTACACTTTTAATCCGTAATACCAAAGCCTGTTAAAAAAGAAATTGATTTAATTTAAATACATGCATCCCGGGTATATAACATAACGATGAGTAAAAATAAAGTATGTTGACTGTACATGATGCAGAAATATCTACAGGTTATAAGCTTAGATAGTGCTCTGTGTTTAAGTCCCGAGATTCACCACTCTGAAAAGTTACGTCTCAAAGACTCCGGTAGAATCTGTGGTATAGTTTTGCCCAACTGGGGTAACAGTCCAAGAGCCGACAGCACAAAAATCTAAGGTATCGAGCACAAGAAAAAAACTTTTCTTTTATGGTAGAGTAGTAGTAGGGGAATCAAATGATCCATTTCTGCTGGAAGTGAAGTTATGCATAAGCCAAATATTAATAGCACCAATGGTTCACACATAGACTTATCATTGTGTTTGCCGTACAATCATTTCATACTTTTGACTGTCCGGCAAACACAATAATGAGCCTACGAGTCAACCATTAGTGGTATTAATATTTTACTTATGCCCCACTTCAATTCCGGCAGACATGGATCATTTGATTCTCCTACTATTATTCTTCAATAAAATAAGACTTTTTTTTCTTGTGATCGATACCTTAGGTGTTTGTGCTGTCGGCTCTTGGACTATAACTGAAGAAACAAATTTCAAAAACCCTCCTACTTCATGTTTAGGACCTGAGATTTATGGCTCTAAAATTTCAAATTTAAGCCTCTAACAGAATTTGCTATATGATTTTGGCCATTTTCCTGGTGAGAAAATGCTTAGATTTCAAAAGTGTACTCTACATCCTCAGTTTATATCTAAAAAATTATCATCTTGCAATATTATACCTCTAAAGTTGTTGATAGTTCAGAAGTAATTTTTCACCTCAAGGAACGTAGTGATAACGTATTTGAAGGATGGGACTTTCGAAAAAAAATTCTTTTTTATATCCCATGACCGGCTATCGTATTAATTTCTGTTTTTTTTTTTTTTTTGCTACAATAAATCTCGCAGTTAACATACATAAATAACCGTAAGGAAACATTGATGAAAAATTCAAAATTTGGTTTGAAAGTGCTTGTATGCACGTTTCGAAGTATTCTTGTCCCAAATTATTTAATATTATCGTATGAAGTTCCTTTTTTTTATACAATACATGTGGCAGTTAATATGCATCAATAACATGTAAGGAAACATTGATGAAAAGTTGAAAGTTTGGTTTGGAAGTGCTTGTATGCACATTTCGAAGTATTCTTGTCCCAAACTACTTAATATTATCTTATGAAGTTTCTGCTTTTTTGATACAATAGATGTAGCAGTTAATTTGCATAAATAACACGTAAGAAAATATTCATGAAAAATTGAAAGTTTTGTTTGGAGGTGCTTGTATGCACGTTTCGAAGTATTTTTGTTACAAATTATTTAGCTTTATCTGCGTGTTCAGCGGTCTGCGTACAATTGTAGTCGTACATATAATTCTTTTTTTATCTATATGAATTAAATGATACCTTTTTCTCCCAGTTGTCCCATACATTTATAGAAATAACACTTAACTATTCTATTTAAGGGTGTATTCGAAAAAACACTTTTCCACCTTCAACAGCTCGAAATTTTCCGATACAATTTCAGACACATTTATAAAAGTAGAATCATGAAACTCGCTGAGGGAATTTTTGAAGAGACATATAAGGTGCCGTGTAGTGTCATTTTACGCTCAATTCATTAGAATTTAATTTATAAACAATTACCTTCTCAGTATGACCCTTTTTTTCGTTCCCAGATCACTCGCTTCGGAAAAATCAGTTCAAAATGCCGTTTTTTTTTTTTTTTTTTTTTTTTTTTTTTTTTCAAAATTTTCTGTTTTTATCAAAGAATTGACAACCGCAGCACCTTGTTACTTTCTAAATAAGACAATTTGCCAGTTTGATGCATTTGAGAGCAAAAATGAATTTACAATTAAATCGGAAATAAGCAGTTTGAATCGAAATACACCCTTAAGGAAATAAGTTTTATAATTGTTTTTGGATAGATCAACTTATCTGAGCGTCAACTTATCTGAAATTTACTACGCTTTAAAATCATATTGCTTAATTTATCCACACAATCTGCGATTTTTATCAGAAGCTCATTAATATTCCCAGCAGTTGCTTTCACTCTCGCTAGTGGTGATATCTTCCCGTTGCTTTTCTGACGGCCTTTTTTACACTCCAATGCGCGTATAGCGGTAAAAATTATCCAACAGGGGAAAGAGAAAACAAAACTAGAGAAGGGAAAAAAAGTTTTGGAGGAAGGAAAAAAGAAAGATGATTCCTCCTCCTCCTTTCATCTCTCACCAAGTCAAAAGTTGGGTTTGGAGGTCATCATCCACGACTGGTCTTTTACGTGCGGAGGAGTCCATTCTGCGGCAAGGGGCGTACACTTTTGGAACTTTTTTGCTTGCGATTTCTAAGAAGATGGCCGACGAACTATGTGGGCAGTGAGAACCATCAGTGCTCTGAAACGCTTTCATCCCAAATCCAAGATGAACAACGACCGTGGTGACAGAACGCTCGATGTCCGAGAGATGACAGAAATGCCGAGGACGACGGAATGCGATCAGCCGGACAAGCGTCTCTTGGAGCGGGAGGTGAGCGTACTTTCAACTTCATCTCGGCTTCACTTTGTTTCCGAAACGTGTGTTTGTTTACGATAGCATTTCAGTGTTTTGACGGCAAAGTTTTCTTTTACGAATGTGCTGTTCAACATCGTTTTAAATCTTTTTTTTTTTTTTTCTTACGGCACATTGTGCAGTTGAACTTTCGCAGTGTACTTAGATTTTACAACAGGACAAAGAACGCTCTGGTTACTTGATATTTTTTGACAAAATGATAGAAAGTCTCTCAAAATATTAAAATTCGTTAAAAAAAAAAGGAAGAAAATTTCTTTTACGAATATGCTGTTCAGCATTGTTTTTAATCTTCTTTTTTTTTTAACGGCACACTGTGCAATTGAATATTCGCAGCGTACTTAAATTTAGATTTTAAAACAGAACAAAGAACTCTCTGGTTGCTTGATATTTACTGACAAAATGATAGAAAATCCCCCAAAAGATTGAAGTTTGTTAAAAAAGAAAAAAAGAAAAAAGAAAGAAAGAAAAAGAGAAAAATGCATGCTGAAAATTTTAAAAGCGTGTCGACAGTAATTTGTTTGCTTTTTCATCTTTAATAATTAACAAAATAAAACAGTTTGACATTTTTTTAAGAGGACGGTGGACGTTATTTTATTTTTATTTTTCACCATAGCAATATGAAATTTTGTGCATATATACATTTCACCAAAAGCATATAGATCACCTTCAAAAAGATTCCAATCTTTAATTTTTTTAATTTTTTTTTTTAAATTTTTAATTTTTAAACGAAATTTTAAAATGCTCCCCGTGTTTTAATTTTTGAGATATTTTCTTGCTTTTGCATTTTAATCACTTAAAACTCTATTGTAAACAAATTTGTGTAAGATTTTTTTAAATCTCTTGAATAGTTAATACTTTACAGATTTTTTTTTCTAAATTTTATATCGATTTTCATCAAAATTTTGTATTTTAATAAGTAAAAAATCAAATTTTACTATGAAAATATGAATAAATTATTATATGAATAAATGAATGAATAAATTTTACTAATGAAGACGAATTTTAAAAAGCTTACACAATTTCTTTCTAAACAATATCAGGATACTTCCTTATCAATTTCATAAATATTGATCAAAAATTACGTTGCAAGTATAAATACTCTCACCTTTATTATTTACTTTTTAAAACCTTTATAAATGATATTTTAATAAGAAAAAACTGTTTTAGTACTATTATACCATAGAAATAGACCTTTTTTGTGACGATTTTGCTCAAATAAAGGTCCACTGTCCCCTTAACATAACTTTTAAAATACAGTTCAATGTTAAACTGAGATGCTTTTAAATCTTATCATAGGATTTTAGTAGCGATTTATTTATATTCTTGATAGCTTCGATGTTTTTAAATCTTATCGCGACGCATCGGTTGAAAACAATTTGGTTTAGAGGAAGTATTTTTATTTCTACATTATATCCAAGAATATTGAATAATCAGAATAATATGATTTTAATCAATGCAGTTGAAGTCTGGAGATGAAAATCCATCATGATTGCTATTAACAAAAATGGATAAAACAATTTGAAACAGACATAGAATGGCAGGAAACATATTTTATGAAATCTAAAATTTTGAAAGTTAATAGTTTTAAAAATTACATTAAATTATTAGATTTTTACTGGAACTTTTGAGATAGATATAAGTATTCTTTACTTTATGAATCGTTTATCATAATCCGGGTTGTTCTCAAAGAGCTGTATCTTTTCTCTAAAATTTTATTGCACGGATAATATCCCAGAATATTGAGCTAACACAGGAATTCTGGGCTTTGGATTCCCACAATCACAGTCTGTATATAAAATTGTCTATGTTTGCCATTAATAAAAAGGGGATGAAATAAAAATTAAAGAGACGTGGTATAACAATAAAATTACTTGAGAATGGCGATAATTTTGTAATAACTTTATTTAATTACCATCTCCGTTAATGTTGTCTGATATATTATCTAATTTTGGGGGGTTTACATTTCTTTCATAAAGAAAATATTTTATAAAATTATCAATATTTGAATCTTCAACCATAGGAAATAAGAATGTTAACGTAATAGAACGCAGAAAAAAAACACCCAAAGAAAAACACCCAAAGATATAGGAATATTTAAAAGAAATCACTTCAACTTTTCATGTGTACATCTTTTTCCAACTTCTGCAATATCCCACAACTAATATAATTAATTGTTAAATTTTTACATCATTCGAAACCGCTATTTTATTTTAAACGGAATAATAACTTTTTAAAAACATTTCAAGAAATACCAAATTAAGATAGTCAAAGCTCAAAAATTTCGAAAGTGTATAATTTTTACTTTATTTTATTACAAAATATTTTAAACTTTGTAGAATAAAATGCCATAAATCATATATAAATATAATAAGAGATCAAAAGATGTAAATGTTTTTATATCGAAATGTCTATATGGCTATTCTGTACTTAAAACTTTGATAAAAATATAAATCTTCAAATTCATATAAAGTCGTTACTTTAATTTTAAACCTTAAAAAAATTAACCCTTTTAAAATTTTCAGGGAGTACTCAAATACCTGATTAAGAAGGTCTTGGTCAAACAATTCTGGAAAATATACCATTTTTACTTTTTGGGGTTACAAAATAATTTAAATTTATTTAATAAAATGACAAAAATCGTATGTAAATACAATACTAGATCAAACGATAGTGTTTTTATAATGATCTGCCTGTGGTTATCTATGCTTAAAAATTTAATCCTTTTATTTCGAAAAATATTTTTTAAATATTTCCCACGTTTAAATTGATACATCTAAATTTATATGGAAGATCAAATTATGAGTCTTCGTACAGCTACTTTCAGTTATCAATTATTAAATTGTTTTCGGGATTAATTTTTATATTGAAAGAAAGTTTTGAAGACATTTTTTTAGTAGAAAGAGCTCATTTTATTTTCGTTTAAAAACTGTAAAAAATAATTTGAGTAAATATTTTTGTAAATTCTGAAAACAAAATTATATTTATTATTTTTCACACTCTACAAGTAAGTAGAGAAAGAAGTAAGAGGATACATAACGATTTAAATGTAATTAAAATTAATATTTTCGAACGAAAAAGCTAATATATCTTTTAAAAGAATGTAACTTTGAAAATGTATATATATATATGTATTTGAAGGGAAAGAATGAGGGAAAAAATATTTATTAATTGGGGGGGGGGGGGGGGGGGTATTGTGTCTTGAACCACCGTAAGATCATTCTGATAAATATGCTATTATAAATTAATGTGAAAATGATTTAAAAATGTATCATTACTGTTTTATTTGACAAATATAAAAGAAATTAAGTAAACAATTAAATTTTTTTACGGTTGCTTCACCAGTTTGGCTGAGTATTAATCTTTTCATACGCAAGAATTTCCCATTTTTTTATAATGAATACCAGTATTTCCGACGAAACATTATCGTGGTAAGTTTTTACAACATTAGTGAAACAAATAATCCCCGAAATATAGGCTTCAATATAATTTTCAAGAAAAATCGAAAAATAAAATTGTTCTTTGAAAAAAGTGGTATTCGTAAAAAGGACCGAGTGGGAAACCTACATATGCTTTCAAAATATAATCCACAAAAAATTGTGAAATAGTGCATTACCATTAGACGTGTTATTATTATTATTATTATTTTGAAAATAAAATTTATGCTACCAGCATAATAAAATTTAAAGGGACTAAATATGATAAGATAAACACTTTTTCATAATATTTTATATTTTTACAAACATTAATGTTTTATAAATGCCACCGAAAGGGAAAAATATTGTTTTTTTCAAAAATAACATTGGAAAAATATCTTTATATTTCTGCTTTCATATTTTAAAAAAAAATGCCTATCGATCATCTTTTTGTTTTTTAATTTTTGCTAATGTACTTATAGAAAAAAATTTGACATTTTAATTTTGTGATGATCAAAATGTTGAAAAAGAATAATTCTGTTCCTTTCCCTTTCTATCAATGAGAAATTTCGATGTTTGTTTTCCATATTTTAAAACTACGATTCAAATGACAAACAAATAATTCTTCAATTTATTATTATTATTATTATTAAAATGTGTCACTTTTTTCTGTATATCAGAAAGATATTTCTCCAGAAAAAAAAAAAAAAAATCTTATTTTTACAGTTTATTTGGTGATATTCATCTTGTTCTATAAAAGGCATGAATTCGAGATTAACTATTTCCTAATTTCCTACAACCTCTAAGATTCAATCAATAGTTTATAAATGAAAACGTATCTTCTTTCTTTTCTTATTTAATATTTAAAAGGAAATAGAAGAAAAATTTCTAAGTGTGATTACTACTTGTGTATCATGTTGTCCTTTAATCATTTTAATATAAGAAAATGTTTATTTCCATACACTTCAAATATTTTAGGTTGATATTTTCTTTGATTTCTGCCAATTTGTATTTTAAACCCATATAAAGCATTTGTTGTTATGGGTATTTTTAGACAGTAAATAATAAACTAAAAGTAATTCTAAAAGCATTTAATTTATCACAATATGCTAATATAATTTAAAATACTACTCATAGTAGTAAAACCTCCAGGGTTTTTAGTAGTAAAACCATAGTAGTAAAACCATAGTAGTAAAACCTCCCGAAATATTAGCTACCTCAATTTAACGAACATTTTTTTCCTTTCTCCAACACATACATATTTACTACATACGTTTGTCTCTGAAAACCAGATCAATTTCGCGGTCTCGAGATCTTCGCTTTTGAGAGGTTTTTTTCTGTACATAAAAAAATCGATTGTTATAAAAATTTCGATTTCAACCAAATTCTAGATTTTTTTGTCCTAACTATAATACGTTTATATCTTAAGCTTATAAAAATATATGGTTCATTTAAATTGGTGTCAGTCGGAATTCATAAATCTTAGATTTTACATTTTTGATGAAAAAAAAAATATTTTACACACTAATGCGACATTTTAAGAAATTTCCTATGCTTGTAATATTTCTAAAATCTTTAAATATGCATGTCAGTTCTTATTTGCATATTTTATGAGAATTAAATTTAAAAAAAACATAAGGAAAACTTGTATATAGGTTGTTTTCGCTGTCAATGAAATTTAGCGTTTTTTAAATGATACAGACTGTAAAAAAATTCTGTAAAGTTTCAAAAGATTTTCTAGGAAATTGGGATTCCTAAAAATTTTTATGTAACGGCAACAGCGAAAATTCTTGTAACAGATACAGATTTGCATAGAAAATCAAAAAAATCTGTAAGGCTACTAAAACTCTTTTAGGAAACTGGGATGCCAAAAACTTTTTATGTAAGTACATTGTAAAACAAAATCTGTAATCCTACAGATGAAAAGTTGCCGAAATCTTTATCCTTACTAACATTTTACCTGCGCACCTTACGAGGAAAGATGTAAATCTACAGAATTATTTTTTGTAAAGCTACTGAAATCTGTAACTTTACAAACGAATCTACTAAAATTAACCTTACTAAAATTTTATCTGTAAACTAGGTTGTAGTTACATAAAAAATTCTTGGAATCCCAGTTTCCTAAAAAAAATCTTAGTAACCTTACAGAATTTTTTATTTTCAGTGCAAATCTGTATCTGTTACATGCACTTTTGCTGTTGCCGTTACATAACAAGTTCTAGGAATCCCAGTTTCCTAGAAACTTTTTAGTAACTTTACAGATTTTTTTTACAGTGTAGTAACTCCAACTTAGGTTACAGACAAAATTTTAGGAAGATCACTGTAATTTTTGTAGTTTTCTTTTAAAGCTGCAGAAATCTGTAGCTTTACAAAGAGTAATTTTATAGATTTGCATATTTTTTCTGTACAGTATGCAGATAAAATTTTAGTAAACATACAGATTTCTGTTATATTATTACTGTAGAGTTACAGTTTTTTTTTTACAGTGCAGAGATATTAATCATATATATATTTTTAACTTTTTGATAAAATAAACATCTATCATAAACTTCTGTATCTTAAGGTTTGACATTATGGGCATATTTGCTGAATATTAGGGCTTTCGAATAAGAACGCCTTCCTTTGAATAGCAAATAGAAATTTGTCTGATTACTAATATTCGCTTTATTAAATCAGATAATTCTTAGATAAAAAATAAATCGCATGTTGTTATGCGTCAGAAATAGCATTCAAACTCCGCAAACTTTTCACTTAATTTTAAAGGCGCATAGCCATATTCATTAAGAATGTTTGCAAAAAAATATTTTTCTACCCTCAAAAGCTCGAAATTTTCTGATGCATTATAAGATTTATTTTTAAAAGTAATCTGACTAAAGTGATCTAACTAATTTAATTTAAAAGGAATCAAACGTGCACTGTAAAAAAAAAAAAAATCTGTAAAGGTACTACACTTTATCTAGGAAACTGGGATTCCAAGAACTTTTCCTGTAACGGTAACAACAAAAACTCAAGTTTTAGAGTTGGTTACATAGATTTTTCTTGTTATCGTTACATGAAAAGTTCTTGGAATCCCAGTTTCCTAGAAAATGTTTAGTACCTTTATAGATTTTTTTTTACAGTGTGAAGCTTGCTGAGGGGATTTTTGAAGAGATGCATAGGATGCCGTGTGATTTCATTTTTTGTTCAATTCATTGGAATTTGATTTATAAACAATTACTTCCTCAGTGTAACCCTTTATCTCGTTACCAGATCTCCCGCTTCAAAAAATTCATTTCAAAATGCCCACTTTTACAGCATTTTTTCTATGATATTTTCTGCGATATTTTCTGCCTTTATCAAAACAAAAAAATCGACAAGCACGGCGCATTGTGCACTTCCTAAATACGATAATTAGCCAGTTTGGTGTGTTTGAGAGCAAAAATGAACTCAAAAATAAATCAGTAAATAAGCAGTTTGGATTGGAACACACCCTTAACATATCCGATCACGCTTTCTGTTTGTTCTCTTGTTGATCATAAGAAAGCACTATATGGTCATTAATCACTCATACTTTTAATTCTAGACATTTTGTCGAATATTTAAAGGTACATTTGCCGTATTTTTATAGAATTTCATAAATATGAAAAATATGTTCCAGGTCATATTTATAAACTACGCTTTAATCAGAAAGACAATTAGAGGGTGGGGCCGGAATGGGACTTAATTGTTCTCACGATTTGTAGGGCAGGGAATATGTTTTGTAAAAATATTAATAGCGTAATAAACTCTGTTAACTGAATCTTAGGAAATGACTTTTATTTGTTGAGGTGAGAAACATAACTTTATGTGTCTCTATATTTATCATTTAAAAACTTTCTATTGTTTTTTATACTAGGATAAGTTAAATACACGAGCACACTAAGTTATTATATACAGTTTCTATTAACCGAGATTTCCGATATCCGAGGTACTAGCGGTTCCAATTAGCTCCGATAATCGAGATTCCCCTGTAATACCATATAATCGCTGAGAGATATTTCAACAGGAAATTGTATATGAGAACCCCAGAAGCCAAAGTGTATGTATGACAAAATTGAAAAAATGAACTAAGCGCACAGATGATATGGAAATATGCACTTTTCTTTTTTGGGTAAAGAAATATAAGTGATTTTCTAATTCTGTGCTGCGTACTAGAGATAAACAACTTTTGCCGAATAGCTATCAATATTGATTAATTATAAATTTAAAGAAAATTGTACTCTACTTTTTTCACAGTTATTGAAAAAAAAAAAAGAGTACAAAGACCACAAAAAAACAAGCGACAATTTCTTATTTCAATTCAGTCAATTAATATCAAAATATCTTTAAACTCAATTTACTCCAAATCGAATTTTTGTCACTTGTACCCCTTGGCTTCAGAGGTCGTCATATTGTATCAGAATTTTATGCATTATTCCTGTGCTGGTTTCATCCAAAAATTGCAAAAAAGTCTCAAATTTTTAAACCTCAACTTCTGTAATTAATTCACAGGATACAATTAGATATTTAAAGATATACAATTTTTGGAAATAATACGTGACTATTTGAAACTGACGCTACCATATTGTTCTATAAAATATGTTTATTGCATGCGCATAAATTATTTAACAATGAAAGAGAAGAGATAAAATAGAGAATAAATTATTTTAAACACAGCTTACAAGTAACTTTAAATTCAATTCCTGAGACTCTAATGAAAATTGATATCGTACGATTATTTAAAAAAATGACGCAACTGATAAAATGAAAGGGTTTTTTTTTTCAGGAAAAGGCAAAAGAATGTGCATGGAACTAAATTAATTTTTGTTTAAAGTTCATTAATAAAATTAATAATGCATTAATAATTAAACGTGTTAATGTGATTAATAATGCATTAATAAATAAACGCAATAATAAGATTGATAATGCATTAATAATTAAACTTGTTAATATGATTAATAATGCATTAATAAATAAACGCATTAATAAAATTAATAATGCATTAATAATTAGACGCATTAATAATAAGGCACATTAACCACTTAACTAATCAATATTTTTGAAAACAACTTTAAAATAATGTCTATTTTTTTTTTTTTTTTTCATGTATTCTTTTATCACCGTTTTTCAAAACAGAAATGTTTGGCTAGTTGCATTAGAAAATAATATAATTAATAAATTACAATCGGGGTATAGATGCCCGTACAATAAATAAACGCAATAATAAGATCGGTAATGCATTAATAATTAAACTTGTTAATATGATTAATAATGCATTAATAAATAAACGCAATAATAAGATTAATAATGCATTAATAATTAGACGCATTAATAATAAGGCACATTAACCACTTAACTACTCAATATTTTTGAAAAAAACTTTAAAATAATGTCTTTTTTTTCATGTATTCTTTTATCACTGATTTTCAAAACAGAAATTTTTGCCTAGTTGCATTAGAAAAATGCTCGGAATAAATAAGGCAAAATTTACAATAAAATTTTACTGGTGATAATAATAAATTACAATCGGGGTATAGATGCCCGTACATGGTACGGGCAAATCATGATTGGCAAAAATATGTTGCCGGTGCGAGGTATGGCTAACAAGGAAGCGGTTTACCCATTAAAGCCTAGCAATACAATATGGTATCAAATAACTTTTAACCATTATTATTTTTTTGTTTGTTTATGCACAAGTACTTTTATTACGGAAACATTATATAATGACTTAAAATTTGTGATAAAATCAAACAAAAATTACCAATTTTAAAAAACTGGTGTGAAATATAAGCTTTGCATTTTACAGAGAAAAATCATTCCGGATATTTAATGGGTTAATTAATAAGAGGGTCTAATAATAGAAAACAGTTTATACGCTTAAAACTTTTTCATTGTCAGTTTGCGGTAGAGGTCTGCACGGGCCGGGGCTGGAGGATTGTAAACGAATTTTCAAACGGGCCGGCAGAATTAGAACAATTATTTCAAAGGGCCGGGCGGGCCAACAAACAAAATAAATGGGCCGGGCTGACAAAAAATTAAACGGGCCATACGGGCCGGACCAATGAAACGATTTAACAGCCCTATAGGCCTGATATAAAGGTTTCAACAAAAATGATAAAATATAAACTATTTTCAATGAATATGACTTTAAAGAGAATAAGTATAAATGTACGATGCAATGGACGAAAAAGAATCGATGCTAGCTTGACAATATTAACCACTTAATGGTCGGATTAAATTACGGTTTAAAAATTCAAATTCATTATTGCCACCACTTTTTTGAAAAAAAAAATATTCATCTTATTTAATGACAAGTAAAATTTTACCACATTAAAACCAATTACACTATTTTATAAAACTGGTGGGAATCAAACAATTCTCAATAAAAGCCGTGAAACTTGCAGCCCGTGAATGTCTCGGGCGCGATAATTAAGTGGT
Organism: Maratus speculifer; assembly: GCA_964019185.1. Taxonomy (NCBI): domain Eukaryota; kingdom Metazoa; phylum Arthropoda; class Arachnida; order Araneae; family Salticidae; genus Maratus; species Maratus speculifer. Next base: position 29,594,221 of record OZ025299.1, on the reverse strand, counting down.
TAATACAGAAATGTAACTTCTCCAATGTAGAGATCGGCATCGGACAGTTACGTTGTGTTTGACCCGGGCTTGATATTTTTCTAGCAGACTCGTGCCGGACCGAGATCAGGCTTGCATTTTTTTCTACATAGTCGATCTGAGCCGGAACTGGATTTAACTGTTCTCAAGAAGTGTAGGCAGACGATACGTTTTGTAAAAGTATTAATAATGATAATGAAATTGTGTTAACGTAATCTTTGGAAATATGGTTCTGATGGTTATACAGTAAGATGGTAGAACACGTTGGAAATTGTGCATCAGACGTAGCAAATGAGGTGCGTTCATACTAATTTTATAAATATTCAGATTATGATGCAACAGCTGTTAAACTCTTATGCAAAAATACATGAATACAAAATATGACACCTTAATAATGCTGAAATCTTAATTTCAGTAATACAAAAATAAAAGGACTCTATCTTCAATAGTACGTAATCAACATGGCAAATCTAGAATCATTATTTATCATGGAATATAATTGAATTAATGACGTATGATTGGATTCAGTAGAATAAAGAAAACTTTTACTGTTATCGTTAAAACATTCTGATCCAATTTTCATAAAATTTGAAATGATTTGACAAAATTCACCAACGATTATGCAAATTAAATTTCAAACCATTTGGTTGGGTAGATTTCGACTGCTTTATTCGGACAAACCAGATGACGATTAGAAGTGCAATATATTTACATACCATATAGACATAAACATATAGACCATAACGCAATGGAATATTTTTAAGTGTCTATGAAAATAAATTTGGCCGTTAGATACTTTATTTTCAATACTGAACATGGAATAATAAATCTCAATAACATATATCAATTACAGAGCAATCCAACTATATCAACGTAAATTAGAGTACCGACAAAACGAATTCTTAAACACTTAAAACTATACTGTAAAGTGTTAAAACGCCTAAATAGGTAAAATTTGACTTTCAGAAATTTATACCAATACACGATAGCATACTTGAATACTTTTGTACAACCCTGTCTTTTGCCTATTATTTTTATGTATATATGCCACTATTTAGCTAAAATTTAATTAAGACTAAAACACGCTTAAATCTAGTATGAAGTCGCACTTCCAGAGATTATCTTTCATAGACAGGAATGTATCTAATTCTTTGCGTGGTGGTCCTGTATACCATTTTTCTATATTCTAGAAACATATCTTATTTGAATAGATGTAGTTTAGCGTAAAAATTCATAACTCATTAAAAAACAACCTTTAAGCTACTTTCGTTCATACACTGCAATGCTTACAGATTCTGTTGCTTTACCATGTATATGATGTACAGCATTGATACACACAACGTAATATGCAAAAATTTAGTTAAACTTAAAAACTCATATGGCAACCAAAAATGCACTCCAGTAATCATCTCTGTAATATACAATAATTCGGGTGCAGTATAGTATCCGAAATCTTTTGTATATTCCTGTAAATATTATGCTATACAAGTTCTGTTATACAAGAAGTAATTTGTAGCAAACTTCAACAACATATATCATTTTCATTATATGTGGAATAATTTAGCATGATTAAATTACGCCTTAAACAATTTTAACCCTCTTTACCATGACGTAACAGAATTCTTTTGTGTGGCCCTGTAAACGAATAATAAACATTTTTTTTTATTTTTTTCTCTGTTTTCATAGTTTTCATGAATATATGAATATATGAATATAGTATATATGAAGTGTTAAAATTTTACTCAGAGTTCGTCAGCTTTTAACGCATAAAATATTAAATGAAGCATAGATTTTAGAAATATTTTGACAACTAAGAAAAAAAAGAAGCATCCTTGAAGAAGAATACTCAGAAAAAAAATATTAAAATTATTAATCTGTCCTAGAGATAGTTTAAATATACGAATGCATCAAACGCAATTAATTCAATGCTATTCCATGATAAATAATGATTCTAGATTTGCCATGTTGATTACGTTCTATTTAAGATGGAGTCTAATTATTTTTGTATTACTGAAATTAAGATATATTCTTAACATTACGGAGGAAAATTCCTAAACTGAGTGACCAGGCCCCTCCGCCCCCCTTGATGTGTGACGAAATAAATAGATATCCCCTAAATAGATAGCGGAACTAAGATGAAATTAAAGATTCATTTTTAGAATGTTGTGTTTTGAAGTGGAAAAGAAAGGGTGACAAGTCACTATGGATAATAAATTGCAGCTATTTTTCAACTCTAGATGAAAGAGCTTACTGAAGAACAGTCATACATGTCCAGCTCCCTGTTCTACCCTCTCTGTTATTGCTCCAGAATGCTTCGTAACATGAGAATGGCAACCATTATCGTGTTTCGTATTTGGAACCCCGAACACTACCGTCATATCATGTTGAGAGACTTTGAATGATTGATCAAACAGAAGTCTCTTGTTTTTGCTTCTTGTACATAAATGTAAACAAACTTAACGTTTTATTCTTTGTAGGTGCGTTCGTAATTATAGCAGTACATAGCACCTATAGTGGTCGTTCAGTCCATCCGTCTGTTTGTCCGTCCGTCCATCTGTCCGCATATAACAGAGCAATAACTGTCCAACTGAATCATTTGAAATTTAATTTATAAATAGTTGCATAATTTTGTCAAGCCATTTCAAATTTTATGAAAATCGGATACATAGTTTAATTACAGAGAAAATCAAAATTATTCCGTTACATTACTGCCAATGGGAAAAAATAGTTTCAAACACCTTTTAATGGTGTTGAGAGACTTTGAATGATTGATCAAACAGAAGTCTCTTGTTTTTGCTTCTTGTACATAAATGTAAATAAACTTAACGTTTTATTCTTTGTAGGTGCGTTCGTAATTATATATATTCATAGCACCTATAGTGGTCGTTCAGTCCATCCGTCTGTTTGTCCGTCCGTCCATCTGTCCGCATATAACAGAGCAATAACTGTCCAACCGAATCATTTGAAATTTAATTTATACCGTAATTTCCGGCCTATAATCCGCGGATAAAACAATTCTTTTTGGACCCAGAAATTTTATTTAGTGATTGAAGACAAATATTTACGGCGATCTAAGAGTTACTTTTCTTTTTGAAAAATTTCTGGGTCGGAAAATGATTGTTCCATCAGCGGATTATACGCCGGAAATTATGGTAAATAGTTGCATAATTTTGTCGAGCCATTTCAAATTTTGTGAAAATCGGATACATAGTTTAATTAGAGATAAAATCAAAATTATTCCGTTACATTACTGCCAATGGGACAAAATAGTTTCAAACATATTTTAATGGTGTTACACTCTTTCGAACATAATAAAATGTATATGCATGTATGAAGTATGCATTAAAATGGACATTTTGTACAATCGGTGGTGAAAAGAATATTTGTTATTTATGTACAGGGCTTCACAAAAGTATTCCCTAAAACAAAAGTATTACATAATGGTATATGGGGGGGGGACATTGTTTGGGACGTGTTTTAATAACATTTTATGAAATTGATATACGTTGCTGATGTTTACTATAATTTACTTCCTGTATAATAGAAAGCATATAGTATTTACGGGGATACACAAAAACTTTCGGATACTCCACTGTATCCGAAGTACTGTATACTATTACACTAAGATCTGAATATTTTTAAAACTTTTCCTTATAATACGAACGCACCTCATCTGCTATGATTGATGTGCAATTTCGAACTTGATCAGTTTTGTAGTAATTCCCTAATTACACTCCACAGAAGTTTTTTAAATGCCTCTTTTAGATGCATTCGTAATTATATAAATATGTAACACTTATAGTTGGCGTGGTAGTCCCTTCGGCTGTCTGCATTCAAAACTTTTGTGTTTGTTGGGTCTGTTAATTGATATGTGTTATTGAGATTTACTCTATCATCTACGGTAGTGAAAATAAAGTATGTAGCTTCCGTAGTTTATATATAATATTATATAGAATACTATGTAGAAAGTATACAGACACTCAAACGTATTCCATTACATTATTGTCTTTGAGGAAATGTCATAACTAAGTAAATAGTAGCACCTATTGTCGTCGTTTGTTTGTCCATCTGTCTACATATAACAACATAAAAACTACCCAAGCAAAGGGTCTGAAATTTAATATATAGAATCGTTTCAGAATTTTGTCGAGTCATTTAAATGTTATGAAAATCGAATCAAAACTTAGAAGATATTAATAAAAAAAATTTCATTGTATGAAATCCTGTCATGCGCAATTAATTCAGTGATATGTCGTGATAGGTAATGATTCTAGTTTTCTGTGGCGATGACGTTCTATTTAAGATAAAGTCGAATTATTTCCGTATGACTGAATTTCATTTATTGAATCGCAATAAGTTTTGTATTCATGCATTTTTGCATAAGAGTGCAATAACTATCTCACTAAGACCTGCATAATTATAAAATTAGTTATAGTACGAATGAACTTCATTTGCCACATTTGACGTATAATTTCGACTCGTTATAAATCTGATTGATTTTAAGGCTATTTTCAAATCGTAATTAGGTACTTTCTGACTCATCTCTGAATCCAATCTTGATCGTGAACGCATGAGATGGATGAGTGTTTTTATTCAGAAATGAAAAGTTTTACATAAACGATTACAACTTAATTAGTGTTTTGGCAAATATTTTAGTAATTTTTTTCGATGTGCGTTTTTTTTTTTTTTTTTTTTTGTATCTAACACGCATCCTGTTCGACCATTTCACATGTGTTTTTTATTATGTGTATCATCAAATGCATTGGTCTGATGCAATTGCATATTAAATTCTAAAACGATTAAATTACCTTTTTCAGTGTGAACAGAAATAAGAGCTTCCATGCATAGTAAAATATTTGTTCAGCATTTAAATCATGTAAATGACAATGACATTTTTCTTAGAATATTTATGATATCGTTGCATTCTTTGTAAGAAACATTTATATTATACTAGCTGATCTGCCCAGAGTTACCGGGGACCATATATATTTTCAAACAAATTGCGAATATTTAAAATCTCCATTCATGCTAAGATAGAAAAAAAATTAAAAATTTTATCTAGAGAATATTTTAAATTTTATCTGAGTGAACACAGGTATGTATTTCTGTATGAAAAAAACCATGGATTTTAGCTCTTTTGACTGAACATGATTGAGTCATACAAAAATAATGCAACAATTGAATTATTTTAAAATTCCTTTCTTGAATAAGACCTACTCCATGCGAAATCTTCTGAGCACGCGTGCGACGCGTTCTGCACATCTGAACAAACCTTAAAACATAAAAGGAGTAAATACCTAATTTACTACTTTTTTGGATGTGGCATGGATGGATTTTGAAGATCGATTGTAAATCAATGAAGAGAAATAAAATCATCAAAACAGGAAAAAAAATAACAAATGCATGTGCAGATTGTTGCTAGCATTCAGCCGTGAAATGCAGTCGTTAAATCCCATGTTTACCATTTGCTCTAATTGGATGAATACTTCGTTGGCATGGACTGGTGGAAAGCTGCAAATATCCTCTTACCCACTAAGTTTTAATTTTTAAAAACAAAAAAAATCTAAATTGAAATTTTAAAATTCAACTGCGAAGTGCACTTTTCGGTGTTAACATCCACACATGACGAAAATTTCAAAGACCCGGATGTTATAATTTCGGCATTATTAGCAGGCAGGTAGGCATGCAGACAGACATGTCTTATTTTATATATATAGATAACAAATCCGAATATCCGCAGATATAAAATGTTTCATTAATTACTAAAATATTTTAATAAACTGTCTTCATGTTTTGGCTTAACCGAAGCCTTTATCAAGACAAATGAGAACATTCAACAATTGCACGTTCTCTAATGCAATAATATGAAACGTCACCGTTTACGTTTTTCACGTTCTCTTGCAGATTATTCTCTCGTTATTTTATTTTAGCTTTAGGAGTATGAAAATAAACAGCAAATGAAAAATATTTGCTGTTTTGTTTGTTAATATTACAATGAAACGCCACCCTTCAAATTTTTCACGTTCTCTAGCAGACAACTGTTGTTATTTTATTTTATTTTTAGGAGCAGTAGAATAAACAGCAAACTAAAAATAAATTAAAGGAACGTGAATAATCAGAGAGAACGTGAAAAACGTAAAAATGGAGTTTTTTTTTTTTTATCATTGTATTATAGGTCGACCAATTATAGAACATTCTTATTTGTCTTGGTAGAAGCTCTGTGAAAACGGATTCATGTAATTAGATGTAAAACAGATACATTTTTACCATTTGTATTAACCTTTTAGACATTTTAACACTAGAACCGCGAGGACGGGTCATTTTGACCCGTACTCAGTGAAAAGATGTCGATTCGAACCAGATAAGTCTTCTTAAAATAATTTACATATAATCAGCACTAAAATTATTCAAAATAAATAAGTTAAATAGACTTAAATAAAAATTCTGATGTGAATTATTTTTATAAAACTTGGGTAAAATTTCCCGCGGTTCTAGTGTTAATGAAATATGAAAATTTTGTACTACTATTTTAGTTCACTTATTGTCTCAATATTGATATTTATTACAAAATTATGCCAATATTATGCCAAATCCTCATCATTATAAATTAAAAATCAATTACTCAATTGCCGAGGGATCCAAAATAAATTTTTAAAATGTGTAAACTTAATTGTGAAAATATTAAACCAACAATCTGTCCAGATTCTGAAAATATTGTGTCAAATTTCGTCTCTTGCGAGGAAATTTCCTGAAGTTTTTGTATTATTTGAAGAAAAGGAAAATAAAGCGAAAACACTAAACTATATAAATGATATCCAATTAGAAAAACCAGAAGAGTAGAACAGGGCACGATAAAATTTTGATTCTAGTACTTAAGTAATATGATAGTTGAATCGATGGTTATCATTGTAACTGCAGTAAATGCTATAATCAAATCGCAGAACGTACTTCTACTCTACGAAACACAATCTCAGTTCTAAAACCTTCGTGTCATTGCCCTCCATTTTTTTCATTTCTCAGTAAAACTAGATAAGTTTAAAGTGAGTATATGAAACAGGATGCTTTAAGGTCAAGTTCTCAAATTAAAAACATATTTAAAAAAATTCTGAGTAATCAAATTATAATTACGATATACGTTCTTAACTCAAATTGCCGTATAAAAACTAAGTCATTAGATGTAAAGTTTTAATAATAACAATAAGTATTAAATAAATTATTGTCATACATATTAAGCAATGTTAAAATTAAGTATATTAGCAATTATTAGTAATACTAATATTGTGTATATTAATCAATAAATATCTATATTAATATTAAGTATTTTATCAATAAATAGTAATGCTAATATTATGTATACTAGGGGCTGTGTATATATAGGGGGAGGGGGAGTTGTCTTTTGGTATCGATATCATTTTTGCTCTTTTCAAAATTTTATTTATATTTTTAACATGGTCTTTAGTTTAAATTAGTATGTTATCTTTTTTTTTAGTAGGCTATCTTTTTTTGTTATTATAAAGAGTTATTATTAAAATCCTTTAAACATTAAAAAATTGTTCGATTCTAAAATATGGAATACCCTAACGTTTAACATTCCTATTCGTCTTCATGTGTGTATGCATATATAATCACGGTTCGAGAAACCATGTGTGAAGTATAATTGAAATGAAGCTTGTGTTTACCAATAAATTAAAAAGAAAGAGAAAGAATGTTCGCTTACTTTGTTGATAAAAATTTCTGTCTACCCCTCATCCCTTCTCCATTCGTTGCAAGTGCAATAAGACTACTTTCAGTAAAAGTTTTTATGAAGAAGGGACAATAATTTAAATATTAATTAATAAAATGATAAAATTAATTTAGTTCGAAAGAAAAAGGGATTTATTTTTGGACTTTTTTTATTTATTTATTAAGAATAAAATAAAAACTATCTCTGCTTGAAAATGTTTTCTATTTTTATCAAATTCGTCATGCAATTCATAATAAGAGTGCATAAAAAAAAAAAAAAAAAAAAAAAAACCAATCTTTTATTAAAATTTTGTTATCCAAACCATTTCTTGCACATTTCAGCCTTGCTTTTTCTAAAAAAAAAAAATGTAAAATTATGGCGTTTAAAGTTTTCGTTAAAATGTTAATTCATTCAACTAATATCAGTAAAAGTTTTTATAAAAAAGAAAAAATAATTAAAAGATAAATTAATCGCATGATAAAAATAATTTAGTTCTAAAGAAAAATAATTTCTTGACGTTATTTTTATTTTCAGTAATAAAAACGTTGATTGTTGTGGCACATTTCTTCTATAGCTCGAAAATTGTCCTTTCACTTTCGATACAGATTTCTAACTAATAAACAACTATTTTCATGCATATAAAGATTACTTTAAGTGACAAACAAAACACAATTCAGAAATTTTCAACCGGTCAAACAGGCGAGACAACATCCTATGAAAATTATTGTCTACCATTTCCCTACGTTTTAAGTTAAATTATACCTTGATAGATATTGTGAGTCTAATGCAGACAAATATCTTTAAAAATGTCTAAGAACATAATTTTTTTAAAAATATGAGCACGTAATTTCTAGATAAGGAAAAGCTATTTATATTTTGTCTCAATCAACAAATAGAAATTACGTGTGATTCTAAAGCTTATTTCAGAAATATAATTTGATACAAGTTATTTTCTTTAAATTATAATAAGTGAAAAATATGTGTAAAAACAAAAAAAAACATGCTCTTAAAGATTATGTTACTGACTTAAAAAAAAAATCTAATTGTAAGTATAGATTTTTACGAAAAATACAAAAAGGGGAAAAAATGGAAACTGGTAGTCTTCATAAATAGCGTGTTTGTGATTATATCTCTGAAGAATCAAAGTTTCATACTCGTGACAAAGTTGCAAAACTGTGTTTTCAGTTGTTACAAAAAAAATGTTTTTTTTTTTTTATTATTATAATCCCGTTATTCAAGGATAAAAATAGCATTGCAAAATAAATAGTTCAAGATGACCCCAAACAAATCCTCCCACATTATAAACTTCGGCAGCATCTTGCGTTCATTTCACATCTCAGTGTTGCTTAAAATATTTTATTCTTGCAACCTATTTAACGCGCTTGGTAGGATTTTCGAAGACTAATATTTATAGTGTTCATTCTAGAACATTTTTGAAGGGTGCAGTACCCTGCCCTTTTTCAAATTTATAAAATGCGCCCTGCCCTTTTTAAAAGTAACAAAACAGGAAAATATTTCAATCATGTTGTAATTTAATTGTATTTTTTTATATCATAAAATCATTCGAAATTTATGTTGCTTTATTTATCATACATAAAAATTACTTATTTCCCCATTTTTTTCCCCTTTAACTAAAGGCAATAGCGAATTCTGTTGCAAAATTGCCCTTTTTTACTGCAGTAGTGCCGTTTTTAGAGAACACCACCCTGCCTTTTTTCTTTCTGGAGTGAATACTAATATTTTGCTTGATTAATGGCAGAAATTTGCGATTAAATGAGGCAAAAATTTCTGTTTGTAAATAGTATTCAAAATTGTTGTATTCAAAAGACTGCACCGTGTAAATCCTGCTTTTTTTAAACCTACACAGAAATTGAAAGCCACAAGAATTTATTTTACTTCTTATATGTATCTGTTTACTATTACACTTAGTTTTTAGCACTTTCCAACATAGTTAAAAAGTGTTTGTGAATTTGGTCTGTCTGGCCATGCTCTAACTTGTGTTCCTATATTCGTATTGACACGTAATTTTATATGTTAACGAGGTTCACTATTGAAAATGAAGTGTGTATGCATATCTAGTTCTTTTACAAGGTAACACTAAAGAATGAACCGGGAATAATCGTTTGCGGGGCATTATTTAGGCATCTCATGTCATTGTAGTAAAAAAAATGTAACTTCTTAATAATTGTCTGTTAGTGTAGTAAAATGTTTTACAATACATGCCTAATTCATGATTTTTCGTTGTTGTTTTCCGAATAATGTGTAATTTCTAGATTTCCATAAACTTTCATTTAATTTCTCTCTGATGTTCCCCTGCAAAGACAGAAAAAAAATAATAATTCAACAATTAATACCTAAACGGAATTATAAAATTGAAACAAATCGACACAAACCTAGAAACTTTATTGAAATTCTGCCTCTTCTGTACTCTAACTTAATAAGCATTTAAAAAAAGCATACATTATGTTTGTTGAAATTTGCTTTCAGTAAACTGTTAGAATATAACTACAAGTGATTAACTATGACATACTTAAGATTCTTAAAACTGGACTTTCTTCTTCCTAATGAATCGCTAAAGATTTAATTGAATAGATTTTAGAAAGTTTGCAAGTTGTATTACTGTTAAAACATACACAGGAAGCACTATTTCTGTATACTTATAATAGTGTCAAACTAAATTGTCGTGTTTATTCATAAAAAGAGAGGGGATTGTACTTTTTGCCACTACATTAGGAAATAAAAACAATGTATAATAAAACACAAACGGGGGTGTATTTTTATCGCGCACAGCTGTTTCGAAGCCAAAGGCCATATGCGATATCGCCATTTATAGCAGATAGCCGTTGAAAGTTGAGCTGTGAAGTACGTCCTCTCTGAATCTTTGCCTCCCTCCCCCCCCCTTTTAATCTTACATTTTTAACCCTTTCCGGTCCATTTTTTTTTTCTTCAAGTTTTTGAAAAAAAAATTCTTTTACGTTAATAACTTTACCAATAGCTATCCAAATAGATTAATTAGTGTTTAACGAATATTTCATTGTCTGAAAGAAAACGAATATTGTTGTTTTGGGTGCTATTTAGTTCATATTCCTATGATAATAGACTGAGGAGGAATTTTAGATATTTAGAAAATATTGTATTACAATAAGATTTAACTTATATTCCAACTTTCTAATACTTTTTGCGCTTCATTACACATAGTTCTTTAAGGAAAGTAACTTTTATTTTAAATTTAAAGAGTTAAATATATGTTTAAAATAAAAGAATTTTCAAACGTCCCAAATGGAATCAAGCAAATAATAATAATTATTATTACAGTCGGCCCCGCTTAAACGAATATTGATTGTTCCAGAAAAAATATTCGATTAAGCGGGGTATTTGATTAATCGGGGAACACAAAAATTTAATATTTAATGCGTAATAAGAAGGTAAAATAACCATCTACAGCCCAATTAATTAATAGCATAACAAAATCGTTAATATAATAACATAAATTAGTAAAATAAATACAAATACTAAAAATAATATAAAATAAGTACGTAATAATTTAATATCAGTTCATATAACTGTATGATTTACATCATACTTGATGTAGTTCATTGGAATTTGGTTAAAACTTTGTTACTTGTAATTTACGTTATGTACAAGGCTTAAAAACGTCGTTTAAAGTGGTTTGTTTACGTGGAATTTGCGCACAAAAAACGTGGAAACATTTTGGTGCATTAGCACAGGCTTTTTGCATAATCAAAGCACCATTTTTTAACGAAAATTTCGCTTTTTTCGCCAAACTCATTCCAGCGCATATTGACCAATGTTATGAAAACTGGGATTATGTTCCCTTTTTCAATCCCAATTTCCATTTTATCTCTGTTCTTTTGGGATTTTTTTGGCATTGCGTTTCATATTGGATACTTACGTCTGTGACCTGGACTTCTGTTTTCTTATTAGACGCTTCAAAAACTGTCGTTTTTCAGAAAGGTTTAAAGCTTTCCATTTAAAATTCATAGCAACGTCTTTTTCCCGACAAAAACGCTACAAAACGCAAATATAATCCCATTGGCCAACTTATTTTACCCATTCACAGAAAAAGGAGGAGGAGATCATTTGATCTGTCCATTACACAACTGCCGGCCGAAATCGTTGCAGGAAGAACTGATAATTTTTGTCTTCAGTGTAAATGAGCCGAAAATGACAAAAGGTGAAGAAAAATTCAAGATGAAACGTGTTTTTCGCGTTTGTTTTCAAACATAGGTCACACAGATGGTATCCGAATAAGCGGGGAGGTTTGCGAAATTTATTCGGTTTAAGCGGGGAAAAATAACATAGATCCAATGACGATAAATTCGGTTCCGGTGAGTTCTATTCGAATAAGCGGGGTATTCGATTATCCGTTACCCGATTAAGTGGGGAGGACTGTATTATTAAATGCCTAAACATAAATGAAGTCATATAGTAAATGCATAGACATATACCAAAATTACTACATGTAAATAGTAGCAAACATTTAAAGCAAAATTAGTAGCAAAAATGTAAGACTCGAAAGTGTTAAGGTGAGACAGTACTTTTGAAACTATATCTTCAATTTTGAATAATATTGAAATATATGTGGTGGCACAATACTTAATACTAAAAAAAAAAAAAAAAAAAAAAAAAAAATATGTTAAACAGCCGATTTTCCTAAAATTTAATTTTTTTTTTAATTTAACTTTTTTAAAATCCCTACTACTTTTATAACTATGAATATTTTGGCTTCGATTATTTTTTTCCACATTCGTCAGCATATACTACATAAAACTGCGCATGGATTTTTAGATGTATGGTATTTTACATTTAATATGATTTTTTTTCTCTCGTGTATATCAAAAAATGAAGGAAATACAAAAAAAAAACTTTCGATTTAAATATTTTAAAAAATAAGCATAAACTTGAATGTTAAATTCATGCACAAAAATATTAATTACCTCGTGAAGATCATGTAAATATATTTTAAAAGCTCTACCTAAATTAGAAAAAAAGCCTTAGTGTTTATCGAACAAGCAAGTTATAAAAATATGAACAAGGTAAAAAATTAGCTTAAAGTTTATAATAAATTAAAAAATTATCATATTAGCGGGCAAGTGGAGGGCAAGGAATGTTTATAATGAGTAAAAATGGTCAAAGATATTTCTAATTATGTATCCTATGAGGGGTTCGCAAAAAAATTAGAAAATTGACCGCTTGGGGGACTAATGCCACGTCCCCGGAATACACCTTCACCCGCTTTGAATTTTTTATGTTTTATAAATAATATATATCGGAGGGTTCCCTAAAACGTCAGATCAATAATTATATTTATTGTAGAAAACGTTACGAATTTAGACCTCTTATACCCGAAACCTAAATAGCAGACGAAGCCCGCAAATGAATATAATAGTATATTTTTAATAATTTTATATAGCCTGTAATAAAAATTCGTAATTTATAATTTTAGTAATTTATTATAACTTAATATAAAAAATCGTACTTAAAATGATGATAATTAATGGAGAAAGGCTAAGATTAAAATATTATGTTGTAGGAAAGAATTTCTTTTTCTTTTCAAAAGTCGATTTTTCGATGAAATAAAAAGTTCTTCATCGACATTTACGAAAATTACATATTTCGACTCAGTACATAAAGATTTTATACATCACAAAACAATTCCACTATAAAAATTGTCGTTTTTTTTTTTTTTTTTTTTTTTTTTTTTTTTTTTACCAAGTTTGTCTTTTCTTTTCCGCTGATATGAAATTAAAAGCATTATTTTTCGTTTACAAATAGATTTTATTTTATAATTAATGTTCCAATTAACTAAAATCCATGGCTTAGTTGAATTATGAAACTTTTTCCATTCTTTTAATTAGGGTTTTTTAATAAATAACTCAGGTAATTATTAAAAATTTAAAGTTTTGAGTCTCAGCTTGCACCGGACTGCTCTCACAAATACTTTTGCTTTGTGCGCGCGATAGGTTTCGCTAGCCATCGCACATAATCACGTACACAGAAATCGAAACTTTCTTTTATTATTTTAGTTGCATTAATATATAAATTTATTCATTTTGCCAAAGAATGAATAACAGGCGTACAGATTGCTTCCGTATATTTTCTTTCTCCCAGTAAGTATATCGTCGCTTAACCCTTTATCTACCAACGATACTTGTAAGTACCAATAAAATAACTTATTATAAAATTCTTTCAATACGTCGATTACTTGTAATACTGTTTAGAATGTATTACAGATACATTACTTTATTTTGTTCCAAAAGCATTGTTGGTTACACGAAACAAAAATATTTTTAAAAAATGATTTATTTTGCCTTTGTATCTTTTTAGCTTTCTTGGCGCTGAGGGAGGGGGATAGTGATTTTTCAATTCGGTATTATTTCTATATTTATATTGTAAGAACATCATATTTGTACATTTCGTAATTCTACAAAATGCTAAGAAAACAATTTAAAATAAAAGATTGGAGTGGGGTTATAAATATTGCACAAAATTCCTGTAAATTCAAATTTAATTAATCCTTCTAAATCATTCAGTCCTTCTAAAAGCCTTCAAAAATTAATTAAATGATTATGTAATTCGTTTAATTTAGTTTAAACAATTTACGTAAGCTGCTTTAGAATATAAAATTTTCATGAATTCATAATTCGGTAGATAAAGGGTTAAGAGGTGATATTCTGTTATATATTATGTCACAGATGGTAATCAATTTCATTTAAAAATATATGATAAAGGGCAACATGGAGAAAATTTTTTTAGAAAGAAACATCATCTGGCGTTGGTTTTAGTCTTCTTTTTTGTAGATATTTAGTACTTAGTGTATGATGCTTATGTTAGTTCCAACCCACCTTTCAAATTTAGATTATATCTATACTTCATTTTATGTACATAAATTAACGTCTTCTTTACATCTTTCAATTACACTAAGCTTACAAAAAGTTTGTTACCATTATAATTATTATTTTGGTATACTTATCCTAAAACAATGACATTAAAAAACTCATTGTGCTGTATCATAATTTTTCAATTAAAAAAAGAAAAGCGAAGTCATTGAAATTTTAAAAATGATTGATTTCTATATAAACTTGTGCGTAATGCGGAAGTTTGTACTATTTTCTGAGAAACTTTAGAAGATGAACACAAAAAACTCATCTTAGACACTCCCATATTTAATCTGATCTGAGCGGGCAATGATTATACAAAGATAGTGACTGACCCCATTATCACAGAATTACGGCATTAACTGAAATAGGCGTTTTCTTATTTCAGGAAATACTGATTAAATGCTGAACATTATAGTATTCAAGGACATTTAAATAAGGAATCCATCAGATGTGGGAATGAAATTCTGGTGCCGAACTAAAAACTAGTTTAAGCCTTTATCTACCGGATTATGAATTCATGAAAATTTTACATTCTAAAGCATTTTACGTAAATTGTTTAAACTAAATTAAAAGATTTTCATAATCATTTAATACATTTTTGAAGGATTTTAGAAGGATTAATTAAATTTGAATTTACAAGGAGTTTGTGGAATATTTATAACACACTCAAATCTTTTATTTTAAATTGTTTTCTTAGTATTGTGTAGAATTATAAAATGTACAAATAGGATGTTCTTACAATATAAATATAGAAATATTTCCGAATTGAAAAATTCCCATCCCCCTCCGTCAGCGCCAAGAAAGCTGAAAAGATTCAAAGGCAAAAGAAATCATCCTTTTAAAAATATTTTTGTTTTATGTAACCAATAATGCTTTTGGAACAAAATAAAGTAATGTATCTGTAACTCATTATAAACAGTATTACAACAAAACGCCGTATTAAAAGAATTTTATAATAAATAATTTTAATGGTACTTATAAGTACCGTCGGTAGATAAAGGTTTAAAAGGACCAACACTTCCAGACCCCTAAAAACAATAGTAGTGGACGAGAAATGCCCCAGTCTAATAAAATAGCCGAAGAGATAGAGATTAAAAAAATAAAAGAATTTCATAAGTGATTTTGATTAATATTAGGAGATTGACTTAGTGAACTTTGAGAAAATAATTTTTGAAGTGGTTTTTATGACCAGTTATGTTATTCTACAGTCTGAGCCAATTTTCAGTTAATACTGGACACAATTTATGCTTTAGTTTTTATCTGATAGAACTTTATTATTCACGATTGCATAAAATTTTGTCATTTAACCCTCTGAGAACATCTTAAATTATCAAGACCAAGTATTTTACGTCTTTTCAATATATTGTTTTCCATTGTTTTCCAAGTTTTCTCATTATACGCTCATCGCAACCACTTCCTTTACATTTCAGTCGTTATAATACCATGCAAAATACAGTAGTAACATCTATCACTGAAGTAACAGAATTTGATTCAATTTGATGTTACAAAAACGTCCTTTATTTTTAGGAAATTAGTTTTGACAATCTTAATCTATCACATTAATCAAGTGGGAAGTGGATGATGCCAAGGTTACGAGTGACCAATGACTGGAAAGCCATTTCAGAATCTCATTCCATTGTTTATAAAAACAATGAATGAAACATTTAATGCAGGGACACGTGATCATCATTTCTTCCTTATTTACCATATCTCATCATCAACGCATTTTTATTTCTCTTTAAACGTAGTATAAATCAAAAAAGTTCTTCCTTGTAAAAAAGCAAAAACAAAAACAAAAAAAACTAGGCATATTTTATACATGTAACTATGTATTTGATTATTTAAGCTCTAAACAATTTGATAACATCATAAACACGCGCCATTACGAAGTGTAAAATCCATACAGCATAAAAAGCAGGATAGGTCACGTGACGAAGTACATACATTGTCACAACTTGCGGAATATACTCACTGTCACACTGCAAGGAATTTTATTACTTTTTCTCTTTAACCCGGGAGAACGCGCGCTTACCTAGGGTATTTATGGTTTTAACTTTGTCACCAATAAAATCAAATTAAAACAGTCGCTTTATTTAGACGGAGACAATTCTTATAAATTTTGCGATAAAATAAGTTGAAGATTACTTTAAAAAAATTAGTTGTTGCAATTGTAAAAACCATACGCACTCTGGGTCTTTTAGGCCCTGCGCGCGTCCTCCCGGGTTAATATATAGGAATCTAGTTTGGCAAGAAGATTGAATTAAATGAGATAAGATATTTAAACGAATATCGCAAACCCCACTATCTGGTAAATTTTATCTAATTATGCATTTTCATTTTTACCGCGATAATTTCCTATAGGAAAGGTTATAACACTCTCGAGGTCAAAATCCATGTGCATGTCGTAACAGTTTCCATTCCAAAAGTATCAGAATAAAGCTGATTGAACCAAAATTCCTTGTTTATGATTTTCTATACTAATTTTATTGCAAAATTTTTTGAGAGGTCGTACACATATATATTTTTATATGAAATATTAAAATTTCCGTACGATTGGTTGGTTGGTTGTATAGGGTTTAATGGCGCAAAATCCCCTTAGGGACAAGTTGCGCCAAAATTTCCGTACGAACTGCTATATTTTTGCTTTTATTCGGTTTGTCAAGCCATAGTTATACTAACTGCAAATTTTCAGTACTCTATACTTAAAAAAAAAAAAAAAAAAAAAAAAAAAAAAAAAAAAAACCTAGTAGCACATGCACAGAACCTTTTGCGTAATCAGGATGCGTACGTATTATTATTATTAATATTTTTCCATCGATACGTCCAAATAATGGCCATCACTTTACTTAATCGCATACAATTGTTGCAAATTCTGCGATAAAATAAGTCCAAGATTACATTTCGTAAAATAGTGATGACAAATATAACAAGAATGAAAATCCATGATAAGGCAGAGATTATAAAACACTCTCCAACACATTCAGAATAACAAAACTTTGCAGTTTTCTAATGTGAAGGATATGTAAAACGCATAGTGCATTTGAAAATATGGAAGAAATTTTTTAAGATAGCTCGCTAGCATTTGAATATTTTTTTATTTTATATAGAATAGCTGAAGTTGATCTATACGAAGGCCGTTTTTTTTTTTTTTTACGATTATCTTTGCAGTTTTTTTAATGAGAATATTTTCACTTTTGAAATCGATTCCGAAAATAACAGCATCCTTAAAAAAAAAAAAAAAAAAAAAAAAAAAAAAAAAAACCTTTACAAGAAATCAAAAAAGTAAAAAGTGGTCTTTGTACAGATCAATATCAGCTAGCCATTTTTTTTTTTTTTTACAAATATTCAAATATGAGCCAGATATCTTTTTAAAAAAAACTTCCACAGGATTAACAATAGCGAACTGGTGTTTCAGTCTGATTTAGTGATGGGCGATTCTGGAAATTTTGAGAATCGATTAAAATCGATATCGTATAAAACAACATCGATCATAATAAGAATCGATTTCTCAGTTCTAGAATCGATATTAGAATCGATATTTCGATATTTAGGTTCACACAGAGAAGATCCAAATTACTAATTCCAAAACTTAGACAATCAGCAGGACCGTAATTACCGCCTCCCGCCCCCCATCACCATTTAGGGAGGCATAGAATTAAGCTATTGCAGATTTTAGAGTCGGATATTAAGAATTTTAAATTTTAAAATGATTGTCACTTATGATTTTCACTTACACAAAAACTTTGACAAATTTGAGAGACATAACTCAACTAACAACAACACTGAGTAACTTGGCATTAAACCGAGTATAAAGAGTGCCAAGAGCGTGTAACTAGGATGGGGAACAAGGAGTATAGACAAAAAAAAAAAAAAACTTTTTTTTTTCTAATACCAACCAAATGTTACACGAGATAGTTTGGAAGAACATAAAATATGCCCGATTCTCAAGGGGGCAGGTAACCCCCACTCTTGACGGAAAGGCGACCATAGCCCAAATGTGTCTTTTGTCGAAGTTTCAAAATGAGGATTTATAATAAAATAGAACGAGAATTGGACATTTTAAAAATTGCATGCATACTTTGAACGGCCCATTTAGTAAAGATTGGCGAAGAAAGGGGGGGGGGGGGGGCGAGGGATTAGAACGGACAAACTTGAAAAAAAAAAATACATAATTAACTAATAACCCAAATAACTGAGCTTCTAACAAAAATATAGTGTTTAACTTAGTGTTGAATTCATGGGGTAGCCCGCGGGGAACATGCACTCTTTGAAACTATAAAGAGTGCCAAGAGCATGTAACTAGGTGGAGAGAGAGGTAGTAACAGAAAAAAAACGAGGAGATAAAAGCTTTATAACGATATGTTACATGAGATGGTGTGGAAGAAACAAAAAATATGCCCCTCCCAAACGGACAAAAGGGCGACCCCGGCCCAAATGTATCTTTTGTTGAGGTTTCAAAATATGGATTTATAACAAAATAGAACGAGGATTAGACTTTTTAAAAATCGCAGTCATAATTTGAACGAACCTGTAAGTTAAGATTGGTGAGGAAGGGGGGGGGGGGGCGGTAGGACGGACGAACATGAAAAAAATAAAATAAAATAGTGGCACTGTGAGAGTGCCGATAGAAGTGAAACCTTGAACAATTACGTGTGTATTTTTGAATCGTTAAGATATATAATTTTGAATCGCCAGGAAATACTTTTAAATGAATAAAAAAAGGTTCTATAATATTAAAGAACATATTAATGTCTATAAAAAAAAAACCGCGCGATACCATATGTCCAGCTATTGTAGTTAACTCACTATAACTACTTTCTTACATTTTAAAACGCGATAAATACATCAACCAAAATTAGACCATACTATCGATACCTTAATCCTTATCCAAATAAATCATTTTGTATTAACCCTTTGCTTACGGGGTTGGGATATATGTCGTCCCAGAGACTATTTCTTTATTGTTTTCGCACCAATTTTTGAAAACTAGTCCCTATCATAAACTAATACTAGTGTAATTTCACGAGATATCTAATACGAAGAATTTTTCTTCTAAATTGTGGTACGAATGAATATAAAAATAGTTGTCAGTTCCACCCCGTAATCTAAAGGTTAATGCCTGTTACAATATCTGTAGATTACTTTTTGAATTATTCAAATCGAACATTCCATTCAAAAGATATTATGAATTTAAAGATGACAATCTAAAGAAATAATAGCGCTGCTGAGTACTCGGTGGCCAATAAGCTTAGGTATTACGTGTGCAATCAAACGATTGCGGGTTCGAACCCCAATTTCGCTAATATGTATCAATTTTTTTTTTTTTTTTTTTTTTTTTTGAAGAAGTTTGAAAAATTTAAATTTTAACACATTATGGGTCCGTAACGTGACCTGAAATGATGGGAGAAAATTTCTTTTGCTAGATTTGTAATGTATGAATCATAAGCTTTCAATAGACATATTGTATGAAGGAAAGCCCCCTCTGCCCCCCCCCCCAAAAAAAAAGGTCCTATAGGAAAAACCGGAAAACTGGAAAAGCAAAAAAAAAAAAAAAAAAAAAAAGAAAAAAAAAAAACGGCGAGAAATGTTTAGCTATAGAATTTTTCTTATCACTGTAACTCCTATAGAAGCAAAGTTATAGCCTTTTAAAGATTGAAATGAAGTGAAGAAATAGGCAAAATTAGGTGAGTGATCGACAGGGGGGGGGAAGGGTCCACAGCTCTGGGGGTGCAATGTAGCTTAAACTTTTAAGTTAAAAATGGTAGAAAATTAAATGAGCGAAATTTTAAGGTGTATATTGGAAGAAGGTGCAAGCCCCCCCCCCCTCAAATTTTTTTTGTTTCTTTTGAAGAAACAAAAAAATATGCCCCCCGGCGGGGCGCAGATAAACCCCAAACGTTCGGAAGGGCGACCCTTTATTTATCTTTTGTCAAGGATTTAAAATGTGGATCTAAAATAAAATAGACCGAGAATTGGACATTTTTTAAACTGTATGCATATTTCGAACGGCCCTGTAAGTTAAAACTGACGTGGAAGGGGGATTAGAAGAGACGAGCGTGAAAAATAAAACATAATAAACTAATACTTCAAATAACTGGACTTCTAAACAAAAATATAACGATTTAACCTAGTGTCGAATTAATGGAGTGGCCCGCAGGGGATTACCCCCCCCCCCCCCAGAAGTTATGAGATTTATGCTTTTTAATGCACAAATTGCGATTCCCCCTCTCTTACAGAGCTGTAAAACATGATGCTTTCCTCCGGAGTCGCAGAAAAATACCTGCATTCAACACTAATTTAGCCTAGAAAAAAAGAAAAAAAAATCGAAATCGAATCTAAAGATCGACATCGAATCTAAAGATCGACATCGAATCTAAGATCGACATCGAATGTAAAGATCGACATCGAATCTAAAGATCGAAATCGAATCTAAAGATCGACATCGAATCTAAAGATCGACATCGAATCTAAAGATCGATCTTACGGGCAGAATCGATTTTACATTTTTACTTTCTTTTGCAACTTTACAAGAAGAGAGTATTAGATTCGTGAAAAATTTTGACTTCCCGTTTTTGATGGATTTATATATTTTAGAAGGTCTTTAACACGATTTCATGGTTTTTAAGAAATATCTGTCTGTGGGTGTGTCTGTCATTCTGTGAGTCTGTATACGACAAAAATTTCTGACCGTTCTATCTCAAGAAAAAATGCACGGAATTCCACAAAACTTTAGATTTAGTTTGACCTTGATATAAACTGAATCTAATTAATTTTTGGTGCATATAGCCTAACAGGTGGCGCTGCTATGCTGCATTTTTTGCGATTTGCGCAACAGCTATATCTGAATAACGAATGAACGGATTTTCATCACATTTTAGATCCAGTTAGTCCTTGACATGAATTGATGTTTTTTGCATTTTGGTGTATATAGCTTCTCAGATGGCGCTGCTATACTGAATTTTTCACAATTTCCACTCAGCGCCATGTGAAACGGGGGGGGGGGGCGAAAGGAAGCAGTCGTTCCCAGCACGGAAATTTAGGGGGCGCCAAATTTTTACTACTAACATCACTTCTAGCCTATCACAAGAAAAAGTTAATAGGGGGGGGGGGGGGGCTAAATTGGAACTTTGAACCGGGCGCAGTTCTCTTTTCGCACGCCCCTGTTTCCATTTCAGCTTTATCTCAAGAACTAATGCACGGACTTTCATAAAAATTTAGATTCAATTAGTCCTTGATATTATTTTATGCTAATTGCATTTTGGTGAAAATCGCTTAGGAGATGGCGCTGCTATACTGCATTATTCATGATTAACGCAATAGCGCTATCTCAAGAACGAATTTTCATCAAAATTCAGATTCAGTAAATCTCTGACATAGATTAGTGTTATTTAGTTCTTGGTGTAAATTGCCCAACAGGTGGCGCTGATATGCTGCATTTTTTATGATTTCGTAATAGCTGTATCTCGCGCTTTCATGGATTTTCATCAAAATTCAGATTCAGCTGGTACTTAATAAAAATTGATCCTGATAAATTTTTGGTGTACATCACTCAACAAAAAACGCTATCTTGCAGGGGGGGGGGGGGGGGGGGTTCTGAGGTTTCTTTAATTCTTCTATCTTAGAAACTAATACACTGAAATTTTGGAATTGGCACATCCGTCTATTTTATCTTCGACTTTTGAAGGAAAATGAAAATTATATTACCTTCATAGAAATCGATTAAAAATTTTAAAGTATCGATTAAATCGAGTTGGTCGTAGTATCGATTAAATCGATTTAAAATATCGAAATAGCCCATCACTAGTCTGATTGAAGTAGCCGCTTTAAGAGGCATCATTCACTATCTTCCTGATAACTTAAAAATCTATCTCAAAATAATTAAAATTTACTGGGTTAGATTAATGGATGCGAATTTAATGTAAGTAAATTTATCGAAACTGAATTAAATGCATTTTGAATTTCTATCCTAACATTATCACTATTAATGTTATTTGGCTCCTGTCCAAGAGCAGACTTTCATTCATAGACAGTGTGCCAAAACGTGCGTTTCATGAATGGATTTAAGTTATTAAATGGTCTTTACAACGTTGTTATTGGGAGGGAGTATATTATTTCTAAAAGCCTTCTTTCATAGTCTCGATTTTAGCGGCATTTGGCAGATCATAGATCAGATTACTGTCTCCATATGTTCCGGGAACAGACACTTTCAGTTTTATCTCCTATCGTTTCTCGATTTTTTTTTTAAACCTTTCTATAAATTGTTTGTTTGTATTCATCCTATGAAAAAGTTTTGGGACTGTTTGTGATTAAATGTTACACTGGTTTTGGTTAAACTGCCTGTTTAAAAGAGCCATGCTATTTATTTGTTGTCTTCTGAAAAGTATTTTTAACTTTTAATACAGAACATCGACATTTTCTGTCTAATAATTAAGAATAAAACAGCGCTGTAAGCTGAAATAAAAACCGTAAATTAATTTTCTGCAGAAAGAACGCATTTCTTCAAAGGTTTCTTCTAAGTGATTTAGCGAACAAAAAGGAAAATATTAATTTGTTTTGCTTAAAATGTAAAACATCTTTAGAATATACTGCCGAAGTTAGCAAAGAACCAATAATTAGAAATATGTGAAAAAAGTTTTTATCGCATCCATTTACTTTTAACCCTACTTCTATTGATGTCAAATGGGACGTTTTAAGATTTTGATATTTGGATATCTTATACATATTTTTTTAATTAAAATAATCACGAATGCTTTTCAATACAAGCAGTGCTTGCCTTATGATTGCCTAAGTTTAAGATTTAGAAATAAAATAACCATAAATCAAAATCTTAAAAGTTGACGGTTGACATCGGCAGAAATATTGTTGAAAGATTTTAAGTTGCAATATTTTGATTATTTTTTCTCAATTCGCGCTTTTTACCTAAAACTTCAACATATATGTCTCAGTTTTCCTGATTTTCTTAAATTAACCTGTGTAACAGATGTTAATGTTTTGCAAAAGATGTAAATTGTGCAGTAATTGCACCCTTATTAAAAAAGGCATCACTATAAATTTTATTACGATTATGTATATTAAATTCAGCAACACTAAAATAACTCCATCTTAATAGGACGTAATCACTATGACAACCTAAAATCGTTTTTAACGTGTTGTTATAGCTAAAAATTTAAAGTAAAATCATAGCTACCGCATTGACTTTTGACTATCAGTAATCAATCAATAATCTTCTTTTCGTTTAATCTCATATAAACTGCGGTTAAAAAATCAAAAATTACTTTTATATGTTATTGGTGTCCAAAAACCGTAACAGTTGGAAGCTGTGGTAAAATAAATCCACCTGCTTTTCTAGTGGTTATGGTGCCGGATTAGAATCCCGGATCAGGCATTGATATTTGTAGTGGGTCTGATTACCCTTTAAACAGATATCCCGGTCTATGCATATGCAATAGATGCCTGTAGCACCATAGAAAAACTAACAACTCTACTAAAGTTCCATTTTACATGAATCATGGCTCTTTAATCCCTTTAATCAGTTAATTTTTTTGGTTATTGAATCCTTAAGATTATACACAATACTTCTGAGAGCAGCATAAAAAAATTATATTTATAAGGAAAGAAGAAAGTTGACATTTTGTTGAATTTTTCATATTGTACTAACAGAGTTGCTGATAAAAACATCATGACAAAATGATATTCTAAAATATTTAAATTTTAATGAACAAAGATTGCTAAAAAGATAGAAATAATCCCCCAACCTGTTAGTCAGTCAACTCCCCATTTTCCCTCGTTCATGTTAAACCTGTTCGCGTAGAATGCATTCTAATATCTTAAATACCGTATTTACTCGTGTATAAGGCGCACTTTTTTTTCCAAAAAATTAGGGCAAAACTCCTAGGTGCGCCTTATACACGGAATAATTTTTTTACTGTTGGACGCAGCGAACGAAATACATATGAAACAAGAAATTATTCAAATAAGATATTAAAACTCGGAAAATGTTACTTAATTGAAGTATTACTGCACATTTACTTCATTCTTTGCAGTATTTTTATACAACAGAGCTAATGACATTATCTAAACGCTAATTAGCAATTCTCTTTATCGTCACTCATTCCTATTTCCCGTTATTCACTTACAACCGGAAGTCTAAAAATGGATTTTTGTCTTGTTTTCTGATCTGGTATAATGTTTGTTTCGACTTTTTTTTTTTTTTTTTTTTTTTTTTTTTTTTACTGACATTCATTTTGTCAATTTTTATTAGCGTATCAAATTTATGGTGCGCCTTATATACGAGATTTTAAGAAATCGCCATTTTTACTTGTAAAGTAGGAATGCATCTTGTACACGCGTGCGCCCTGTACACGACTAAATACGGTATCTACTGCCTCTAGTACTCCGTCTACTTTTTAAAATTTCCCGTGTTCTCTTCTTAAAGAATGTCTTTTTTAGAATGTTAAAATAGTTCGAAAATATATGCTTTTTTAATCATTTATGCGTTAAAACTAAGCAGAATGATATTTTTTTAATAATCTTTCTTACCAATACAGTTACAAAGTATATTCATGATTTGCACATATCTACCTGTCACTCTGTCAATATTTTTATCCTTTTAACTACACTGTAAAAGAAAAATTTGGAAAATTACAAAAAATTTTCCAGTAGAATTATATTCCAAAAACGTGTTATGCAATGGCAACAATAAAAATTCATGTAACAGATACAGATTTGAAATTTCAATCAGCAAATTTTCAAGGTTACTAAGAATTTTCTTGGAAAATCGTATTCCCAGAAATTTTTAAGTAACGGTAACGAGGATTACAGATAAAATTTTAGTAAAATTACCAAAATTTTAGTAAATTCTTTTGTAAGTTACAGATGTCTCTAGTTTAGTTAAGTTTTGCAGATTGACATCATTTTCTTGTACAGTGTACATATAAAATTTTAGTAAGCATAAGAGATTTCGGTAAATTTAGATTACTAAAGTTACAGATTTTTTTTTTTTTTTTTTTTTTTTTTTTTTTTTTTTTTTTTTTTTTTTACAGTGTACCTACATTTTAAATTTTGTACGATTGGTTAAATTCTATTCAAATTTGAATAAATTGTTGTACAACTGTATGTTTCGCAATAAAAATGGATCTCATTACACACACTATAAAAAAATTGAAGCAAACTGCCCCGTCATTCAATCGTTTTAACAGAAAACGGGTATTTAACCGTAATTTATCTCTATTGTAACTAATGACAAAGTTTTATAACACAGTCAAATAAACATTTTCGATAAAAACTATTAGATTACTGGACAATTTGCTGCATTTTTTAGGTGTGCTCGTAATTATGTAAATACGTAGCGCCTATAGTTATAATTCAGTCCGTCTGTATGTCCGTCCACATATAACAGAGCAAAAACTGCCCAACCGAATGGTTTGAAATTTAAAATATATAATTATTGCATAATTTTGTTGAGTCATTTCAGATTTCATGAAAATAGGATGTATAGTTTAATTAAGGGAAAATCAAAAATATTCCATTACGTTACGGACAATGGGGAAAAAGTAATCTTAAGTGAATTTTAATGATGTTACATACTTTCTAATAAAGTTGATATGCTTCTATGAAGTATATACTAATATATACATTATGTACAATCTGTGGTGCATAGAATATTTGTTATTAATTTACAGGGCCACACAAAATAATTCCGTTAGATAATGGTATAGAGGGAATAATTGTTAAAGACATGTTTTAATTATATTAAACTATTTCACATTTTATGAAATTGATATATTTTGTTAAGGTTTATTACAATTTACTTCCTGTATGATAGAAAGAAGGCAGAATTTACAGGGACACACAAAAGATTTCGGATACAATACTGTATCCGAAGTATCGTATACTGTTACACGAAGATCTGAATATTTTCAAAACTTCGTTAGAGTACGAACGCACCTCATTTGCTACGTTTGACGTGCAATTTTCAGCTTGTTTAAATTTTGTTATTTATTTATTTTGAAAAATTATGCAAGGTGTGGATTAAAAAAATCTAACATATTTGAAAAAAAAATAATTCATCCATTGCCGAGTATGTTGCACTGCTATTTATAAGTAGTTAAAACTAAAGCAAATTTTCCAGTCATTGAACCATTTTTACATTAAACGATTACATAACAACTATTTATCTCTATTCTGGACCAATAAAAACGCTTCATAATAGGGTTAATAAACGTTATCTATAAAAATGGGACTTAATGATTGCACAGTTTACAACAGATTTTTAACTGTGTAGATGTAGAATATAATACAAGCCTATTAATTTCTCTAACATGTTTAAAGGAACGCATTTTTATTTATTTATTCTACATTAATAAAATATTTTAAGACTGCCATGTATAACGTTACATTTAAAAAATTATTCTCATAAAAAAGGAAAAAAATCTGATAGGTTGGGTAAAAAAAAAAAGTAATAATAACAGCTTCTGACACTTAACGGAATTACTGTCCATCAGTGTAAAGAAAATGGTTATGTCTCATGAAATTTCTAAACAAATCAACTAAAGAGTGTCGCATGTCACAGTTTAAAAAAATGTAACATCGAATTCTATAAAGGAAATTGATAAGCAAACCTAACTCTTGAAACATCAAGAAGAGGAAAAGCTTTAATGGGATAAAAATATCACGTTGTGGGGACAAAGGGAGGAAAAGGATAATTATTTTTTCATGAGAATTTTTTTTATCTTCTCGATCCAAATGGATATATGATTTGAAAAAAGAATCGAAAGAATACTTCAGAAGAAAAAATGGAGAAGGCTCTTTATTGCATAAGGAACTTTTGCTTGTTTTGGTAAATTCTATTTACAACGAACACCTTCCAGACCAACATTTTACATACTTCTTTTTTTCCGGACGTGTGCGGCTCTTATTTTTGAACACCACTCATTCCGAACAATAATGTTCATGCAATAAAATCGGATAATTTCTGCAATTAAACATGCGAAGATTGCTCTTTGGAAACAGCGACATTTAAAAAGGAAAAGTTTTAATATAAACGCTGGTACCGAGGGTGTTAAGAACAATAATCTTAGAAATCAAAGATGTAGTGGAAGGTATACGGGGATATACGCCGTATACCTTCTGATTTTTTAAAGGAACACCGTATATCCTCTGTTTCTTAAGAAAGCAATAGTATACACACTCTAGGGTAGACTCTCTGCCTTGAGCGTATACCCTCTGCTCAAATCGTATATCCTTTGTTATTTTTGCGACTACATCCCTGTTAGAAATAAAATCCTAAAATTTTTCAGGCGATGTTTTATGATTATCTTACACTAATTTCTAATATCTATTAGGTGATACCCATTAGAAATTTTAAGTGGATAATTCAGAGAAATAATTTCAACAAGTCATACATGTAAATCTTTTTACGAATGTTTTTAAAAAGTAAAATAGGATGTGATATCATAGCTCATTCGAAGACTTGATGTAAGACATCAGAGAAACTCTGTCACTAAGCAAAAAAAACAAAAAAAAAACAGAAATGCAATAAACCGCAAATAATTTTACAATTTTTTTTTAGTACTCTGCTGTTTACATTTTCCGGGGTGACCAAAACGGGATTTTGACACTTTTATATCCAGAATTTCCGAAAAGTAATCTTTGCTCTATTTAAGAAGGAACATTCCGTGATTAAATAAGGTGACAATTACTATTCGGATTTTTTTTTAATTTTAAGAATTCTGTTCTACAACAATCTACAACTATAATTTATTACCTGTATTTTTTTTTATGTGTAATTATCTTGAACGGATTTTCAGATACATGGATGACATTCAGTGTCCTCCCTAGCTAACATACAATATGAAATTATTGTTAACATTAAATATTGTTAACAATATTTTCATATTGTGTAAACAATAGGATGAATAATATAGCAAAATCAAAGTGGTCTTCAGCAACTTGAATTCCAATACATTATTTTCCAAAGATACTTATGTCTCGAAATTGCTTTTATGTGTGTTTTACTTTTTAAGCTTAAAGATTTTTTTTTTTTCATTCAATAGTAATTTTTCATTTTTTTGTATTTTCTTGTATACTTGCTATTATAAAATAATAAAGCCTTTTCTCTTGTAAAAGATCCCTTACATGTAAATTATTTTGTAATTAAAAATGTTTGATCGCGAAATATGGCAAAGTAATTTCATTTATTCCCAAAAATATTTTAACCTATGAAGAATAAGCGCATAAAAAAGATAAAGTTTGTAAAATTTTAAGGGTGTGAAACATTTATTGACTAATATTTTAAACATAATATATTAATATACCAATGCAGAACAGGGAATTTTAAAAAATTATAATTTAGAGGAAAATGTATTTGGCGACATATTTAACTGCTTTAGGAATACTTTTGCTAAATGTCTTCTTATTGAGCCTTACTTGAGTTTAAAAAAAGTATCAAATTATCTGAACAGAGATCTATAATACTGAAAGTTAATTTAAACTTAAAAAAAATAAATAATAAAAAATGCTTAGTTAGAAAGATAAAATTTTCTGAACAGAGAGATCTATAATACTGAATATAAATTTAAACTTAAAAAGAATAAATAATAAAATGTGTTTAATTAAAAAGAAAAATATTCTTGAACAAAGCGATCTATAACATTGAAAATAAATGTAAACTTAAAAAGAATAAATAATAAAATGTACTTAGTTTTGATTCAAACATGTCGCTCCTTCATTTATTGGACTAAGTCCAAAATTGAATTATATTACTAAAATCTAAAAACCAAAATACATTTTCTGTTGACAAACAGGTATAGTGGCTTATTATAGGTTACAACTGGATCGTGGCAGTTACAGTGTGGTCATAGCACGGAACTTCGGACTGAAAGGTCTTGGGTTCGATGCTCGACATCACTAAAGACCCACCTAGTTTATGCAGTGTACGCGCTCGTTAAATAAAGCTGTTCTGAAATTCCTGCGGTCGGTCATAGCAGTTATCATGGGTATAAGTTTCTAAAGAAACCTTTCTCTCTGCTTTAGAGACATATAGGAATTGAGAAGGTGGCGTTGTTTGATGCTGCCATCTATCGGCAGCTTTGCCGAACATCTTCTTCTGCAGAACTCTGACTTCCAACCCTCTGGGTGCAGTGTGAGGGTAGGTGATACGTTCTATTGAAATACTGATGTGGAAGAAGGCTCTTTATCAAAGCATTTAGTAAATTAAGTGTTTCAATTGACTTTTTTCATTTAATATAATTTTTGTAATTAAAATCTTCCAATATCCCCTCCTTTTATAAAATACTGTGAAAAAAAGATGCAAAGACGTTTTTCCCTTATCTCCTTCCAGTTTTTGCATCTACGACGAGCCCACAAGCCTACATCATACATAGAATCTTGTATATCTTGTATGACTTGCTTACTGTTCTTTCCCTGTTGGAGTACTTGTTCGAGGCTTACAATACTTTACACGGTAGGTATAAATAGTGCATGTGAGACATTCTAAAAAATTTTGTATTTGTATGCCATAAAATGACCCTATAAAATAAAATTTATTTTTTGAAATTCCATCAGCGCAAGAATGAAAGAATTTTTATTATTATTCATTAAAAACTAAACTCATATCTATTGATTGTTTAACCCTTTGACGTTTTTTAGAATAATAGTTTCCCTCCACTGCACTCTAAAATGTAAGTCTTAAGTTGTCTCTGTAAGTCTAAAGTTGCTATCAGATTCAGCATCTTTTCGGGCAATTTTCGATCCAACACTTGATTTCCTCCAACTTTTAGCGAAATATTGCCTCAACACCCAGGGTAATAGCAAACGTTATAAATATCCCCAACTCTTTATCCTCTGCTCTAAAAAAGTCTGCGCTACCGGCGACTTTTTTATCCAACTTTCAACATTTCGACCAATCAGAGATAAGCGATTGATACGAATAGGATAAAACTTTTAAGGGCTGGTACTAGTAGTGCTGGTTTTCCTCCGGCTTTAGCCACAACAATTTAAACATTTTTCTCCTTTTGAAAAAGAAAAGGGTTGAAATCGGGGTTAAAATTGGGGTTAAAATTGGAGTTAAAATCGGCTGAAAAGTTTTTTGCTCCAAAAGGTTGTGAATCTGATAGCAGCTTTATTCGTACTTTTTTGCACGTGTGTGTATCCCAACATTTTACTCTATCTTCAATTCCGATCGCTCGCTATTGGAGGATGAATAACTTCGTGTTTGGCGTTTCGTTCATATGACAAAGAAAGCCCTGTCGTTTCACTCCTCTGTCTGTGACAGAGTCCATTCTAGAAACTGTATACGTTATATATCTTCGAAATTTTGTGTACGTATAGCTCAATACATACTGTAACATGACAAATCATAAGATTTTTTAATGTCGTATATTATTTAAATGAAATTTTTCAATGCCATCTGATCATTTCTGTTATTTATATTTTAAAACAGAGCCTAAATTTCAATCTTTTTAATGCAGGCATCGTATCACAGTGCTGAACATAAGAAATTGGAAGAGCTTGGAAGTTGAAATTTTCGAATTTTTACATTTCGTTGTCGATGTATTTAATCAAAAGAAATTTCGTATTTCTTTGTCATTTAAAGGGTTCTTTTATTTATTTTATTTTACGTTATTTATTTATTTATTTTTGCGCAACGGTCATTTTTAATATCTCCTTTTTTTAATTGTTATTACGCTAGACTTATTTAACCACTGACATTCATAAGATTTTTGTAAACTCAATTTTCTTTCGAGCATAAAAACTATTGTGATGCATTAAAATTTTTATGATAAATGATTAAGTTTATCTGTTTTATTTATGAATAATAAGAAAGTTTAAACTACAAGATTTTTTTTTCTGAAGCATTTATAGAAAAATCCTAACACATGTCAAAAATTTTCATTGTTTCTTACTTCTAAAAAAGTAATTTTAATAATATAGTTAATGTGAAACTTTAAAAGGTTAGAAATAAGCATAAAAATAATGTCATGTGAGTAGCAAAAAATAAAACAATCTAGGATTTATTATTTGAGCTAACAATTCATATTTATTTGGCAATATGGATACTACACAAATATGTGAAACATATGTCTGTTTATGCCATCTATTTTGAAAAAATAGTACAAGAGTTTTTTAAAGATCAAATTGTATCTTTCAAATACTGCGTGAATAAATAATTTTTAAAAAAAATGAAATAATATTTAAATATAAAATGTACTACCATTTTAAACTATAAGGAATATGTGGTATAATATATACAAAGAGAAGGAAAATAATACATTTGGTGAATAAGTATTAAATTTTTTGTCTTTATTGCAACATTTTTCAAGAATTCTTTTCTTTTAACTAAAAATTGTTAAATACTTTTAACTGCTTTTTAATTAAAATATTCTCTCTCTCTCTCTCTTTTTTTTTTTTTTTTTTTTTTTTTAGAAGTTGCGATAACTTTAATTTTGTGTTAAATTAGTGTCGCTAAATTTTTGAAATTTCGGATTTTTAAATTTTGTTTAAAAAATTTGTTTTGTTTTGAGAAAAAACGTAATTAAAAATTTTTTTAAACTTCCACTAAATCCTTGAGAAATTTCGGCATTATGAACAATATTTTTGTTTTTAGAATTTTTAAATTTCATTTAAAACTTCGTTAAATTTGTGAAATTTCAGAATCTAAAAAAATTTGGAACTATGAATTTTTTAAACTAATTCTGGTTGAATAGTTTTAATTTGATTTAAAAAAATTTATAATTATTTTTAAATTAAATTTAATGGTGCTGCCATCTACGTACGAATTTAATAAATATAAATTAATTATTTGGATTTATTCATTAAAGTATAAGGTGCTTTGAAAGAAATATTAAACGAAATCCTCAGTGTGATCTTCGATTACATTTATCTACTTGTTTCTACCTCTGGTATGGATCGTTAACTTGGCCTTTAATGCTTTAATTTATAAAAAGTGTCTTTGTTTCTTAACAAGCATTATCCTACAATTAAGTTTTTAAAAGAGCATTTTATATGCAATTTGTGGGAAAGTACTATTTTCAGCTTATATATTGCCAAGCCATGGAGAGAATGACAGTGTTTGATTACACATTGATTTCTTACAGAAATACATTAAAATGATGATAAGGAAAAATAATATGATTTAAAATCCAATGAAAGTTTGGTCCAAGTGAATGAAATTAATTCCATTGGATAAATAATACAGATGATATACAAATGCCATTATGTACTGACATTTTGCATACATGTGTTATAAAGAGTTAACGACATATGCAAAATATTACCTAACACTCAAGGATTTAAATGTGAGTTTAAAAAGTATCAGTTTTGGAGTTCTTTTTAAAAAATGTTGATTTTCAAAAATATTTTTCTGCAATTTATTGAAGCATCAAAAATTTACAAAGAATCTCTTAAGAAAATATACAATCTCCTGATTACTCACACATGCACACACAAATTGCCAGCCCGGCACGGTTCAAGAAGAATATGTTCCATGCCTGGTCCGGCTCAACATTTTATAAAAAAGCAAGTCCCACATGTTCGGCAAAAGTCAGAAAAAAAAGAAGAAGAAGTTTGGATCTTGCCGAGTCTAATGCTGGGAAATCGGACGGGTCTATGAAAACTTCTAGCATATTATTTGCCGCCACAAAATCGCATTCTGAAAATTCCAAACGATATTTCTTTATATCTAGGCATTCATCTAGTGGCAAAAATGTAAAAGTATTAATTTAATTAATTAATATTTTTCTGTTCCAATTAAGATAGAAACATTATTTAAACATCATTTTAAGCAAAAAAAGAGAGATTTTTAATGCAATAAAAGTTTTTTACAAAATTGAAAAAATTTTGTGTCTCGAATTTCTTAAAATGCAAAGATTCTCAAAAAATAATTTCCGGGACCAAATGGGTTGTTCTCTCGTATTAATAATTAGTCGGGGGGGGGGGGGGCTTAATACAAAATCTTAGTAAATGTTTTTAATATTAATACAGTAGATTCCCTTAAATTCAAAATTGCCAAAAATCTGAACATCATCCCAGATGTAGAGGTAAACAATAAAAATATCAGTTACAATGTAGGACAAAATTACTGACTTTTTTTATAATATCATTCTGTATCTATTTTAATGTATAATTCTTGTTAATATGACTAGACTCATGCTGTTTCATGAAGGAAGTATAAATTGTTTCTGAAAACACAAAAAAGATATTGCTGATATATCAATGATAATCGCAATCTCTTTACCAATTATATTCATACACTGTAAAAAAAATTCAAGAGGTTACTAAAAATTTCTTAGTAAATTTGTATTCCACAGAATTTTTTAGTAACCATTACAAACTTTTTTTTTGTAAGTGAAACAAGCATTTTTTTTTGTAAACTGAACAAAAGAATTTTCTGTATAACTAACTTAAAAATTTTTAGTATGAGCCACAAAGCAAATTTTAGTAATAGCTCCAAAATTACTTTTAATAACCATTACGTGCAACCGAAGCGGAGGAGCTTCCTTCGAGCTGCATCCAGATTTCTGAAGCGGAAGATTTTCGGCAAAACCGCAATAGATGGCAGCACTAAAAATTCCTAACTTCTCCGACAGGATTTTCATAAACCTTTATTAACGAGACACTACAGACATTCGGGGTGTATTTGGCGGTGGCAAGTTTCGAACCCGGGACCTTTTAGCCTGGAGTCCGTTGCTATAACCACTATGCTATCAAGGCCACACCAACTGCGTTTTAGTAAGAGCTATTAAAAATATAAAACTATTAACTCTTATTCGTTGCTAACATTTTCTAGTAATTCTTACAGATTTTCTAGTAACCGACTAAGATTACTAAAAATTTTTTAGTAATTACAAGGATCACTAAAGTTTTTTTAGTAGATCGACCTTTTTTTTTTACAGTGTATATTAACCAAGATTTTTTGATTAAGCCTGGCTAAATTTATTTTATAATTTTAATATAAATTAGTTAGTGTACCTTTTTGACGGAAATTCCATTCAATAATTCAAGATAAATGTATCTCTCTTTATTATGCATATTTATTATGTATATATCTTTGTTACACATTATTGTTTATTTGACCATCTTTACTTTTAATAATTTCATCATTTTAAAAATTACCTTAATTTTTTATTATTTTACTTTACTATTTTAATTAATTATTTGAAAATTTTACTATACTGTAAGCATTCATTATAGTTTTGATTGCATTATTGCTGTAAACAAAACAATGACCTGAAATCCGGAAAATTCTAAAATCCGCAGAACATCTGGTCTCGAGCTGTGCGGATATGAGGGAGTCTACTGTATTAGTTAATACATACGAATTCCTGCCGGCGAAGACACTCAAGAACTAACGCTAATCCTATGGGAAGCGATTCTTCTAATATCTCTGTAGCATTTCGACATTTTTAAATATATATATTTTTTACATTGGATAGCCAAGATCCATCTCTACGTCGCATCTTTTTTACTTTTTCCATTTTTGTCACAGATATTATTTATAAAGTTACTTTCACTTTCGAAACCGGTTCCGAAAACTAGTGTCCTTCTAAAAAATTACTGCAAGAAAAA
Organism: Maratus speculifer; assembly: GCA_964019185.1. Lineage (NCBI taxonomy): Eukaryota > Metazoa > Arthropoda > Arachnida > Araneae > Salticidae > Maratus > Maratus speculifer. The sequence goes on along the minus strand of OZ025299.1, from coordinate 29,559,013 downwards.
TCGAAAAAGTAAAAAAGGTGCGATGTAGAGAGGAACCTCGGCTATCCAATGCAAAAAAAAAAATAAAAAAATAAAAAAAAAAATAAAAATAAATAAAAATAAAAATAAAAATGTCGGAATGTAAACGAAATATTAGAATAATCCTTCCCCATAGGATTAGCATTAGCTCGTGAGTGTCTTCGCCGACACACTGTAAAAAAAAAAAAAAAAAAAAAAAAAAAAAAAAAAATACGGCAAAAAAATGCTGGCAGCAATGTTATCAGCAGTTTTTCCCTTAAAAATTGGAATAAAATTGCACGTAAAATTTTTTTTTATTACATCTACTTTTACTGCAATTTTTACGGCAAAACCTGCTGGCAACATTGCTGCGCTGTAAATGTAAATTTAATAAATTTTTTTTACAGTGCAGGGGCAGAAGCAGCATTAAAGGAAAAGCTTTCTAATGAATGCTTTACTTTAACGCTTGTTAATAATATAATTCTCCAATGAGAAAGATTTTATTAAATGCTAACCATTTACTTCTTTACCCCCTACAGTTCTAAAATTAAGTTGTCTACGCCTTACCAATGAATAATGACAGTCCAGCGATCAAAAAATAAAATTATTGACATATTTAGCGTCAATAATAAAACAAAAGTAGAAAAAAAACCCAAGGTTTAAATACTTTGTACAAATGTTAATTATGTTTATACCATTTTTAGTAATCGTAATTCGGTAGGCAGTAATTGAGTGATCCGATATGATTGAGAATCGATTATCTGTGATTCATTTATCACTTGTAATTTGACGATGACTTCCACGCGCGTTTATGAATGCTGCTCCTACATTTGTTTTGATTAATTTAAATTAATACACGTTTATCATAATGCTTTTTTCTATTTTATGGAGTGAAGAGAAATGTTATTCTATAATGTATTTATGTGTGTGTATATATATAAAATCATTAATTGTAAATATGTGTATATATATAAATGTATATATGTGTGTGTGTGTATATATATATAAAGTCATTTATTGGAGAAATCCGTGGCACGAAACGTCACACGAAGCAGGTAAAACAAAGTATAAATATGATCAACTTGAATGTCAGTTTCGTTGGATTCTGTAATTATTATATTTTTTCGGAACATAGGTCAAATTTAAATCGTGGTTAAAATTTAAAACTTTTTTTTGTAAATTAATTATTTTTAAAAAATATTTTGCATGTAAAAAAGATTTTTTTAAAAAAAGCGAGTTAAAAATATTTTTAAAAATTCTGAATTTATTTTTCCCCAATGACATTGAATAAAAAATTCCCATTGACACCACTGGACTTTTCGAGCATTTTATAGAATTCCGTGGATTCCGATAAATCTTTGACACAATGAAATCAACTTGATTCGAAAACTGGACTTTCCGCTTCGAAACTACAAACATTACCTCTGAGCCATTCATGCTTACTCTATTCTTACACTATTATTCCCTTCTACTCTGCCTTATTTCCTTGCTGATTTTCCCTATAGACTAATGGGTTGAAAATAGTGTAAATACCAAATCCGATTTGCACGAAAATGTATAAGTTGTTACTACAGTGATCGTAACCTATTTGCCCAATGAGAGCTTAGTCCGAAGTATCGTTGAAGGTATCGTTTTCAGTCACACACACACACATACTCATGATGACTATACTTTCTTACACTCAGTGTTTTAAAATAAAGTTGTATAAATTTTGTAGTGTGAATTTCTTTTTTAAATTAGCCATTAAAACTTTTTTTGAAATCCGTATTACGTATGAACATAGCACGTTCAGATTGTGTAGCAGTGGCGCCAACTTATATGGGCCCATTGGGCCCGAGCCCACCCAATAATTTTGAATCATAGCGTATTCAATTTTTATTGTTCAATTTATGTATTTCATTATTATTTTATTATTCATTTTTCTTCTTAAGAATAAAATTTATTTTGCCAATGATCATGTATTTTAATTCTTCGATTGGCACTCATAAACCCCAAATGACTGAAATGTTGTGCTCCATGCTTAATTTTCTACTAATTCATTTTGTAGTCATGTTCATGACATCATGGCATTATAATAAATATCATTGTCTTCATAAGAAAAAGACGCACGAGAATATAATTTAATAAAATTGTAACTTTATTAAAATATGATAGCTTGGCTTAAAATTCTCACCTTTCACCATCTGTCATCCCTTCAAAGGAAAATAAACTGATCACACCATTTTACAAAAATATTTTTGAACCAACCCAATACTTTTGAGCCAACCCAATATTTTTCAAAATTTGGCGCCGCTTTCAAAGATAGACCCAAATAAAACCGAGTTTGAGGATTTTTCTGACTACGCTTTTCCTTCAAGGTGATTAAGCGCTGGTTTTCTTAATGAAACGGTTGTCTTGTTGAATAACTTTTGCAGTCATTTTATTATATTTGTTTTTCAAGCGAACAGGTGTTTCTTTGAGTGTTTTGAACGGTTGTTGATATGTTTTGCGGATGTTATTCAAACCTGTAATAGACAGTCATACAAAATTGTACAGTGTTAGAATTTTAATTTACGCAGTTTTTATATTGAGCGTAGTTTAATTATGCCCTTTTTTTTTTTTTTTTTTTTAACCTTTTTTTTTTTTTTTTTTTAACCTTTTTTCTATGGTGTAGTTAATAGTTTTGTGTATATATTTAACATTCTATTTTATAGTTATACATATTTTTTAAATATTTAAATTGAGAGTTTGTTGAATTTCCTATATTTTTTTTTTATATACACGAGAGAAAAAAAATCATGTATATGTAAAATCCCATATATCTAAAAATCCATGCACAGTTTTGTATATTATATTCGAATGAATTTGGGGGGAAAATGGAATATTTATAAAAGTAGTTGGGACTATAAAAAAATTAAATTTTTTAAAATAAATATAAATTTTAGTAAAATAGGCTGTTTTACAAAAAAAGTATTTAATTTTTAATAAGTACTGTGCCACCACATATATTACAATATTATTCAAAACTGAAAACATGGTTTCAACGGTATTGTGTCCCCTTAAAGTAGCGAGAGCAAACATGGCGTATTCTGCTATTTCCAGCAAGTTGGAAATTCCAAAATCAACTGTTAGCCGCATAATAAAGTAGAAGAATGATAAAGCTGTGCGCAATCTTCTAAGATTAGTAGCCTCACAAAAAACGACTTGTTGTTGATTCAAACGCGTTAATTCGAAGGAAGTTGGTCGATGGCCCAAGCAAGAACGCTGTTATAAGATGTAAAGATCCATAATATACATATAAGATATTATGTAATATCTGTGTAAGAGATATTACACAGATATCTCTGTAAACGGGATATCATGTTGTAGATATCTCAGTCTATGTGAATGAGATATCATGTTGTAGATATCTCAATCTATGCAAATGAGATATCATGTTGTAGAAATGTAAAAGGATATGGCCACGAACATGGGCTCACAATGAGTAAGGACGCCATAAGACGTTGTCTGGATGCCGCTGGATTTTGTGCACAAGTCCTTGCAAAAGAGTCTCTCAGACAGGAATAAGGAAAATCAGATTGAAACTCTCTAAGAAGCATGAAGAGGGGGCAACTGATAGGGGGCATCTATTAAGGAGGTTTTTAACATTAGAAATTTTTTTATTTTGTTAAATTTTTGCAGCATTTCTTAACACTAGAACTCCTTTTAATCATAGTTTTCTGTTTAATTTTTACTGTAGTATTTGTGCACACAATGCATTTACCTACATAAAAAATGATATATAATATGCACACTTTATTGCTTAAGGCTCTTGTCTCTGCATACGAAAACACTCATGATCTAATTTTAAAGGTAAGGGGAGGTTATTTTCTAATATCTCATTTGTATTTCGACATTTTTATTTATTTATTTATTGCTTTGGATAGCTGATGTCTATCCCTATATCGTTCCTTTTTTACTTTTTCGATTTTGATTGCAGATATTTTTTACACTTACTTTCACTTTTGATACCGGTTCCAAAAATAAAAGTGTCATTCTAAAAAAATCTGCAACCAAAAGAGGAAAAGGAGCGATATAGAAATAGATAGCAGCTATCCAGTGCATATATATATATATATATATATATATATATATATATATTTAAAAATGTCGAAATGCAAAAGAGATATTAGAAAATAACCTCTCCATAGGTTTAGCATTAATTAGTGAGTGTCTTTGTCTGCAGTGGCAAAAGCATTAATTAATCTATGTTGAACGCTATCCAGTCAACTCGTAAATAAATATAAAGTTTGTGATTAATATGAAATCCTCATTTCTTTTTAGCTACTTTTATACAATCTTAGGAATCTTTTGTTAAACATATGTGTATTATATACTAGATATGTAGGTATTTTTTCGTCGAGTTATGTATTATTTTATTTTTTAAAGTTTCACCATAACGTCCCTAAATGCAACGGATAATGAATGCCTTTTTTAAAACTAAATAAAACTAATATAAATTTTTGAAATGAGAAAATTTAATGATGCTGGGTAAATAAAAGGTTGAATAAAAATAAATAAAAGGTTGAATAAAAATAAATAAAAGGTTGAATAAAAATAAATAAAAGGTTGAATAAAAATAAATAAAAGGTTGAAAAATAAATAAAAGGTTGAATTTTAAGAGTTCATTCATAATAATTTTTAATTCAAATGCTTTTTGCTTTTACTAATGCTATAAAAGACGACGTTTGAAAAGTGGACATTTTAAGTAATTCAATTGTTAAATCCAATTATGCACGTACCATGCAATGAATATGCGATTATAATTAGCGGAAAACATAGCTAAAAACAACAAACATTTATTTGTAAGTCAATATAATGCTTTATTTCTGTTTATTTTACTATGATTTAAAGACATTTCCTTTAAAAATCCTTGTGCTTTTACATATTTATTGTTAAGCAAACTCGTGCTTTTATGCGTGTTCTATCTGTTCGTCTAAAATAATCTACTGAAGTAAATTCACAAGGAAAATAACTGCAAAAGTAGGAAAATTATTTAGCCGTTTACAAATACAATCTTATGCAAATTCATCTTTTGGAAAATTGTACGAGGAAGACATGATATATCAGCTTAGCGTGTTTGTCTAAGGCTTAAGTCGGACTTTCATTGATCAAATATGTAAGACAATTGACTGAAAATCTTAGAGCTCTGCGCAAAACCTATTCTTCTAAAAAAATAGTCAACAAGGAAGTTTTAAAATTTATACGACTATTTAAATTTTATATAAACTCTATTCTTACAAAAAAAAAAAATGCATTTTTTTCCTGCAGAGGATTGTTTGTTTTACGACTGGTGTATATTTTCAGTAATTTTTCTAAAAACTATTAACGAATATATTTAAAATTAAATAAATAATTTTACTAACTGTTTTCAGGTAAAACAAATGCTTAATTCACCCCTGTAACGTGTTTCCTAAATTTTATTGTGTTGAGCTAATCTGACGTTATTTCTAAAAATATTTATCGCAGATTTTGTGTCTAGATGCATACGTACCAGATGCAAATTACATACTTCAATTGAAAAATTAATTTTGTATTTCATTTTTATGTATTATCAATGTATTAACTATGGTGTTTGATAATAATTAATAATCAATCCGATATAATATATAACAATCAACAAGGTCATAATCCGATTTTTCTTCGGGAAATAAGATAAAATTCCACCCTGCTCGATATAACTTTGAATAGTAACTGTAAAAACAATGACAACAAGTTTAACTTTTGACTTACTCTAAAAATTATCACAGTTCAAGATTTTATAACTTCAAAATATCACAACCTTTCTATATGTATATTTTAAAATTTGTATTCATATATTACTATAAACATTTCACTTTTAATTTTTTTTCAAAGATTTTCAAAATACAACAATTATAAAGTGTGCAGACTTTTATAAAAAGTTATGCGTACAGCGAAATTTTTTCCGTAGCAGTATAAGAGGAATCTGATTAATATGAAACTGAATTAATAAATAAACTGAGTGTCAAAGTTGCATCCGAAATACTTTACATGTGATTCATACCTGTATAGAAGTAAATAAAATTTTTTAATACACTATATTGCCATTGATTATGGGACACTTGCGATTTTAGACATTTTACTAAATATCTAGAAAAATACATGAGGAATCATCTCGAAACTCTTAGTGTATAAATATAATAGTATAAGTCATACATCTCCGTGAAGATTTTTTCCCGAAACTCCAAAGGGGACCGTCAACAAATTAAAAAAGAATGAATATCTTTTGAATAACCCTGTCAAAACTAATGTAGTAAAAGCGCTCAAACTCTAGATTGTGATTGAATGCCTTATTGTAATAAGCCTTGTTCATTTTTATGCATATAGCATGCATACTCGCAGAGTAATTAAGGTTTTTATAAAAATGATCCCAAATTTTTCCAAGTTTTTTCCTTATAATTTTCAGAGTTCTTAATATAAAATATTATTTTTTTCAGAAAATATGACAAACAACATTGCACACAGTACCCTGCAATCAGAATTAAAAAATAATGAAAATTGTATAAAAAATGAGTTGGTTTACTAAATAATTTTTTACTGCGCATGCGTCAACGATATCAAAATTTCATTTGCATATTATGTTAGCTAAATGTATAGAGCAACTTTTGTGAAAGTCACAAAATCATAACTTGAAAATTCTGACAATAATCGTCAATTGAATAAGTCGAAAATCCGTTATTCTCAAAATGAAGCAAAAACAAGAGGGGTTGTATCCATATATTCATTGATTAGTGTCAATATAGAATACACAATATGGGATGTACTACTGCATTTGGATAAAATCCCTCATTTTTTTGCTTCATTTTGGAAACAACGGATTTTGTCTTTTTTCTATGGACGATTACTTTCAGAATTTTCAAGCTATGATTTTGAGACTTTTACAAAAGTTGCTCTATACATTTAGCTAACATAATATGCAAATGAAATTTTGATATCTTTGACGCATGCGCAGTAAAAAATTATATAGTAAACCTACTCATTTTTCATACAATTTTTATTATTTTTTAATCCCGATTACAGGGTACTGTGTGCAATGTTGTTTGTCATATTTTCTGAAAAAAATATTATTTTATATTAAGAACTCTGAAAATTATAATGAAAAAACTTGGAAAAATTTGGGACCATTTTTGTAAAAACCTTAATTACTCTGCGAGTGTGCATGCTATTTGCATAAAAATGAACACAGTGTATTACAATAAGGCATTCAATCATAATCTAGAGTTTGAGCGCTTTTGCTACATTAGTTTTGACAGGGTTATTCAAAAGATATTCATTCTTTTTTAATTTGTTGACGGTCCCCTATGGCGTTTCGGTAAAAAATCTTCACGGAGATGTATGACGTATACTATTATATTTATACACTAAGAGTTTCGAGATGATTCCTCATGTATTTTTCTAGATATTTAGTAAAATGTCTAAAATCGCAAGTGTCCCATAATCAATGGCAATATAGTGTATAAATAGTGATTTTTTAGTCTACAATATAAATCTTTTTACTCTCTATTAAAATTCCTTTAACCCCATAATTCTCGTCTCCCGTGATATTCACGGGCTGCAATCCTCCCGAATTTTATTCATAATTGTTTAATTCCCACTAGTTTTATAAAATAGTGTAATTGTATTTACTTTGGTATCATTTTGCTTGTCATTAAATAAGCTGAATATTTCATTTTTTAAAAAGTGATGGCAATAATCAATCTGAATTTTTAAACCGTAATTTAATGCGACCGTTATGGAGTTAATCCTTCTAGTTTTAAAACTTTATCACTGACTTTTTTTTTTTTTTTTTTTTTTTTTTTAAGAATCTCGTACAGTTTACGTGATAGATTATGGCGTTAAATAAAAATATTGATCAGTGTAATGAAAATATTTTTTAGTCACAACTACTGTTCATGTCTAATCTTAAAAAAAAAAAAAAAAAAAAAAAAAAAAAAAACCTTACAAAAGGCAGTGCTTAAATAGATTTCTTCTACACCGAATCGTCACTTATTTAAAATCCTTTTGCGCCTGAATTTTTGTTTTCCTATATTTGTTGGTAAAATCAATCAATTAAAAATTTTGATAAATGAACTGAAAAAATACTAAAAATAACTACGATATTTTTTATTTATTTATTTATTATTATTTTATAAAAAGCAAACGCATACTAAATATGGGAATATGCATAATATCTGTAATAGTATAATATGCATGATTATAGGTTTTGTCTAAATTTACATAAAGTAAGTTCTTAAATGTATATCATATACTGTAATTAGTGTTTTTTATGAAGTATTAAAAATATGTTTATTTCTTTATAGAGATTAATTAAAATATAAGTATTAGTAATTTAGAATAATCGTATTTGAAGCTTAAAAACAATTTATTTCATAATCACGTTAAAAAAGACTTTAAATAAATGTCTTATAAATGGCTAATAAAAATATGTACCCATTCGTGTCTAGCGTCCTATATTTTTTATGTTACAAAAAACATATAAAAATGGATTTAATATGTAAATTCAGAATTTAAATATGAATTTCAAAGAAGTCTGCAACTTAAGATTATGAATTATTTAGTTAGATCCTGGATAAATAAATTTACTTTTATATTCCGCCATCTTGATAAATGAAAAATCTAATTTCGGAAAAACCTTTCATTTAAACAAGTAATTATCCATCTTATGCTGTCAACTTTCAGTAACAGATAAAGACATTTATAAATAATTGTTTCATACAACTTTTCTGTTATACAGAAAAATATATACAAGTTTATTAACATTCTAAAGTCTCAAAAATGGGAAGCTAAGCATAAATGTGTTATCATAAATAGTAACCATATACACTATATGGCCAAAGATGACCGGCCACTTGCAATTTTAGACATTTTGTTAAACATCTAGAAAAATACATGAGGAAAATTCCTGAAACTCTAAACGTGTAAACATAATAGTACAGGTCACAGATTTTTTGTGAAGATTTTTTCCCGAAACTCTATAGGGTATCGTCAACAATTTGAAAAAAAAGAACATCTTTTGGATAGCCCTATCAAAACTAATGTAGCAAAAGCACTCAAACTGCAGATTATGATTAAGTGGCTTATTGTAATATACTGTGTTTATTTTTATGTGGATAGCTTTTTTGCTTATAATTTGCAGAGTTCTTCATATAAAGTAATTCTCTTTTCTGAACACATGACAAACAGCATTATACACAATACTCTGTCATCAGAATTAAAAAATAATAAAAATTGTAGGAAAAATGAGCAGGTTTAGTAAATAATTTTTCGTTGCGCATGCGTCAATGATATCAAAATTACCTTTGCATATTGTGTTAGCTAAATGTATAAAGCAACTCTTGTAAACGTTTCAAAAACGTAGCTTGAAAATTCTGAAAGTGATCGTCTATAAAATCAACTCAAAATCCCAAAATGAAATCCCCTTATTCCCAAAATGAAGCGAAAAAAAAAATCAGGGGTTTTATCCAAATATATTCTATATTCCCATTAATAAATGCTGATAGATTCAAATATTATGTTATACCGCGTTTGGTGTACACCATGTTTGAAAAAAAAAGTGATTTAAAAAAAAGCATGTAATAAAAGAAACTAACTACCTGCTTTACAAAAAGCCGTAACTTCGTAAAAAATTTGAGTAATTTAGAGTCGTTTCAGAGCACTTCATCAATGCAAAAAGTGAAAAATAAATAAATAAATTTTGATACCTGGAAAAAGAGGAATGTCGTTTTGGAAATTCTGGCTGATATACCCCCCCCCCCCCAAAAAAAAAAAAAAAAAATCTACTAAATAGATAACATTGATGGTAGAAAAATGCTACCCTGGCATTAAAAGATTAAAATAATATATTTGATGTAAAATGTGCTCAAAGAGTAGGGAAAAATAGGATAAGACCGTGTATTTGGCTTATCGAAAATCGCGAGATGTGCGGCGAGAAGGTTAAATGAAAAACTGCTATTCATAAAACTGATACAATTTTAAATTTAACACGTTTTCTTATTAATGTTTTTTCTCTTTATTTTAGGAACCCCGTTATTCCAGACCCTTTCGTCCTGGTATCGATGTCAATCTGTATGCAACCAAAAAGAGCGTGGCTCAGGGAATGATGGACATAGCTCTTCTGACTGCAAATGCTTCCCAACTAAAGTATATACTCAGAGAAGGGGAAGACAGCAAGTTTTACCTGGTCAATGTTATTTGCATTGGCATATCAATAGCTTTGCAGGTTTGTATTCACGAATCATTCAGTCATACTTCTTGTAATAAAAGGACCATTCAATTGTTTGCTATTTAGCAAGTATTTTTTCCTTTTACTGCACTTTACAGCCACTGCTTTAACCCTTACCGGCTCACTATGCCCAGTCCCGGGATACCTAATTTTAATTCCAAACTTGCAAACGGCACCAATAATATTTTGATAAAATTTCGCTTTCACAAAGAACGCTTAAATTAGGCGATTCTTAATTTCTAAAAAAGTCGTTTGTAAATTCCGGTGAGAGTCGATCATTTTTCATTTTACTAACAGAATTTGCCGGTGCCGGAAAGGGTTAAGTTAATTCTTAACCCACTGTTGGGAAAGTTTTTATCTGACATAACTGGCAATGTAACGGCTATACCCCTTCAATTACTTTTGGTATGCATTTAACAATATAAAACATTGAACAATTAATTTTTTAGTAAATTTTTCATTTACCTATTATTAAAAGAAGTACGCTGGTAAAAATTTTGTCCTATCCTATTTGTTGAACCAAATTTTGGTGCTCAGTAGATGTCACCATAAGACGGTGAAATCTCGTACCGACATTTGAAGCTTCCTATTTCAATCGCGTTCCAACTATTGGAACTATGCTTCAACAGGGGATCCAAATTTTTGATGGTACGAAATTTCACCATCTTATAATAGCAGCTATTGAGCACCAAAGTTTGATTCAAACTAGGACAAGATTTTTAACTGTGTAGCTTTTCTAATGGCTAACAAATAAAAAACGTAATGATACATAAATGTTAGAAGGTTTTCGCTGAAAGGATTTCTCTGAAGTTTTCCTTAGAAGGTTTTCTGTAGTGATTTCTGCTGAGGTGAGATAGCGAGATTTTTATTATTATAGTATTTTTTTTTACTTCTTACGACGTATATTACTTAAGCCACTTGGATTCCCTCAAACCTGCTGACAGTTCGTAACAGGCAGTTAAGTATAACATACTACCTATGCTGAGATTGGCTGTTGAATATCTCGACAATTTTCACGCAAAAAGCATACGACAACCAGAAAAAATATATAATTAAATTGTAACGTAATTGTAATGTAAAATGTTTACATTTAACCTAATTGACTCTAATTAAATGTACACAAAGTGAAGACAAACGAACAATTAATGAAATATTGAATCGTGTAGGTTATCTTTAAGTTGTCCCATTAGTCCCCACAAGAAATGTCCCATTAGACCCCACTATGTACAGATTTATAATTTGAGAAATAGTTATTTACGTGTGTAATTCATTATTTTTTCTGAAAAAAATTTCTCATTCACTAATATTGGTAGTATCTATACAACTATATTTAAATAAGATATAAGTATTCTGAATTGGTAGTATCTACAACTATATTTAAATAAGATTCTGAATTATTTACAAAATAAAAGCAATTACAAAAAGTAAAATTTACTTTGGCTTGCTTGAAACAAAACATGGCTTTTTCTAAACAGCAATCAACTGTCATGGCTGACCTCCCAAGCTGCAAATGTGTGCTCATTCTATTGCCATGCGGTGGTATATAAATCTTCACTAAAAAATTTTTAGTGTAAAAAAAAAAAATATTCATTTGTCCCACTAGCCCTGCGCCCCATTAGCCCCCACTTTCTGCTATATGATTTCATCATTTTTATACTGACGCAAAGTAGTCCGAATGGCGTTCGTACCTTATAAAAGCAAGTACTTTTTATCCGAAGAACAACCTTTCCATATTTTTTTAATACATTGGGTTGGGGGGAAAAGTAATTTCATTTTTTCCTAATGGATAGCTTTGAAGACGCATATCTCGAGTAATACTTACTCAATTTAGCCATACTATACAGCGTTTGAAAGGTAACAGTCTTAAAAAAAAATTAGAAATGAAGATAGCGTCATCTGTGTTATCAGTCAAAAGTTATTGCGTCTTAAAAATGGAGATTCCAGAAGTTCATTTTCGTCACATTTTAGTTTATTTCCAAAAAGGGAAAAATGCGTGGCGTTTATGGTGATCGGTGCTTTAGTAAACGCCAAAGTCAGAATTGGTTTGCTCGTTTTCGTTCCGGAAATTTCGATGTTAAAGATGAACCATTCCCTGGCCAACCTATCGTTGAAAAAGTCGATGAAATTTAAAGAAAAATCGAAATAGACTGACATATTTCTTCCCGCGACATTGCTACGGAACTAAACATCGACCATAAAACACTTTTGAACTGTTTAAATAAAATTGGATACCAAAAGTAACTCCATACTTGAGTTCCTCATGAACTTACAATGAAAAACTTAATGGACAAAGTTTCTATTTGTGAATTGCTACTGAAACGGAAAAAAATCAAGCCATTTTTGAGACATATGATTACGGAAAATGAAAAATGAATCACGTACGACAACAATGTGCAAAATACAACGTGGTCGAAGCTTCACAAACAAAGGCAAAGTACGTATTTGACGCCAAGGAAGGTGATGCTGAGTGTTTAGTGGGAAAGAAAAGGAATTGTCCATCATGAGTTCGAACCTGGCCAAACCATTAATTCAATTATCTACTGTGAACAACTAATGTGATTGAAACACGCGATTAAAAAAATCCTTCGAAAGTTGATCAATAGGAAAGGGGTTGTCTTCCATCATGACAACACTAAACCACACTCATATTTTCCACTCGGGAAAAACTGAGAGAGCTTGGCTCTGATGTTTTGAGCACCCGACGTATAGTCCGGACCTAGCTCCGACCGATTACCATTTGTTTCACCATCTGGGGAACTCTCTTAATGGTGTTAAACTGGCTTCAAAAGAGGCTTGTGAAAATGACCTTGTTCAGTTTTTTGCTCGGAACTCTCAGAAGTTCTACAGCGACGAAATTATGGTTTTACCAGAAATATGGCAAAAGGTCAACGAAAAAAACAGCACATACATTACTGATTAGTTTTTTTAAATTTATATAAATAAATTCAGTTTGAAAAATACGAAAAAAAGTGAAATTACTTTTTCCCCAACCCAATAATAGGAATTCTTGACAGCATAAGGTAATCGAAGATATGAGAACATGACTCTCAAAACTCTTTTTATCAAACTTGTTTTTTGGAAAATCGTGTTTCCTCTATTAATCTTGATAATTTTTCAAATGTTGACCCATTTTTCTGTTGATAAATCACCGAAAAAACAGTATAATCTGCAAAAAACTAGTTTTATCGTGCATTTTTACCATTAAAAAATCTTTGTTTACAATGAAAACCAGTGGGTGCAGTCAGATGTTTTTTGTGATTTCCCAAAATTTGATTTTCTGGATAAGGCAAGTTTCAAAACTCATGTCCTCATATCTTCATTACTTCAAATAATAAATTAATTAATATCCAGTTGACTGCTTTTGATTCAGCTGTGTGTGAAAAAAGTTTTATCGTCTTTATTCTATAAGCTGCTTGAGATTTATCGACATAAAATAAAAGAAGCTCTGTCGCGCTGCTTGGGTATTTTTGGCATAAAATAAAAGAAACACTATCGTGCTGCTTCGGTCTTTTCTGCGTAAAATAAAAGAAGTACTATCGCGCTGCTTGGAATTTTTCGACATTTTTTTTTTTTCAAAACCCTCTTGGACTGAAACGGTTAAAAAAATTCAGTTATTCCTCTGTTGGCAATGCTTCGGAATTTCAAATTTAATTCTTTGTATCATGGAGGAATTACATGGATAAATATGATTATATGGAAAAACGAGAAAATTACTGTTCTAAAGATAGTGAACCAAAAGGGCTTATAAAAAATTTAGCATAATTCAAAAAATGGAACTTATCTTAACAAACGATTCACCAGAATAGAATTTTTTTAATGTTAATTATTGAAATATAACACAATGATTAACATTAAATTACTAATGGGATGGCATGTTTCATATTAAGCAAGGTTAGTTTACATATATTGTTACTCTGAGAAAAAGTATATGCATATATTATGATTATTTAATTCTTCTTTAATAAATAGACACTTCTAATTCACGCAAGTATTGCTGTCTGGATGCCAAAGGAACCATTCATATTAATAATAATCTCATTCAAATATTTTAATATATTTAATAATTCTTACTGTTTTACAGGCTAACTAAATGTATTCAAGATTTTAAAACCTCAAAGATAGCATTTTAAAATTAACATTTCAAAATATTTTTGCCTTATTGTTTGTAACGCCGAAATGTAATTGTAAATGTGAAAACAAAACAATAAGTTGTAATCAACAATACAATAAGCTATTTTAATCAATAAGTTGTTGTCCAAAGTAACACTTTGTTTCTAGATTTTAAACAAAGAATCAAAAATTAAATCCAAAAATGAAAATTATTCTCAACCTTTCAGTTTATCTTTAAAACCATCCTCGGGAGTTAATTTTCTAAAATACAAATCGGCAAAAAATTATTTACATCTATTTGTATTTTGAAAGTTAACTCCTGGGGATGGCTTTAAAAGTAACCCGAAACATCGAACATAATGTTTTTGTGTGTGTGTGTGTGATTCTATTTTTCACATGTTTGTTTAAAATCTGGAAAGAAAATATACGTTATATAGAAGCTTATTGTTTTGTTTTCACATTTGATTATGCAACATAAAGTCTTTATTTATTGTAATTAATTAAAATTAATTATTAAAAAGTTATTGTATTATAATAAATTATGTTATATCAAAAATTATTCCATTGTATCAAATAACGTGTTTTAAAGAAATCCTAGTGTTATTTGTCAAAAACCTTTTCAAAAGCCTTCCGTAACCTCCAAATTCGTCATTTTGTGTTTTGTATGTGATTAGATAAATGCATGTTCACATAAATAATATGTATGATATTTTACCATTTTTCTTTAGAAGTTTAGTTAGCATTAGTATACAATATAGTTTAGTTAGTATTGGTATAAAGTACACATAATGTTTTGTTACTTGCCCTCTAATTTCCACGGTAGAATGCATTCCATAAATTCCATTACTCAGGTAATTGGAATTTATATCAGAAAATTTCATTAACAAATCTAGCTTTACTTAAATACGAAATGTCTGTCACTAAATAAAGTAAATATTGCTATTTTAAATTTCTGGTGTGAATTAAGAATATCTGAATTAAAAAATCCACTAAATTCGTAACACTGTTGGTAGTATTATATGCTATCATGGGTATTAGCGTGTTAACATCATTATTTTAATGCTTTAAAATATTTCAAGAATCATATCAGAATATATATTTTTTTCTTAAAACCAAAATAAAATACTCAGATTACTTAAAGATGTTTTTTATTAACAAAACCTAGTACTTTCGAGCATGTCATGCTCATCATCAGGGTTAAAACAACAAAAGAGTAAAAGTCGAAGGCTGAGTTCTTTTATACGAAGTGGACTGATCCAAAGACAACGTAAAAAAAGAGGGGGGAGTCTGAATATTCCAAATTCGATAGAAAGGGGGGTTCAAGTTATTTTGAGCAGATTATACCATATTCTTGGAATATCGTACGACAAAGTATCGTTACAAGTATTGTTAGCCCGACATAAAATTTCAATTGATTTCATGATTTTAATCTTTTGATAATTTGATATTTTCTTTAGTAATTTAGCTTTTTTGAAATCTATTATAACTTCTTGTTCCTGGAACAGTTTAGAGAGAGCGGTATTGCATCGATTAAGTTTGATATCTGCAATGTGTTCTGACAAACGCTTCTTAAATTTCCTGGTTGTCATTCCAATGTAATCTGTTCTCTTTTTGTTCTCCATTATTGTGCCAAGAATTAAATATACACCTGCTGAATCTTCCATGGGGATAGGATCGATGCTATTGTGAAGTCTTGTGCTTAATTTATTAGGGGGGGGGGGGTGGAGCAATTAAATGTAGATTGCCGATATCAGACTTAATCGATGCAATACCGCTCTCTCTAAACTGTACCAGGAACAAGAAGATATAATAGCTTTCAAAAAAGCTAAATTACTAAAGAAAATATCAAATTACCAAAAGATTAAAATCATGGAATCAATTGAAATTTTATGTTGGGCTAACAATACTTGTAAAGATAATTTGTCGTACGATATTCCAAGAATGTGGTACAATCTGCTCAAAATAACTTGAACCCCCCCCCCTTTCTATCGAATTTGGAACATTCAGACACCCCCCCCCCTTTTTTTACGTTGTCTTTGGATCAATCCACTTCGTATAAAAGAACTCAGCCTTCGACTTTTACTCTTTTGTTGTTTTAACCCTGATGATGAGCATGACATGCTCGAAAGTACTAGGTTTTGTTAATAAAAAACACCTTTAAGTAATCTCAGTATTTTATTTTGGTTTTATGTATAAATAAGGTGAATTAAAGGATTCGACATATGTGATATGTTATATCATTTTAATCTTATATATTTTTTTCTTTTTCAGCTGGTTGTTGGAGTCCTTTTAATTTTGAACACACGCTACAACATCAACATGATCAGTCATCAGTCTAGAGCAGAGCTTATCAACAATCTTACAATCATTGGAATCTTTCTCATCACTGTCTCGAATGTCTTTGTATCTGCCTTTGGTACTTCACCACGATAGTTATTTTCATCTGTTTTTTGCATATCTTTTGTATGATAACATTATATTCATATGATCTTAACTCTTTTATAATGAAATAAATTTATACATTTTTATCCTCATTTTCTATTTTGTCATTTGTGTTTAAGTATATTATGCAATGAAGAACTCAAATATTTAACATGCGAAAATAATATTAAACATTGAGAGTGATTTATTTAAACAGAATAAAAAAAAATTATCATGTACAGATTCAGTATTACTCACTTATTACGCAGTATTTTCCAAATATTGTGTTTTGCTACTTTTTTTTTCTTTTTTTAAAGAGTTTTTATTTTGAAAATCAGACAAAGTGAAATAGTTGTATTTTTTGATTTGCTTGATTTTTTTATATGTTGAAGTAGATCATATTTGATGAATAATCTGCAATTTTGAAGCCCTGTAAAAATTTCCTCTTTTCTATAGAAAATGTCAAAGTTCAAGGTTGTGAATGCCATTTTTCGTGAAAAGTGAAATGCTGCTATATTTAGAGCACTATATCTCTCGCAAGCAACAACATCCCGAAATTTTTTCGGCATAAACTGTTAGTATAACCATATATAATTATTAAAATTTATTTGTTTCCATGGGACATTGTTATGTTGTCACAAACTACAGTCAAAATGACGTTTTTGTCCATTTTCCGCACTTAATATCTTATTTAAGCAACAGTACCCCAAACTTTTACTTAAATAATATGAAAGTGCACTACTAGGACAAGCAAAATAATGTAGTACTGTACCGAGATATTGTTGCTGTTAGCAGATATAACCTGTTAAATACTCAAAATTTTCAAAATCTGCAGCGTTTAAAGTAATGTTATTTCAAATAAGCGCAACAGTAAAATAAAACAAAATATGTTACGCAGTAGGTGAATATATGTACATGGAAAAGAAAGAAAAAAGGTGGGGCCTCGAGATATTTTTATTTAAAAAAATGACAAAATTTAGAAGAAAAGCAATGTCCATTATCACATTTTTCCCCTAAGAGAAAATGAAACATCCTCACGTTCTTTCGGAAGGGACAACAAAAAAGGGATATTTAATTTTCTCATAGGGAAATTACACAGCAAAAGGAACGAGGAAAGGGATTTTTCATTTTCTGATAGGGAAGAAATATTATCATCGACATTGTATATTTGAAAATTTTGTCATTTTTTTTTAAATAAAAATATCACGAGGCCCCACCTTTTTTTTCTTTTCCATGTTTTTGTACATATATTCACCTACTGCGTGACATATTTTGTTTTATTTTGCTGTTGTGCTTATTTGAAATAACATTGCTTTAAAGGCTGCAGATTTTGAAAATTTTGAGTATTTAACAGGTTATATCTGCTAACAGCAACAATATCTCGGTACAGTACTACATTATTTTGCTTTTCCTAGTAGTACACTTTCATATTCTATAAGAAAAAGTTTGGGGTGCTATTGCTTAAATAAGATATTAAGTGCGGAAAATGGACAAAAACGTCATTTTGACTGTACTTTGTGGCAACATAACAATGTAAATTAACAATTCCCCATGGAAAAAAAATTTAATAAGTATGGTTATACTAACAATTTCTGCCGAAAAATTTTTGGGATGTTGTTGCTTGCGAGAGATATAGTGCCCTAAATATATCAGCATTTCACTTTTCACGAAAAATGGAATTCACAACCTTGAACTTTGACGTTTTCTATAGAAAAGAGGAAATTTTTTAAAGGCTTCAAAATTACAGATTATTCATCAGATATGATCTACTTCAACATATAAAAAAATCAAGCAAATCAAAAAATACAACTATCAAAACATCATTTCTTTGTCTGACATTTTTCTTCCATATGCGTATAAGATCGTGTTACATACACATAGCTGGGTCATTCCATGTCAACTGGCCTAGAGGCTCCCACTCGACCCCCTTCGATTTTTATGTAATTCATACAGAATATACATGTAGGTATATGATGAACATTTGGTAACTGTTTAGTGCAAAAAGTAATATAGATGGGGCGCCAGGGGTCCATTTGTACCAATCACTATTTCATGGTCATAGAAAAAACGGCCAAATCATCAACTTTGGCATCATATTTCTCATGATATATAAAACCTTACTTATTGAAAATAGGTGGTCTAGTACAACTTTTTATGCTAAAAAACGTAATTGCAGTATTATAAATCACAAATAAAAACTATCGTCATTACTAGGCCTCAAAGTAGGCCGTACGGCCAATCTGGTTGAATTTTACCCTTACTATAACATGCTGTAACTACTACAAATATTATTTTACAAATTTGTCGCTTTACAAACTAATTATCTATGAATATGTCATAAAGCCGCTAAAGTTGTTTTTTAATTGCTTAAATATTCAATAAATTATTCATGTTCAAAATCTAATAAAAAGTTAAAATCGTCGATTTTGCGCCATATTCAGAAGCGTATATCTCAAAAGGGTCACTTCTGATTTGGTTACAATTAGTACCACTGCAAAGAGCATATCTTAATTTATAAGAAAAACTTTATTTCATTTTGGGCCTCTTGGATATAGAAGAAAAATAATAAAATTCAAAAACCTATTGTACGAGATAATCCAGATACATACGAGAAAGGTATATATTACGACAGAGTCTTTCAACATATTTTACATCATTCTTTTTTTATTACAACTATTAATGCATATAATAATTATCACTTTTTATGGTCACAGTTACTTTCTCTTTACCATTATGAATGATTTGTAACCACATTGCCAATGAGTTATATTCAGTAACCAGGCAAGATTAGCTTCTGGTTGGGTATTGCATGTTTCAAACTCGGAACGTGGGTACCTAACGGGATCCATAGATTATTATAGAGTAAATATTTTGATTATTTCAAGCTCCCATTATGTTGATTCATGATCTTCAAGCTATAAAAAACAGTTCAGTTTGTCAAATTTCTTATTGATTGCGATTGCAATAGCTTTCGGTAAATTGTATTGCTGTTTGTAACTTTTGTTTTTATTGGAACTGGAACAGTAATTATTATAGGCTCTTCTGGAATCCAACTAAGGTCATGTCTAGTGGGCCTATAAAATGTTTTCGGAGGTCCATGAGGGTGCATAAAATATATTAAGACATCGTTCTGTTCAACTGATATTTCATGTACCTTTCCAATCCACCAATTTTTATCGTAGATACAAACAATATACTGTCCAAACCTAGTATATCTGATAAGGATATATTTCGAAATGCAGTTTTAGCACTCTTATCAACATGTGTTATAATGAATGTTGCATCATTTGATATCCTACTGACGCGAATTTGTTTTTCATTTACTGGTACAAAATGATAATGTTCTCTTGTTCCAAGAATTGTACATCCGATTTTGAAACGCTCTTCTTGCTCAGTTTTTACTGCTTCTATTTCTTTTTTTGAAACAAAAATGAATTGAATTTCCTTTATATTATTTTTACAGAAATCATATAGATCCGTTGGAGTTAAAATTTGGTTTTTAATTGGCCTTTGAAGACTTGTCCTTGCAGCTAACCGTTTTACAGTTCCTCCTATTCCGTCTCAGGGTGATTTCCCATGACTTGTGCCAAAAAATTTCCACTCTGCAGAAATACCAAAGTCAGTTTGGTGATAACAATGATTCAGAATTTTTTTTAAATTCTTGTACTGCGCAGAAGATCCGTCGTTAAAATAATGTATATGAGTAATTTCGTAAAAGCTTTTTTTCAGATCCTCCATTAGTTTTATTAAAAATGTATGTACCACAACTGATTCATGTTTGAAACAATCAACTCGCACTTTTAGTTTCCGAATTATCTTTAAAATAGATAACAAATGGGTGCAATGTCGCTTGGCTGTTTTCCCAATGGAAACCTTGAATAGCATCGTGGATTACAAAACTGTAATTTTTTGCGAAGTCCATCAATATGATCAGTTCATCTGGCTTAAGAGTATCTTTGGTCATCCTCAGATGTTTACTTTGATGCTTTTAAATGTAATGATGCGTAGAAAGTGCTGAGATTTTGAATACCAATTCTTCAATAAAATCTTCAATTGTCATCTGTTTCGTTTCTAACGTGTCACGATCTGTGTGAACCCATTGTTTAAATTCAATGGTGTCTTCTAGATCATTATCTTCGAAAATACTTTCCAAAAAAAATTTTAAATCATCTGTTCCAGAACATACTTCGCAGCGATGAAGCATACAACCTTTAGAATTCAAGTCACAAACTGTTTTACTTATAAGGAATTTATAATCTACTTCAGTTGGGCAACTTGCTAGCATCAACTTCACATTTTGATGCATTTTACACACACATTGGGAATGTGAACCAGCTGCACCAACAGTCACGCACCATTTTGGTTTTAACTCGCAAAATTTGGAGAATCCGATTTCCGGCCCATTTCTACTTCGATAGACTGCAAACATTTCTTTCAAATTGCTTAGCAATAGATGCTTCTGCATCTGAACTTTCCTTCCATCTATCATAACAGAAATGAAATCTTTTATTCCTGGACATATTCGACTAAATTCTTCATCTTGAAAAAAAATTATTCCTCTTTCTTTTACGTTTTCTGACAGCATCTTACCAAACTTTGTTCTTGGTAAAGCCAATATTCCGTTTTTTGCTTTTAATTTTCGCGCTGCTTTTACCATTCTTTCTGAAACTCCAAACTCTTCCATAACTTCTTTTATTGTCCAACTTTGAGATGCCATTGTTAATATTTGTATTTGTTCTGGACGTTTTGACAACTGTAACTTCTCTTTCAAATCTTTAATTAGCTGTTTGTAATCTAAACAGTCTGGGCATTGGTTGCTTGTAGTAGGTTGTCTTAATTCACATGGATCTATACCGGTAACAATAGCTATTTTCTTTGAAATCACATCTTCAGTTTCACTTATCTTTCGCTTTGCATAGCTTTTAATATCTCTTGTTGATGTTCGTTGAAATTTTAAAGGGGACAAATCAATAGCTGTTAGACATTTGTTCAATGTTTCCGTTACATCTATTTCATCTTGCTCCAATTCGCTTGGAGATGAGGACCATGTTGTTCTTCTTTCTTTGAACTCTTTTCTGCATGATCTGCATATTTTTTGGCCTGGTTTGACATTTTTCTTTGTTAAACCTGTCAAGTAATTAGAATTTTCTAACTTGACTGCATTTCACAACGTATCCTTATCCGATATACAGCCTGGACAGTATATTGCCTGTATCTACGAGAAAAATTGGTGGATTGAAAATGTACATGAAATCTCACTTGAAGAGAACGATGTCCTAATAAATTTTATGCACCCTCGTGGACCTTCGGAAACATTTTATTGGCCCAATAGACAAGATCTTTGTTGGATTCCCGAAGAGCATATAATAATTACTGTTCCAGTTCCAATAAAAACAAAAATTAGTCAGCAATACAATTTACCGAAAGCTGTTGCAATCGCAATCAATAAGAAATTTGACAAACTGAACTGTTTTTTATAGCTTGAAGATCATGAATCAACATAATGGGAGCTTGAAATAATCAAAATATTTACTCTATAATAATCTATGGATCCCGTTAGGTACCCATGTTCCGAGTTTGAAACATGCAATACCCAACAAGAAGCTAATCTTGCCTGGTTATTGAGTATAACTCATTGGCAATGTGGTTACAAATCATTCATAATGGTAAAGAGGAAGTAACTGTGACCAGAAAAAGTGATAATTATTATATGCATTAATAGTTGTAATAAAAAAAGAATAATGTAAAATATGTTGAAAGACTCTGTCGTAATATATACCTTTCTCGTGTGTATCTGGATTATCTCGTACAATAGGTTTTTGAATTTTATTATTTTTCT
Organism: Maratus speculifer; assembly: GCA_964019185.1. Classification (NCBI taxonomy): domain Eukaryota; kingdom Metazoa; phylum Arthropoda; class Arachnida; order Araneae; family Salticidae; genus Maratus; species Maratus speculifer. The sequence continues at coordinate 29,536,385 of OZ025299.1, read as the reverse complement.
TCTTTATCTAAGAGGCCCAAAATGAAATAAAGTTTTTCTTATAAATTAAAATATGCTCTTTGCAGTGGTACTAATTGTAACCAAATCAGAAGTGTCCCTTTTGAGATATACGCTTCTGAAAATGGCGCAAAATCGACGATTTTAATTTTTTATTAGATTTTGAACATGAATAATTTATTGAATATTTAAGCAATTAAAAAACAACTTTAGCGGCTTTATGACATATTCATAGGTAATTAGTCTGCAAAGCGACAAATTTGTAAAATAATATTTGTAGTAGTTACAGCATGTTAAAGTAAGGGTAAAATTCAACCAGATTGGCCGTACGGCCTACTTTGAGGCCTAGTAATGACGATAGTTTTTATTTGTGATTTATAATACTGCAGTTGCGTTTTTTAGCATAAAAAGTTGTACTAGACCACCTATTTTCAATAAGTAAGGTTTTATATATCATGAGAAATATGATGCCAAAGTTGATGATTTGGCCGTTTTTTCTATGACCATGAAATAGTGATTGGTAGAAATGGACCCCTGGCGCCCCATCTATATTACTTTTTGCACTAAACAGTTTCCAAATGTTCATCATATACCTACATGTATATTCTGTATCAATTATAAAAAAATTGAAGGGGGTCGAGCGGGAACCATGCCAAAATTTAGGACACTTGACATGGAATGACCCAGCTTCCAACTCCTCCAATTTTTTGGCTCGAAAAAATTTAATAGAAATTTTTCCTTATTTAATCGACAGATTACGGCAATTTGAAATGGTAAAATTTACATTAAAATTTTTCCGGGCCGAAAAAGGCGGAAGAATTTGGCAGCTATGCATACAAGATATGCAACAAAAGGCAAAAACGCACTTTAAATCTCTTATACATACTTAGACGACGCAAATTGAAAAAAAAAAAAAAAAAAGGCCAAAATAAGATAAGAAAATGTTTCTGTTTAACCCTTTCGTATCTTGTGTACTAGGAATAGTATTGTCTTTTAATAGAGTATTATTTTGTTTTAAGAAATACTTTTGCTATTATTTACATGTAGTAGTGTAAGTACCGTAATTTCGGGTGTATAAGCCGCGGATCAAACAATTCTTTTTGGACCCAGAAATCTTATTTAATGATTGAAGACAAATATTTACGTCGATCTAAGTAGTTATATTTGTTTCTTAAAAAAATCTGGGTCGAAAAAGAATTGTTTGATCCGCGGCTTATACACCCGAAATTACGGTATATATCTATGCATTTACGATATGACTTCATTTATGTTTATGCATTTAATAATTATTAATATTATTATTATTTGCTTAATTCTCTTTGTGTCGTTTGTGATTCCTTTATTTAAAACATATTTCACTCTTTAAATTTAAAATCAGTTACTTTCCTGAAACAATCATGTGTAATAAAGCGAAAAAAGTATTACAAAGTTGTAATGTAAGTTAAATCTTATTGTAATACAAGATTTTCTGAACATCTCTAAAAATTCTTCCTTAGGCTATTGTCATATGATTATGAATTAAATAGTATGCAAAACAACAACATCCGTTATCTTTCAGACAATGAAATATTCGTTAAATACTAATTAATCTATTTGGATAGCTAGCGTTAATGTTATTTACGTAAAAGTATTTTTTTTAAAAATCGGACCCAAAAGGGTTAAGAAATAGCCCCTCATTAATTTTTTAAAAGTTACACTTTTAAATTTTTATACCACCTCTCTAAACAAAATTGATCAATCAGGAGAAAAATTTCTCTTGCTCTAACAGTATGATTGCATAATAATAATACACTACTGGCCATTAAAATTTCTACACGATGAAGGCGACATGCTATAGACGTAAAATTTAAACGGCAGGAAGAAGATGCTATGATATGCAAATTATTAGCTTTTCAGCGCATTCTGACAAAGCAGGTGCCGGTAGCGACACCTACAATGTGTTTAAATGAGGCAATTGATCAACCAATTTCTCACACAGAAATTGCATTTGACAATTGTTTCCTGGTGAAAAATTGTTGCGATGCCTCTTGTAAGAAGGAAAAATGCGTACCTGCATGTTTCTGACCTTGATAAAGGTCGAATTGTAGCCTACCGAGATTGCGGTTTATCGTATCACAGTATTGCTGCTCGCGTTGGTCGAGATCCAATGACTGTTAGCAGAATATTAAATCGATGAATTCAGGACGATATTACGGAACGCCGTACGTGATCTGAATGGCCCCCTAATACTAGCAGCCGAGAAGACACGCATGTTATCCGCATGGCTTTAATGGATCGTGCAACTACATCACAATCCCTGAGTCAAGAAATGGGGTCATTTGCAAGACAAAAAGTGTCTGCACGAACAGTTCGACGACGTTTGCAGAAGCATGGACTCTCAGCTCGGAAACCATGGCTGCGACTTCCCTTGACGCTGCGTCATAGACAGAAGCGCCTTCAATGGTGTGATCAAGGACGAACCTGGGTACACGAATGGCGAGGAGTCATTTTTTTTTCAGATGAATTCAGGCTCTATTTACAACATCATGATGGTCACATTCGTGTTTGGTAGCATCGTGGTGAACGAACATTGGCAGCGTGCTTTCGTCATCGTCATACTGGCCCATCAACTGGTGTGTTTGTACGGGGTGCCAGTGGATACACGTCTCGGTCATCTCTTGTTCGCATTAACGGCACTTTGAACAGTGCACGTTACATTTCTGATATTTTACGACTCGTGGCTCTACCCATTATTCCAGACCTGCGAAATCCTACGTTTCAGCAGGATAATGCCCGATCGCATGTTTCCGGAATTGTACGGATCTTCTTTGATACGGAAAAAGTTCCGCTGTTGCCCTGGCCAGCACGATTCCCAGATCTCTCACCTATAGAAAACGTCTGATCAATGGTGGACGAGCGACTAGCTCATAACCATATGTCAATCACTACGGTTGATGAATTGTGGCATCGTGTTGAAGCTGCATGGGCATCTGTACCTGTGCATACCATCCAATCTCTGTTTGACTCAATGCCCAGGAGTATAAGTGCTTTTATTACTGCCCGAGGTGGTTGTTCTGGGAACTGATTTCTCAGGATCTATGCACCTAAATTTCTTGAAAATTTAATCACTTGTTATTTCTATCATAATATATTTGTCCAATAAATGTCATTTTGTTATCTGCATTTCTACCTGGTGTAGCAATTTTAATGGCCAGTAATAATAATAATAAATACCTGCATATTCAAAATTAACTGAATAATAATAAAGGCAAAACCTGACTTAAATATATACAGGGTGTCCGAAAAGTCTGGAAACGGTCGAATAACTCGAAAAATACATATGAGATTGAAAAACGTAAATATACGTGTTAAATATTTTTAAATAAGCTACTCAGTGATACCAAATTTGACCTTCGTAACCGACCCCCTGGGGGTCAGAGGGGGTCCAACTTTGAAATCTTAAATTATAACCCCCATTTTTTATTGCAGATTCGGATTCTACGGACAAAAATACGTAACTTTTGTATTTCATGTTTATTTCGAATCCTCGTTTATCACGGTGTAATTGAGCATATTAAATCGATACATATTTCGGCTTTTCCAACGGGATTTTCCCTAATCGAAACTAATTGGGGAGAATTTATGACATCAAATTCCTCGTCTTTTGCAATAATAGCGTTTCCCGAAAATCACCCGTGCCGATTATTTCGGTAGTGCTACACAGTTAAAAATTTGATCCATTTGCTGTAGCGTCACTCCACAGCTTTTATAGAATATCTCTTTCATGACCAATGAGAATGTTCCATAACACAGTAAAGTACACTGTAAAAAATTGACCCTTTTGCTGCATCGTCACTCCACCGCTTTTATAGAAAACGATTACTTTACTGTGTTATGGAGCATTCTCATTGGTCACAAAAGAGATATTCTATAATAGCTGTGGAGTGACGCTGCAGCAAATGGGTCAAATTTTTTACAATGTAGCACTATTGAAATAATCGCCACGGGCGATTTTCAGGAAACGCTATTCCTACAAAAGACGAGGAATTTGACGTCAAAAATTCTGCCCAATCAGTTTCGATTAGGGAAAATCCCGTTGGAAAAGCGGGAATATGTATCGATTTAATATGCTCGATTACACCATGATAAACGAAGATTTGAAATAAACATCAAATACAAAAGTTACGTATTTTTGTCCGTAGAATCCGAATCTGCAATAAAACATGGGGGTTATAATTCAAGATTTCAAAGTTGGACCCCCTCTGACCCCCAGGGGGTCGGTTTCGAAGGTCAAATTTGGTATCACAGAGTAGCTTATTTAAAAATATTTAACACGTATATTTACGTTTTTCAATCTCATATGTATTTCTCGAGTTATTCGGCCGTTTCCAGACTTTTCGGACACCCTGTATATTTATTTTACCGTTTAAAATACTATTTTGTCAGTAAAATTTTGACCATTCTCAAATTTCCAAGGTGTACGTTAAATCTAATTTTTTTTTAAATAAAAAAAGTATCAGAAGTATCTAAATAAAGCACTACATAGATATAGATCTTGTTAAGAGATAAATATTGTTTGAAATCTTAGAAGTATATTTACAAAAAATAAATTAATAATAATCATATAGCATTGCCAAAGAATTTTCTCTTATGGAAAATATATCACTGAGTTCCAATAATGCTTCTATAAGTATTTTAGTGTTTTTTACCAATAATATTTTTACAAGCATCGATTTTCTTTAGAAAATGTTTCTGGTACACGTCAAACATATGTATTAGTCCGTATTTTCTTTTATTTGCAATATCTCACAAATTTACATTTTTATTTGATATATGGGTCCCATCCACAATGGTCAGTTGTTAATTAAATGTAATCTAAGTTTGAAAGATATAGACGTACAGTTTTTACAAAGAGGCAAAAGGAAGTTTAACAGAAATGATTTTGTCTGAAAGAATCGTAAAAAAAAAAATCAAAAACTAACTTTTAAAAATTAATTTCATAACACATTACTATAATCTTATTTACTGTTATTTCTTTAATCCTTTTGCAATTCACATGTTTTACTATTCTCCAATAGGTTAAAAAATTCAGCACTTTTTAACTTGTTAGACTCAATCTGTATATTGACTAATAAAGTAGAAATATCTAAGCATTTTTTTAAGCTTAGTTGAGGGCAAAATAATTATTTCTAAATAATATCTTAAGACGCTTTGCAATAATAATAAGAAAATATAAAATATAGTTATAAATGAAGATTTGTCATTGCGCAACGAAATAATATTTGAAGAAGGTTTTAAATATCTTTAAATGGGCATAAATGCCTAAATTGCTTTTTTAGCTCACAGGCTATCATAGCCTGAGAGCTTATGTGCCCGTCCGTTCTGTATGTATGTGCGTATGTGCGTAACGCGATAACTCATGATAAAAATATCGGATCCACTTGAAATTTTGTATGTAGGTATATCCTGACAAGGCGCTTCCCTGATTAGTTTTTGGAGTTCATTCGATATGTATAAGAGGGGGAACGGGGGGCTCATGCCCCCCGTTAGTTGATATAAATGGGATTTTCATGCAGAATTAAGTTTTCGTTCAAAATTTAGATTAGGATCATTCTGATGAGGCGATTCCGTGACTGTTATTAGGTGTTCATTGAATAAGTATAAATAGGGGGACAGGGGTTCTAATCCCCCCCCCTTAATTTATAGAAATGGGATTTTCATGCAGAATTAAGTTTTCATTCAAAATTTAGATTAGGATCATTCTGATGAGGCGATTCCGTGACCGTTATTAGGTGTTCATTGAATAAGTATAAATACGGGGAACAGGGGTTCTAATGCCCCCCCCCCCGTTAGTTGATATAAATGGGATTTTCATGCAGAATTAAGTTTTCGTTTAAAATTTAGATTAGGATCATTCTGATAAGGCGATTCCGTGACTGTTATTAGGTGTTCATTGAATAAGTATAAATAGGGGGAACAGGGGCTCTAATCCCCCCCCCCCGTTAGTTAATATAAATGGGATTTTCATGTAGAATTAAGTTTTCGTTCAAAATTTAGATTAGGATCATTCTGATGAGACGATTCCGTGACTGTTATTAGGTGTTCATTGAATAAGTATAAATAGGGGGAACAGGGGCTCTAATGCCCCCCCCCCGTTAGTTGATATAAATGGGATTTTCATGCAGAATTAAGTTTTCGTTCAAAATTTAGATTAGGATCATTCTGATGAGACGATTCCGTGACTGTTATTAGGTGTTCATTGAATAAGTATAAATAGGGGGAACAGGGGTTCTAATCCCCCCCCCCCCGTTAGTTGATATAAATGGGATTTTCATGCAGAATTAAGTTTTCGTTCAAAATTTAGATTAGGATCATTCTGATGAGACGATTCCGTGACTGTTATTAGGTGTTCATTGAATAAGTATAAATAGGGGGAACAGGGGTTCTAATCCCCCCCCCCGTTAGTTGATATAAATGGGATTTTCATGCAGAATTAAGTTTTCGTTCAAAATTTAGATTAGGATCATTCTGATAAGGCGATTCCGTGACTGTTATTAGGTGTTCATTGAATAAGTATAAATAGGGGGAACAGGGGCTCTAATCTCCCCCCCGTTAGTTGATATAAATGGGATTTTCATATAGAATTAAGTTTTCGTTCAAAATTTAGATTAGGATCATTCTGATGAGACGATTCCGTGACTGTTATTAGGTGTTCATTGAATAAGTATAAATAGGGGGAACAGGGGTTCTAATCCCCCCCCCCGTTAGTTGATATAAATGGGATTTTCATGCAGAATTAAGTTTTCGTTCAAAATTTAGATTAGGATCATTCAGATGAGGCGATTCAGTGACTGTTATTAGGTGTTCATTGTATAAGTATAAATAGGGGGAACAGGGGTTCTAATGCCCCCCCCCTTAATTTATATAAATGGGTTTTTCAAGCAGAATTTTCAGATTTCGTTCAAATCTCTGAATAGTTTTGGAAGTTTAATGGTTAAGTATAAAAGAGGGGGATAACTCCTTTTAAATTATATAAATGCTAAATGGGTTTTTATTAAGAATTATCTAATTTGCTCTGAATTTTGGATATAGATTTTTTATATGATAAAGCATGTCTTTGATAGTATAGGAGGTTCAATGATTAAGTATAAAAAAAGAGGAAAGAAGAGAGCTGTTTCCCTTTCTTAATTTTTTAACGGAATTAACCCTTGAAAATATAAGGCTTTAATGTACAATTAGTATTTGTAGCCTGTGAGCTCAATGCCATCAGTTTAACTGGGCAGTATTCTTTATTATTGAATGAGATTGCTGTTATATCTTGTATATAGCCCCAAATTCGCATTATTTTGCTTTTTCATGACTAATGCGAAGATGAAACCACACAATTTATTTGTAGATCCAAAATATTTGTGGACCTGTTGATTCTGCTTTGGTTCTGAAAATTTTGATTGTATTCATCTATTTTTTCCCCATGTTTCAATTTGGTAATTTTGTATCAAATTCAATTTTTTATGCATTGTTTTACAATTAATGGCTATATATATATACAGGGTGTCCAGCAAATAACACCCTGATTTCAAAATTAAATTTCTCAAAAACAAAGATCCATAGTAATATGCGATAAGCGTTTTTTTCATTAGGTAAGCTGTAAAAATCTTATACAGAAATTTCAAACAGTGAATATTTTGAAAAGAAATGCGTTCTGATTGCATAGAATGCTTCGATTTGACATTTTTCTTGTTTTAGATTGCCTGCAGAAAAATAATTTTTCAGCTTACAGTGCAATATTTTAAAGATTTTTCGAAGGAAATTTTTAGAATTTCGAATTTCAAAAATTTAATTTAAAAAAACTATGAAATATGGCACTTTAAGCCGAAAAACACATTCTCTGGCAGCAATCTAAAGCAAGAAAAATGTCAAATCAAAGCATTCTTTGCAATCACAACACAATCTTTTCAAAATATTTACCATTCGAAACTTTTGTATAAGATTTTTACAGCTTGCCTGATAAACAAACCGTTTACTGCATAATTCTATTGATCTTTGTTTTTGAGAAATTTAATTTTGAAATCAGGGTGTTATTTGCTGGACACTCTGTATATATATATATCTATATATCTATATATCTATATATCTATATATATATATATATATATATATATATATATATAACCATTAATAGTAATACATCATTAAAACATGAAAAATGAATTGAAAGTAATATAATCGAAATTTGTAGAACTAAAGTAGATTCATAAGTCCCCAAAAACATTGGAACTACGAATAAAATCTGTGGTGTCATCTTTGTATCAGCCATGAAAAATTAAAATAATACAAATTCAAAGTTACCAACACACATAAATCCATGAAGGGGAGAAAACATTCAAAATAAACAATACTAACAAGATAATGGATACAAAAGGATAAACGTACCAGACACTAAAGTAATCTTTCAAATGATGTGCCAAAAATAGACTGTCATCATTACATTCAGCTATCCTCCCCCCCCCCCCCCTCTCCTAAAAAAAAAACAGGAATATTTCAAAAATTGGATATATATGGACGACCTCAGAAGCCAAGGAAAGTGACAAATTGAGTTTAAAGATAATTGATGTTAAATTCGAACATCAATAACAATTGAGTGAATTGAAATAGGAAATTTCTGCTTGTTGCATTCTGGTCTTTAAACTCTTATTTCAATAACTGTTAAAAAATAAAGTACAATTTTCTTTAAATGTATAATTAATCAATATTGTTTGTTTTTCGAAAAAAGTGGTTTGCCTCAATAACTCAGCAAATAATAAGAAAATCACTTATATTTCTTTACCTGAAATGAAAAAAGCATATTTTTAGGTCGTCTGTGTATTTAGTTTATTTTTTTCAATTTTGTCACTTATACCCCTTGGCTTCTGGGGTCCTCATATATATACATACTTTTTTATAAATATATCCAATGCAACAGTTTCAGTTTCAACTAGGTGAGGAGGCCTACCAAATACCTTAAGCACAACAAGCCCCACCTAGCTGGGTGTTACAACAATGCTAAAAGCCCCAACCATGCACTAAGGCAGAACTATCCAATGCAACATATATATTTGCCAGAATTTAAAATTCAGTGAGAACAATAATTAAACTGTCTTTGTGCATGTGTGATGAACACGAAAAATTAAACTCCTATTTAAAATAAACCAAACAAATCACCATTTGAATTATGAAATTCTATGGAATGAATATAAACCGAATTATGAAAAGTAAATGGATAAAAAATAAACAGAAAAACTTATATTCTAATTCACTCATTAGGGGTACATAATTTACAAATATAAGCAATAATCCAGTCAGTTTCTGTAATAGGTCGAGCATAAGAAAGCTAATAAATTTGACCAATTATTTACACCGCTGACTAGATAAAAAAACAAACAAACAGAAAAAAATGCAAAACTTGAAAAGTATTATTATGGAATAATAATAATAATGTATACCTGTTTATCCTATAAAATAATATAGATCCATCATTAGCACAAGTTACATGCCATCAAATAATGTAAATTCACTGCTTGTATAAAGAATGTCAATTGCAGTTTCTAAATCAGAAAAAAAAACTAAATAAGAATATAAAAAAATATTTAGTAGAACATATATCATTTATAAATAATATACTAATCCACACTTATTATGTTATAATTAAAATTACTATTCAATATTCATACTATTTTTACTTTTTAATTTCATTATTTATATAATGAGTATTAACTTATAACCAGTATAAGTTTCAACTTCAATATATAATATGAACTTTAAAATGTTAAGGATTACTTAAAAGGTGATTAAAATAATCAAATACAGATGTTAGTTGTTAGTTTTATATAAAAACATCTTAGTACTTTCAAACCTTTAATCAGGCTCTTCCTCAGAAAATATTTTTTTTTTAATTTATACAAATACATGATTCCGTTTCGAAAATAAACGAGACTATAATTGTTATAGTTGAAAGTAGAAGTAGGTATATATTATTATTAATTGCAGTCCTTTATTATTCCATTCTGTGTTCAACAGTCACTTTTCATTTTTAATTGTGTGGCTTGAAGATTGAATTAGGAGTGTTTTATGTGAACAGTAAAAAGGAATATTTAATTGCTACACCATAAATTTTAATATGTCATTTTCTCAAATTGTCAGGATTTATTTTCAGGATGTTAAACCATAAACTTGGTATATTATACGATATGGCATCATTACACACTTGATTGTTTTTGCAGAGGATTTCCATGGATTCTTTGATAATGGATAAATAATAATTAGATGTTGGGAATATGATATTAATATGATCAAAATCTATTGTGATATTTTGATTGAGATATAAACGAAAAAGAGCAGTAGATTGGTGACAAAATTTTATATCTGCTTTATGTTCTTTTATTCTTTTCGTGTTCCCAAATAATATCCTGTCCACCAAAGAAAGTAAAAGAAGTAATTTTTACGAAAATCGATCCATTACCGGAAGTTGAATTAGTTGGTTTGTATACCATTCCTTTTAGAACTGATTGCAATAAATTAATGGAATACATCGAGAAAACCGATAGAAAACTCAAGAAAAGATTAACCCCTTAACGCGCAGTGTTGCCGGGTCGGCAACACCTAATGTTCCCCCTGTTTAGAGACACAAAAATTCCGTGAATATTTCAAAAACTACTCTAATGGCTACTTTAAATCATTCTTATGAGTTCTAGATAGTAACGCCACAGAGATCAAACTCTATTGTTTTTAAATAATATGTGATAAATCTAAATTATCACAACTACATAAAACACAGAGCGGGCAAGGATATACCGCACGTTGATTGTCTGAGCAGGGCAATAAAATGAAAAAAAAAAAAAAAAAAGCTCAAATTTTTTTTTCTCTCTCACATTTGTAAATAGTTTTCTTTTATTGTATATATAAGGTTTTCTTAATGTATTTATACTGGTTTCAACACCTTTAAATTATTAGAGTTCTCCAAACAAAGCAAAGTCGTTAAAAGAGTTTGAAAATGTTTTTTAAAGTGTATTTTTAGAATTGTTAAAATTTTATTTTGAGTGCAAAGAGCCACCCAAAATGAATGAGCTAACCATGTTCTGCTTTTTAGATTTCACGTCTTTCAGACGTTAAATCATCTTTAGAGGCGGGGGTAGTTGTGATAATTTAGATTTATCACAGGCTTTTAAAGACATTTTTTCTGAAAAGAGATTTCACTATGGAACTGAAAACACAAAATGGTTTTCATTCTCAAGATGAAAAGATCGGCGATATAAAGGATCACTAAATCATCATCGATCAGCGAGAAAGACAGACGGGCGACACTAACATGAATAGGAGACCACACTGGTCGCACCTTTGTTAGCACACCGACGCAAAAATGAAAGCACGGAGATGATCAGAGACTAGACACATTGGCATCATAGGCGTGTATTTTCAGGTACGAATGATAAGACGATGTTACGAATCTCTTAATGAGAAAAGATCATTAAGGTTGATGATTGGTTCGTGACCTTTAGGGGAGGTCTTGGCTGAGAAGAAAAAGAGGAAGCCAAGGTTTTGCAGGGGGATTTTGATCTCGGAGTGAGAAGAGGAGAGAACAGAGCTCGGAGCTCGGATTTGTTCTCTGAGAAAAGTGGATCAGCTCGGATCGGGAGCTGTAGAGGGTGACGTCACCCAAGTGAGACGGAGGAAGAGGACTCTCGCTAGGAGAGTGCCGGTGACAAGTCTCATCTTCGGTGTTTAGAGAACGCCGTGTTGCTGATTTGTAGAAACTTTACGTGATTTATAAACTGAACATTCTGTGGACTGAAATAGAACTTTGGACTTGGAGCTGGTGGATTAAGATCCTACGAGTTCTAAAATGATTTATGCTGTATATAAAATTTAATACAGAGAACCTTTTTTATTGTTACAAATAAATAACTGATTCTCCATTAAATTGCCTGGATTATTTGCCGAGCGGCACTTACGCTACCAACCTCTTAGCTTTAATCTATAAGAGGCAAAGTTATTACAAATAGGTAAAATGTTTTACTGTAATACGCGCTTCACAGCAATGCTCTTCTCACTGCGCATATCAATGCTTTACTTATGGGAAGTTACCACTTCGGCAACAGCTATATAATTAAAATGGTTAGTGCAATCTTTACAAAACAATACCTGTGTACTCCTCTAGGCCTAAATAGATTGCCTAATTTTTTTCTTCTTTAAATTCCAACTTTAAAGAGTAGTGCGCCGGAAAGGGTTAAAAGAACATAAAGCAGATATACAATTTTGTCGCCAATCTACTGATCTCTCTCTCGTGAGTGAAAACATTTTGTATAAAGAATGAAGTCAATCATACAATTAGTTGCCGAGATATTTGTAATGTTATTTCCCATACTCTTCGATTTTTCATGACCCTGTATTTCATTCAAATTTCAATTTTAATATATATATCGCCTTCATTTTGAAAGACCTGTCCATTGATATATGCCATTCAACTTGGTCCTTTTTTTTTCTCTACCGCATTTTAAATTTATGAAAACGACACCTAGCCTATAACTATCGGATGGTTAAGACGAATCGATAGAGACCTCATTCAATAAAAATTTATCAAGCCGTTGAGATGTTTTGAGGATATAAAGAAATCCACATACATACATACTTAGACACGCGTGAAACACGTAACCCTTTTTTTCAGTCAGGTGAAAATTAGAGAGAGAATGAACCTCAAAATAAAAATAAGTAAATTAATCTCTTTCCACACCGTTAAAAGTTTTTGTAAAATCATACACAGAAAAAAAAAGTGAAGCTATCTGTAAATTTACACCAGTTCAAGGTTAAATGCATTTGATTGAGTTTCTCAGTCATCATTTTACAGGCATTTCAGTTATCTAATTCTCTGTAAGGATTTTCATATCTTAGTAATAAGGAAATGACAATTCAAGCTCAGCAAGGTGCTCTCCGCAACACACCATCCGGCCATGCACCCACCTGCATCGCACCCTCCTGCACCTCACCCCCTAGTGGAAAAAATAGCATTTTTGAATTAATTTTCATCTGTAACATGAGGAATGAACGTTACATTGAATAGATAATCATACTATAAGATGAAGATTAAATTTATATTTGAATTTTGAACAATTATAACCTTAATGAGTATTATTAATTAAGCAAAACAATGAAAAATCTCAGATTTTAGCCGTTTTATTTAGATTTTTTTTTCAATTATACGGTCTGATTATCAAATTAAAAGAGGAAAGTTAAACACATATTTGAATTTTGATTGATCAGCATCAAACTGTATTTATAATACATGAGTATAATTAATTAATAATACATGAGTATTATTAATTAAGCAAAACAATGAAAATATAAAGTTTTATAGAAAAGACTGATTTCTTAAGAATTATGTCAACTACAAGATCAAAATATCAACTTAAAAGTGGAAAGTTAAACATACATTTCAATGTTTGAACAACCTTTACCTTAATGAATATTATTAATTAATCAAAACAATGGAATATATGGAATATATCAATTTTAACCGATTGCTTTAGAATTTTTCAACTACAATATCAGAATATTAACTTGAGAAAAGGAAACTGAAACATACATCCTAGTTTTTGAACAGCAATCATCTTAGTAAGTAGTATTAATTAAGCAAAACAATGGAAAATATCAATTTTCAGTCAATTTCTTTAGATTTTTTTCAAAGATAAGATCTGATTATCTATTTAAAAGAGGAAAATTAAACACATATTTAAATTTTGATTGATCAATATCTTAATGAGTATTATTATTTAAGCAAAACAACTGTATTAACTTTTACACTAATTTAAGATTTTAACATACTTTTAAACACTAGTTACTTAAGATTTTAAATTTTAGGTGGCTAAATATCAAGATATATATTCATAATTAATCAAAATAAAACCATTTTTAATTTGATCAATAACCGAAAATTTCACATTTTATAAAATATTTTTACGAAAAGACATATAAAATACGATTTTTTATACTAATAACACTAATTTGAGATTTTAACATAACACTAGTTACATAAGTTTTAAAACTTTAAAAGACAACATCTCAAAATATATATTCATAATTAACCAAAATAAAACCATTTTTAATTTTATCAATAACTGAAAATTTCACATTTATAAAATATTTTTACGAAAACACATATAAAATACGATTTTTTTAAATTAATTGCCTTAATTTTATCAGTTCAACAGGATTTTTATCAATGTGAGCTGGATATGTGAATATAATTCCAAATAAAGAACGTCTATTCAATATCGACCCCACCACGTTCTTTAAATCTGAGGCAGACATAAAAAAAGAATTTTGACGTCACAAAGATATACCTGAAATGTTTACATTTAAGGAAAAAAAGAAGGGATTTACACTATAAGTTGTGGTTAAATAGAGAAGATTGTCATACTATAAGATGAACATTAAATTTATATTTGATATGATCAGCGCCTCATAAGAATCAATAATTAATCTAAACAATTAATAATTAATCAAAACAATTAAAAATATCAATTTTCAAAGAAAAAGGCTGATTTTTTTTATTTATCTTAAAATATTAACACTACAATGAGACGACTTTTTTTTATTTGGGCGTCCTTGTTCGCTCCGGACTGAGATTGGGGGGGGGGGGTTAAAAGTTATCTCAAAACCTATCATTGCCTCAATAATAAAATTTTGTAAGGTACGGAGAATTAGAATGTAAACACTATATATATATTAATCTGTCTCCCTTATTCTTCTGTGTGTGGAGGGGGGCAGGGTCTAAAAATTCCGAATCTGTGTTTTAAGTTTATTTTTTTTAATTATTTATAATTTTAATTATATACAGGGTGTTTATAAAGTCCCGGACCCATTTTGATGTTTAATAACTCATAAAATAATAAAGATAAATTAAAATTAATAACATAAATGTGGGATCCATTCGCAAGGCCCTTAGCAACACCTGCGGCAATGAACTTTGTATTGCTAAGTAAGCATCTAGAGGCTCGTGATGAGAATCCTCGCATCGCGACTAACGGTAAATTGTGATGGTGTAAGTAGTTTTTTTTTATAGAAGAGGACAGATGCTCGCGGAATTCAGCGGAGAACAGACGGTTCTGTAGCTGTCCGATATCTTGGAGCGAAACCCAGGTCAGACGGGCCTGTGGGAAATGGAATAACTTCAAGCTATTCCGGATTTAAGCAAGCTTGGATAGGCAGACGGCCTGTTCCAGTTCGGTTTCTTATTTTGCACATCCATTCAAATGTACATAATTGTGTTCCAGTCTATATATGTGTATGTATTTAACCCAGAGCATTAAAAAACTAAGTTTTTCACCAAAAAAAACGCCTGGGCCATCGTTTTACCCTAGACACCGCTTCAGAGTCATTCAACACTTTTACTACAACGTGGTTGCTCGCCCTGGATCAGTTTCTGGAAGGAGAAATTTGAGGGAAGGATTAGATGAGAGACCCCCCCCCCCTCTCTCGTAAGACGGTCATCGTCGTCAACCAACTTCAACGGAGTGAAACTTGTGGAAACTTGTGGCCCCCTCCCTTCCGTAGACAGTCAGCGCAGATGTTGTGTCAATCTTCAGAATCTTCAGCAAGGAGTGCCCCGCCTAATGTTTGAGGTTTATGAATCTTCGGAAAGAGAGAAAAAAGAAAAACCTGTGTTTTCCCCCCCCCGCAACTACAAAACAGTTTTCTCGTAAGTGAAAAGGAATCAAGAAGCTGCTGTTTTTTTTTTCTCATCTAGTGGCATTTTTTTTAAAGTCTGCTGTGCTTTTTTTTTCGCAGACTTTTGATGACCTTATTTTTTTTCATCTTATGATAAATATTTTAATAGTCTGCTGTGTTTTTTTTTTCGTAGACTATATTTTTTTTCTCTTTTTCAGAGTGAAGTTGACCATTTCGTGAAGTACGTAGTGAAAAAGCCTGCTGTGTTTTTTTTTTTTTTTTTTTTTTTTTTTTTTTTTTTTTTTTTTCAGGCTATTTATTTTTTTTTTAATATGCCAGTCGTCGTACTTGCATAATTTTTTTTTAGATTAAAAAAAAAATCTCTGGATTATGTAAAGTAAGTGCTATGTTTATAGATATATATATGTGTGTATCGAAATAATTTTTGAAATATATATATAAAAGGGTATAAAATATATTGATATATAGATATATTTATTATTATTATATGTGCATTGATATTATTTGGTTTTATGTGTTTAAAAAAAATAATTATGAATCACTTAATTCGATCGAAAAAAAAGATTTGATTACTTTGGTGATCGAATTGGGCCTGAATCCGCCCGAGAATGCAACTAAAAGTGCATTGGCTGATATGGTGATTAAATCAGATGGGTATGATGAAGACTTTGTTAAAAATTTGCTTAGTGGGATAGTTAGCGAACGCGAGGAGGAGGAGAAGAATTTAAAAGCTAAAGAAACGGAAGATCGCGAATATCAATTAAAGATATTAGAATTAGAGAATAATAAAACTCAAATAATAAATTCAGCGGCAATAGGGAAAGGTCCCGATGTTTTAAAACTGTTAAAAAGGCGCCTAAATCAGGATATCGAAAATAATAGAGTGTTTCACCGAAATGATATGAGTCGTGTATCATATGAAAAAAAATTTCACGGGTGCGCAGAAAAATTCAAATGGAAAAATTCGCTGTTTCAATTGTAATGAATTGTCCCATATATCGAAACACTGCCCCCGAAAAAAAGAAGGCCCGATTTGCTTTAAGTGCAAAACACCTGGTCACAGATCTGACCATGTACATATAATTCCGCAAAAAATGCGAACGCAGCCGTAAGCAATACCTCGAATTCGTTAGATAAAATAATGAAAAATGTGAGAATTCCAGATAAAAATATAGAAAGTCTTCTTGACACAGGCTCCGATGTGAACATGTGTAGTAACGAAATTTATAAAACTTTGGGATGCCCTAAATTACACGACAACGATTTAGTGTTATCAGGAATTGGAGGTAACCAAATTACTCCCCTAGGATTCATAAAAGTAAATATTGAAATAGATGGCTATTCAGTAAGTGCAGATTTATACGTCGTAAAAAATTTGAATCACTCCATAATTTTGGGGACTAATTTTCTAAAACAGTTAACTTTCAATATTACAGAAAAGGGATTGCAAATTACGGGGAAACGGAAATTAAGGGAAGTGAGAGTAAATTACGTCACTGCGTTTCCACGAGAACAAGTCGTGACAAAAATCAAGCGCGTCGGCTATATTACACCCAGATTTCTTACGATGTTGCGGTCAGAAAAGCAAAACAGTCCCACGGTAGAAAAGATTGCTTCGACAGCTGAATGTGTGGGAAAAGAACAAATTAAACAGAATGAGACAGCTTTAGACTGCAGTGAAAGCGTAAACATGCAAACAAGCATTCATGAAAATAAATTATTAGAAATTGAACCGTGTTTAGACTTAACAAAAAATACAGAAATTTATTTAGCTGAAACAGCCGATTCGATTAATTTTCAGGAAATTGAAGTAAATCACATTTCAAACAAAACCATCAAAAAAGAGCTAACAGAATTGATCTCTAATTATAAACCAAATAAAATTAAGGATACGGAGTTGAAAGTAAACATAATATTAACAGATGATATTCCGATAGCACAACGACCGCTTAGGTTACATTTCCAGAACAGGAATTTGTCGACAAACAGATAAACGAATGGCTGGAAATGGGAATCATAAAGGAAAGTAACTCCAATTATGCATCTCCTATCGTATTAGCGCGAAAGAAAGACGACTCTTGGAGACTTTGCGTCGATTATAGACTCTTAAATAAAAAAATAATTAAAGATAATTTTCCCTTACCGAGGATTGAGGACGTGTTAGATAGCATTGAGAGCGCGAAGGTTTTTACTACTTTGGATTTAAAAAATGGATTTTTCCACATAGACGTAGCGGAGGACAGCAGAAAATACACAGCATTTGTCACACATAACTCTCAGTACGAGTACCTAAAACTCCTGTTCGGACTTTCACTTTGCCCTCAACAGTTTCAAAGATACATACAAGCTGTTTTTAAACAGTTAATTAAAGAAAAAATAATGTTAGTTTACCTAGACGATGTCATAGTACTCGCGGAGACTGAGGAAGAGGCTCTACTGAAACTGAAACGTGTACTAGAAGTTGCATCGGATTACGGACTAGAATTTAATTTTGCAAAATGTCAATTCCTTAAACGGAAAATTGAGTTTTTAGGTTATATTGTCGAGAACGGAACTACTAGACCTTCGGAAGCCAAAACTTTGGCAGTAAAGAAATTCCCTGAACCCCGCAACCTTAAACAATTACACAGTTTTCTAGGTCTAACTTCTTATTTCAGAAAATACATCCCACATTATGCAACTATAGCGAGACCTTTAAGTGATTTATTAAAGGCAGGAAATACATTTAAATTTGGAATTATTGAAAAACAAGCTTTTGAGACGCTTAAAGAAAAACTAGTGAACCCCCCAGTATTGCATACATTCCGACGAGGTGCTAGGCTAGAATTGCATACCGATGCTAGCGCCATAGGTTTTGGCAGTGTCCTACTACAAGAAGATGAGAACAAAAGTTTACATCCTATTTATTACATGAGCCGTAAAACTACCCCTACTCAAGCGAAATATTCAAGTTACGAATTAGAGACTCTCGCCGTAATAGAATCAGTTAAGAAATTCCGAAATTACTTATTAGGCACTAAATTTAAAATTGTGACAGATTGTTCCGCATTCCAAAAGACCATGGACAAAAAAGACATTACGCCAAAAATAGCCAGATGGGCTCTGTTCTTACAAGAGTTTGATTATGAAATTGTTCACCGATCAGGATCCCAAATGAAACATGTAGACGCATTAAGTAGAAATACAGTGCTAATAGTCACCCGATCGCATGATGAATTAACATTAAAAATAAAGAATGCCCAACAAGAAGACGAACACATACAAGCAATAAAAAAATTGATCGAAAAAAATGAAAGTTCAGAATATGTTATAAGAAACGATATCGTATACAAATATGAAAATGACCGAGGAATTCTAATGATTCCTACCGACATGCAAAAGGAAATAACACGCAATATTCATAGCAGAGGTCATTATGCCGTAGTTAAAACCGAAACGCTTCTGAAAGAAAATTATTATATACCCCAGTTAAGAAAACAAATTGAGAGCGTCATAGCCAACTGCGTAGAGTGTATACGTTGCAATAAAAAGCAGGGAAAAGGAGGCGGCCTACTAAACCCGATTCCCAAACAAAATATACCCCTCGAGACTTATCACATAGATCACATTGGTCCCATGCCATCTACAAATAAAAATTATAATCATATTTTTACCGTTGTGGATGCATTCACTAAATTTGTTTGGCTGTACCCGGTTAAAACGACAGCCGCTAAAGAAATCATCGATAGGTTAACCCGACAACATGATATTTTCGGAAATCCGTCGCGGATAGTCACCGACAAAGGTCCGGCTTTCACTTCTGCCGATTTTGAAGAATACTGCAAGGAAGAGAATATAGAACATATTCCAATAACAACAGGGATTCCGAGAGGGAATGGACAAATAGAGCGCATGCACAGAATTCTTATACCAATTTTAGCAAAACTTAGCATAGAAGACCCCACTAAATGGTACAAATTTGTCGCGCTCGTACAACGCATCATAAATAGCACCGTATCGAGAAGTACCAAATTCCCACCTTTCGAACTATTGACAGGAGTAAAAATGCGGCAAAAAACCGACATGCGAATTAAAGAGTTGTTAGATGATGAGGAATTAAATTCATTCGTATCGGAAAGGAATTCTAATAGAGAAATAGCGAAGCAAAACATATTCAAAATACAACAGGAAAATGTGAAAACGTGCAACAGAAAGCGAAAAAAGGCCAACACATATAAGCTCGGTGATTTGGTGGCCATTCAAAAAACACAGTTTGGGACAGGCACCAAACTAAAGCCTAAGTTTCTTGGCCCTTATGAGATCACCACAGTAAAAAGAAACGATCGTTACAATGTGAGAAAAATTGGAGACCATGAAGGTCCACATATGACCTCTAGTGCTGCAGATCATATGAAACCGTGGACTACTACTAACTAAAGCAAAGCAACTGTGCTTTTACATAAAATGTGTGTGATTATTATTATTGTTTTTATTAGTATTTAGTATTATTTTTGTTATTGTTATTATATGTTGTGATGAACGATAGACGAAATTTGTTTTTGGACTAATATAAGTAAATCAAGGACAGAACTGTGTCCAAGAGACAATCAAGAAAAAAAATTGACTTTAATATTATCTTGTGCGTTTTATTTATTTTATTTTATTTAGTTTGTTGTGACTATTAGACGCCTGTAAAAAGTCATCCGGTACCAGTCTGGTTTAAGAGCAGATGATGACTGGGAGGACCCAGCACGGTCAGGTAGGCCGAGTTGTGGGATCCATTCGCAAGGCCCTTAGCAACACCTGCGGCAATGAACTTTGTATTGCTGAGTAAGCATCTAGAGGCTCGTGATGAGAATCCTCGCATCGCGACTAACGGTAAATTGTGATGGTGTAAGTAGTTTTTTTTTTTAGAGAAGAGGACAGATGCTCGCGGAATTCAGCGGAGAACAGACGGTTCTGTAGCTGTCCGATATCTTGGAGCGAAACCCAGGTCAGACGGGCCTGTGGGAAATGGAATAACTTCAAGCTATTCCGGATTTAAGCAAGCTTGGATAGGCAGACGGCCTGTTCCAGTTCGGTTTCTTATTTTGCACATCCATTCAAATGTACATAATTGTGTTCCAGTCTATATATGTGTATGTATTTAACCCAGAGCATTAAAAAACTAAGTTTTTCACCAAAAAAACGCCTGGGCCATCATTTTACCCTAGACACCGCTTCAGAGCCATTCAACACTTTTACTACATAAATGGTTAGATAGACTCAAAAAGTTTCATGAACCTTGTCAATGAACTTCCACGTGTGCCCCCTTCGTCGCACGGAGAATATCAAGTCGGAAATCAATTTCATGTAAGGTAGCGGCAAGCATGTCGGCATGTGCGACGAAGCATGTAAAACAAGCATGTGCGACAAAGGGGGCACACGTGGAAGTTCATTGACAAGGGTCATGAAACTTTTTGTGTCTATCTAACCATTTATGTTATTAATTTTAATCTATCTTTATTATTTTATGTTATTAAACATCAAAATGAGTCCGGGACTTTATAAACACCCTGTATAATAATTTATATATTATTATTATTAAATTACATATTAATATTTTGTTATATTTTATTTCATATTTATCTATTTACATTTATATAATATAATATCTAATAATTAATATATTAAATAATGTAATAATATTAATTATTATTATATTATTAAATATAAATAAAATTAAAAATGAATGTATAAATGAATATAATTAAATATTAAAAATTAAAAATTATATTCATTAACAAAAATTTATTTAAAAAATGATAATATTCTATTAACTCATAGAAAATCAGTTAAAATAGATGTATAAGTAAATATGATTAATTATTAAAAATTAGTTTCATTAACAAAAATGGATTTAAAAGATGATAAAAATTTTATTAACTCATAGTAAATCAACTAAAATAAATGTATAAATAAATGAAATTAAGTATTAAAAATTAGTTTCATTAACAAGAATTGATTTTTAAAATGACAATATTTTATTAACTGATAGGAAATTAATAAAAATAGCTGTATAAATGAATAAAATTAAATATTAGAAATTGTACTCACTAACAATGAATTTGTTTAAAAATGATAATATTTTATTATCCACCATTTCTGACACTATTGTCATGTACCCCCAACAGACTTGCTATGTATCCTGGAGGTTAAGCGAGTCTGCTGGGGGTACATGACGATAGTGTCAATAATGGCGGATAATAAAATATTATCATTTTTTAAATAAATTTTTGATAATGAGTATAATTTTTAATATTTAATTGTATTTATTTATGCATTTATTTTTTCATTTATATTTAATTTATATTTATGTACTATTAATTTATCGTTTATTTATTATACATTACTTATTTATTATTAGTATATTATGTTATATATTATATTATAGCTATTATAATATATAAGTGTAATATGAAGTATGAAATATAATACAATATTAATATATAAGTTGATATTAATAATAACGATAATAATAATTATATAATACATAAATTATTATATATAATTAAAAATATAAATAACATTTAAAAATAAATATAAAAAATATAAATATAAATAAATAATAAATAATAAATATATATAATGTAATATATTCAAGTTTATGATTTTTTTATATAAAATTATATTGTCCTCGTGTACAGTTTTATGAGGAATGTAATCATAGATTTTGTACTCCCCCTCCTGCGAAAAAGGAGGGGGGCAAATTAAGAGAAACTCACCCGATCTGATGTTTATATACAGTAAAACCCTGATAGTTCGGATTAATTGGGACCAGATCCAATCCGGATTATCCGGAGAATGAAAACAAATGAAATAAAATAAAACATACTTACAGGAAATCACCTTTATATTAAACATATACAATATTTACAAATAATAAAAATGTTTACTTTGTAACTATAAAATTTTTTAACCTTCTGCTGTGACAGTTTTGCGGGCCACATGATCAGAAACCCTCTTGAGCATAAGTAGTTCGTTGGGTGTAGTCTCCACATGATGTTTAAAATAAACTATTCATTGTTATGAATGGGACATTGCTTCATAATGGGTAATAACTTTTGGTTGGTCATCACTGGTAATGGCATTTTTGTCTGTATCATCTTCATTTTCATTTTCTTCAGACGTGCACAAAACGATTATTTCGTCATCTGTAAGTGAGGCATAAACTTCATTATTTTCAGCATCCAACCAATTTCTAATGTCACTGCTATTAACATCTGAGCAACCATCAATTTTTTTGAACATGCTAACCAAATTTTCAGGTGTATTTTTTTTTTTCATTCTTGTTTACTCTCCCTTCTATTTCAATTTTCCGCAAATGATTTGTTGAAGCGTTTTATCGCAAAGACAAGGAAACAATCTCGAGAGAACTATAGACTGGCTGACAAAGATCAGAATGCCATCCTTATCACTCAGTGTATGTACCGGGTGTCCCAAAAATGACTGATGGATTTTAAAATTCAATAACTTGCAAACGGTGACAGCTATTTAAATTTTTTTTGCAGCAGGGTTATGTACAATGTCAGGAGTTTTTTTACCGTAATTTTTTATTTTAGTTCGCATATC
This sequence comes from Maratus speculifer, assembly GCA_964019185.1. Classification (NCBI taxonomy): domain Eukaryota; kingdom Metazoa; phylum Arthropoda; class Arachnida; order Araneae; family Salticidae; genus Maratus; species Maratus speculifer. The sequence continues at coordinate 29,513,099 of OZ025299.1, read as the reverse complement.
AAGCAATAGGTGGCGCTGACGGCGATTGAAGGCTAGGTGATCAATGCTGAGTGAAGCGTCTCATATTGTGTATTCTATATTGACACTAATCAATGAATATATCGATACAACCCCTCTTCTTTTTGCTTCATTTTGGGAATAACGGATTTTCAACTTATTTTATTCGCGATTATTTTCAGAATTTTCAAGCTATGATTTTGAGACTTTCACAAAAGTTGCTCTATACACTTGGCTAACATAATATGAAAGTGAAATTTTGATATCGTAGACGCATGCGCAGTGAAAAATTATTTAGTAAATCTACTCATTTTACATACAATTTTTATTATTTTTTAATTCTGACAACAGGGTATTGTGTGCAATATTATATGTCATATTTTCAGAAAATAATATTATTTTATATTAAGAACTCTGCAAATTATAAGCAAAAATCTTGGGAAAATTTCGGACTGTTTTTATTTTTTTAAAAAAAAACTTAATTTCTCTACGTATATACATTCCATTGACATAAAAATGAACACAGTTTATTACAATAAGCCACTTAATCATAATCTGCAGTTTGAACGCTTTTGCTACATTAGTTTTTACAGGGTTAGCCAAAAGATATTTTTTTTTTTAATTTGTTGATTATTCTTTTTTTAATTTGTTGACGGTCCCCTTTGGAGTTTTGGGGAAAAAATTCCCGGAGATTTATGACTTTTACTATTATATTTACACTTTTAGAATTTCAAGATAATTCCTCGTGTATTTTTCTAGATATTTAACAAAATGTCTAAAATCGCAAGTGGACGGTCATCGTTGGCCAGGTAATGTATTTAAGTATACCTTGCTATAGCATCGTTTAGGGAAGATGCCACGAGCTAGAAATATTCAATCAGATGAGGTGATTGAAGTAGTGAAGCTGAAATGGAAAAAGAAGACTGTTACAGAAATTTCAGTCACACTGAATCGTCCAATGAGCTCTGTCTATGAAGTATAGTCTAAGGATGACTCCTTTAAAACAAAAGATAAATCTGGAAGAACTTGTGTGACCAGAAAATGAGATGACAAAAGGATCCATAAACTGCAATTTACACAAATGGTGGTTTCTAGTCACATTAAAAGTATGTTTTTACTTTCTGTGTCGATTCGTAGATGAATTAAAGAAAGGGGTAAATCAATTTACATGAAAATGATAAAACAACCAACTTTGAAATCTCACTACAAATTGGCTAAATTGCAATGGATTTGTAAACATATGTTATATAGACCCAAGTGGTATACTATGATATACATTAATGAAAAGAAGTGGAATATGAATGGTCCAAATGGGCGCACGACTATTTGCACGACTCGCGTAAAGAGCCTGGGACTTGCTTTAGTCAACAACAAGGAGGTGACTATTTAATGATTTGGTCCTCAATTTGCTTTAAAGCTCGAGTATCTCTGGAATTATTCAATGGTTGTGAAGCTGCGCAAGACTACATACATACGTTGGAGAACAATTTACAGTTATTTGGGGAACTTTTAGCTGGCCCAAAGTATTATTTTAGCAAGATAATGCATCTATTCATGTTGCATACAAAACAAAAACTTTGATTAACTCTCAAAATATTACTAATCTCAACTGCCCGGCGTGTAGCCCTGATTTGGACCCAATCGAAAACTTTTGTGACATAATATCGCGTAAGGTTTATGCAAAATTTTGCTATACTTTTATATTAATGGCTTTGAGCTGTTGCTGAACGTGTTTGGTACAAAATAGACCCCCATGTGACGCAGGATTTAGTTTCTCCGATGGAAAATCACATTCTTACACTAACTGCAGACAATGTGGGTGCAACTCGATTTTAATTTAAGGTTATTTTTCTGTAAATATACAGATCGTCTAAACTTTTGCCACAATGTTAATTCCCCTTTTTTTTTTTTTTTGTCATAATATATTATGTAAAGGTATAATTTAAAATTTATTGTTTGTGCAGAAAGGATAAGTCACAAGTAATGTAAAACAGATGAATTACAAAAATTCGTTACGTATTTCTGAATATAGAAGCGTAATCGATATTGTCTAAACTCTTACTCAGCACTGTAAATACCTTGTATTTATATTCTAATTCTCCGTATTTTACAAAATTTTATCATTGGGGCTATGGCAGGTTTTGAGATAACTTTTAAAGCCCTTACTTCCTCCCTCCCCTATGAGTCCCGACAGAGCAGGGTCACCCAAATTTTAAAAAAATCATTTCATTATAGTGCTTATAATTTAAGGTTAAACATGTGTATTATTATTAGACTTTTTTAAATATGCGATGTATAATTAGGTGCGCTATTTTCCGCCTACCCAATCTGTACGTACGGATATACTATCAAAAATATCATACATGTGCTTTTGTGTGTATCATAAACTAAATGTTGGCTACATTTTTGTTATTCTCAGAAAGGAAAAAAAATTCTTAATTGTGTTGTAAAAAAAGAATAATTTATTGTCACATTTTTACTTTCTTCTATCTTGGTCCATTTGGATCCAAGAAACTCAAATTAAATGTCAAAAATGGGTGTTACTAATTGAAAATTCAAAGTTGATATAATTTTTTTAATGTAGATGACTTCGAAAGCATAATTTATACACAATAATAATTAATAAACATTATGCTCAGTCTGAATCCTAGAGTTTATGATTATTTTTGGCATAATCAGTTCAGAATAACCCCCTTCATTCCACTTATCACCATTGAAGCTCTGGAAATTGGTAACTAAAAACTAAGAATTTTTTTTTTTTTTTTTTTTTTGCTACGCGTGAAATAGAGTTTCTGAAATGCTGCAAAAAGTTCAACCTTCTTTAAAAACTAAATATTTTTTTAACGTAATAAGATTTGTTTATCAGTCAGTTAAATATGAGATAAATTTAACTTCTGTTACAATCTGACAGTAATTACTTTTGCGAGTCAGATATTTTGTAGCAAGAGGCATTTTGTTCTATCCTTAAATCATGACTTTATCTATATACAAAATGCTAAATTTATGTTTCACTGTTACAAATTTGGTACAGTGCAATTTATGCTGCGGTGGCGTATTAACGCCACTGCAGCATAAATTGTACTGATGTGCCAATAAAGAGTAATCTCGTTGTTTGCACGCGCATACAGTTATCGTTTGGATTTCTTGTTGCCTTGTTGTTTGCTGGTTTTTGATGCTTGTTTTGCACAAAAACAGATCAAGATGCAATTTTATTTTTTTCAGGAGCGATGATACAGAAGTTAAACTCTATATCGGGCCATTTTCCACCGAAATCAGACTAACTGCTTTGTTTTTAAATAATGTGTTTTCAATTTTGAAAGTGTTTTATTTTATGATTTGTCGCAAAAATTTTAGGTGTAGATTGGTGATACTTAAAAACCATCAAATCTGTAGCTGCGGTGGCGTTAATACGTAAGTATCCAAAATTTATACAAAAAGAAATGGTCTAATGAAGATTAACTTTATTACACTAAAATAATTTACAGAACACTCTTCCCATGATTTTCAAAATTCTTTTGATAATTCAGGGGCGATTGTGTTCAGGTTATATACCTGAATTCAGGTATTTTGTAAATTTACAGTACCAAAATTCCAGTTTTTATGATAGTTCAATTCTTAAAATAAAATATCAATTTCATATGATTGCTAAAAATAACACTGATAAACAAATTTTAACGAATTTTCGATTTCTCTATATACGTTGGGTGTTTCTTATAGATTTCAAGCTGCTGAAAAAGAATATGTTTGTAAAAATTTTCTATCACCCTCCAATTTTGAGAAATTTCATTAATACCTTTTGGAGTATGTAGGCATCGTATAGGCATTATAATTATATTATATTATTCTCTTTCATGCATTTGATTCACACAAACATTCCTTTTTCTTATTATAACGATAGAAGATACAGCAAACGAGTAGAAACATATGTCCCCCTAATAAATTTTATGTTAGCGACCTTTAACAGACAGCTCTATCCACCCCTACAGTAATTGACTTTAACGCAGATCCCTGACAGTGGAAACTTATTTTTCGGGGCAAATATACTACTATTTCTTTGTTCTGTAAGACTTTTTAATTAAGTTTTGATTACAATTACCGTATTTTTCTTTACAATATGTAAAACATGTCTAGAGGATGCGTTAATGAGCCCGATTCTTTTTGCTGTGTGTGCGGGGAGCTGACTTTGAAAAAGCATTGATGCGCCTATCATATGTACTTTGGATATAAAGTAGGTGAACGAGATAAGAAATAGGCACCTCGTTCTTGTTATACACAATGTTCTACAAACCTCCGGACGTGGATGAAAGGTACAAAAAAGTGTATGTCCTTTGCTATAAGCATGATATGGTACATACCGAAGGATCAAGTAGCTGACTTCTACTAATGTATTACAAAAATTAAAGGATTCTTTGCAAGAAGTAAACATAAAATTAAGTACACGAGCTTAGATTCAGCAATGTGACCAGCATTACATAATGATGATTTACAAATACCGAAACCTCCAGAGAATTTTACATATGATGATGTAGCAGTAGAAATGGAAATCGATGAAACTGAAACTTCTTCTACATCTGACATGAACTATTCTCCTGGCATAAACGAAGAACCACGCCAAATTACTCAAAAAGAATTAAATGATTTTGTGAGAGACTTAAATTTATCAAAGAAAAACTCAGAATTACTTGATCAAGATTGCAAGGTTGGAATCTCCTTAAAAACAATACAAAGATATCTATTTATCGAGATTGTCATAAGAAATATTCAGCATTTTTTTAAAGAAAAGATGATTTATGCTATTGTAATCATATAAGTGGCTTATTGTCTGCTTTAAATTGTCAATATAACTCGGAACAGTGGCCTATAAGAGAGCAGCCACAGATAAGACATTTACCGCTACATGAAGTATGAAATTTCTTATTAATGTCATTTCTTTACAAAAAATCTATATTTTTCTGTAACTTTATAAAAAATGCATACTTTCAGTGTTTTAAATATTAATTTTAAGCTTAATAAAAGTTTATTTAAAACTTTGTCATTACTAAAATACCAAATGATAAATTTCATAAGGTGTATGTGTTGAATAAATACTACAAAATTGAGATTTTCAGGATTTTGAATTTTTTAAAAATCTGTGGGTGATGGAAACTTTTTAATAGCATATTCTTTCACAGCACCACCTAAAATATAAAAGTCACCACATACTTAGTTAGAAACAGAAACCTTGTTTATCAGTGTAATTAAAGTTTATATATTATGTAATTTGGCCTTCCTGTTATAAATATGTTGTCTTTCCCCCTTGTTCCCATACAGAAACATTTTCTCGCAAAAATTTCAGATATTTTTTCATGAGCCCACAATCCCCCTGATAATTAGAGTTCAAGGGAAATATTTAAATTTCGATAATCAAGATAAATGTCCCACGGATTTTATTCCTCGAAGTTGCAGGATTTTGTGTCCAGCGTGTTTTATTATTATTATTTAAAAAATCTATTACAATTTCTCAATATGATCATCATTTTTTTAAATAATAGATCTTTCCATGATTAAATTTAACATTTTTAAATTTGAAATACATACTAGAATTTCCTTATAGATATTTACCTATATTTATTTATTTATAGATACCTTATAGAACCACGGAAAAATTGTCATTAAATAGAGTGAATATTACTAACCGAAAATTGTGTTGTAGATTTTGTGAATTTTAAAAAAAATCACTCGCTGTTTCATTTCAAAGCTTGCAGAATCCAAAAGTGTCAACAGGTTTAGATTCCTCTTAAACAAAGATCATGTTTTCAAATCAACAACAAAATGTTTTTTACCATCTTATATTTTTGTCTTTTTTTCGCAAATTATTTTCATAAAGCATGTTTTAATTATAGGTGCATTCAGGTCTGACTTTAAAGGGGGAGGAAAAACAAGGTATCAAGACCTAAAGTAATGATAATTTGCAAATTATTTGGTGAAAATCTAACCCAGGGCGCCATGGCTATTAAAATTTTTCTTGAGTGCATGTTTTCTCTCTCAATCGTATGCAGAGATGATTACTTTGGTTTCCTATTCTAAAATTGTTTCAATCTATCTTTAATTTTTTTGTTGTGAAAAAAAAAAAAAAAAAAAAAAAAAAAATTGTGTTGCTTGTTTTTGAGTGAGGATTATTCCCTTAATGAATTCTCAAAAATTAGTACACTAGTCAGAATACATGTGTTCAATAAGAAAAAGAATATTTGAGCAGCTTAAGAATTTAGGCGTGCAAGGTTTTCTTGAGACAATGGTGCACCGGCCAGCGGGCCAGTCTGAGCCTGCCCGTGACCTCCCTTTAGGATCTGCCGTTACACTTACATATATCCTTTTTTTGTACATTCACAATCATTTTACTTTTCTCATTTAACAATTACCATGAACATTTTTCTATTAACTATCTTTTTTTTTTTTTTTTTTTTTTTTTTTTTGATTTAATAGTATTTAAAAAAGTTTTAGTTTATTTTCTAATACAAAATTTTATGCCAAATAAATAAATACATTTTTTAATTATAGCTACTAAAGTTTTTGTTTTTGCAGTTATGGTAATGATAATAATAATAATAATCTTTGTGATGATAATAATATTTAATTAAATTCAGACCCAAACAGAGAGTAGTAGAGTGGTTAAACATTACCAGGGCCTGGCTCGTCTAGCAGTCTTGGCTTCAGTTATAAAAACAAGCACAAATATATGAAAATTCATTTTTATCAAGAAAGTTTCGGCATGGTGCCTCTGTTTTTACGACATGCTGATTTCATACATGCAAATAGGAATTAATCAAATAGAAGGTTGAATAAAATCACAAGAAGGTTTAGCATTTTTTTTCTTTCATATCTTCAGTCAAATGAAAAGTCATGTGATCATGTACGTTTGATAAATGAATCATGACAATGAATCATGTACTTTTAGAGTAATACTTAACCTATTATTTTTCATAAATTATTCTAAAAAATCAGCCGAATACTTATAAGTATTCGGCCGAAACCGAATATTCGGTTTACATGCCGAATCACCGAATACCAAATCAACTATTCGGTATTCGGTCAATCCCTAAATAAAATGCCTTGGTTTGCCTTATTATTTTCTGTTTTTCTTCCTCTTTATTTGAATGAAATAATAAAAGATTTATATTTTAAATGAAATGAATGCAATATAAAAACTTGCTAGATTATGGCAAGAACATTGTTTGTCAATATATAAACTGTGGCTAACTAATAAAAAATGTAGTTTTTCACATGGAACTGTTCTAATATTAATAAAATACAATAAAGTATGGCAAGAAGGAACTCCTAAGGATTTTTTTAAAATGTGTGTTTACGTGTGCTTTATTAATTTTAATATGTATAATGTTATGGTTATGATATTCTTTTTATTGGGACTGTGATATTCCTTCTTGATCATTAATGCAGGATTTTTTGAGACAGCCCTATCATTACATCAGAAATTTCATGGCTTTGGTCAAAGAAATACTATATAATTATATTTGCTGAGTGAAATCTATCAACATTTTTTAGTGTTTAAACTGTACCATCAAATTTATTTTAAGAAACATATCTACAGCACAGATTTAATTTGTTCAGGCTAATATTAAAAGAATGCTGAATTCTTTAGAATAGTGATAAATGCTATAGAGGGAATTCTTATATGCTGGCATTTTATTAACTTATGAATATTAAAGTACGAATATGTTAAATTTCTCAATATCATTGATCTTACTCTAGCATTTGGTTTACTTTCTAATTTAATAAATTCTAATTCAGAAATAAAAAGAAGTAACAGAAATTTTAAATATAATATTGAGTAAAAAAAAAATTCATTAGAGAAGCAGAAATTGAAAAGGAAGTAAAATTCACAAATAAGTTGTGATAACATCTACAATGAATCCTTCATGCTTTTGTTAATAATAATAATAGTAATAATAATAATAATAATAATAATAATAATAATAATAAAAGCGTTCTGGTTCGGCATTACAGCCTAATATATTAAAATACAATTTTATCTTTTAAAAAAGGAGCGTTTTAGTTCGAATTACAGCCTAGTATATTAAAATACGATTTTATATAAATAATATTTATATATAAATAGATGAATATACAATAATCGTTAAAAGTGAAACATTAAATAAATATGCAATTTTCCGCTCGCAATATGTCAATCAATCGTCATATTTTTTGTAATTATAAATTTTCTTTACTCCAAAGTAAATAAGTTGAGTAATAAAACAATTTTTTTATTACACCTGCTTATAAAACTTTTTTATATATTTTTAAATTATTGATAATCATAATTTTTCATGTTGATTTAATTATTATTCTGAAATAATATTATAGTATGTGATGTTTCATATAACTTGTGATAATAATTTGTTGTTTACATCTATAATATGGCAACAAAAATGCCAGAAAATCGCCAAGTAAAACGCCAAATCTCCCGTTTCATTAGGGGTGATGACGTCACTTATGTAGAAAAACAGGAAAAACACGTGATCGCTGCCATTCGTTGGATTGCCCTATGTTCCAAATGCTTAAAACTAGCCAAAAGTGACTAAAATCCATTTGTTTTTTCAAACATTTAGGGAGTGAGTGCGGTCCGCATATCGCTATCTGCTTCTAATAATGTACATAGGTAAGCAAAGTAAAAGAAGAAGAAATATTAGTGCCAGCCAATCTATCATTTTTTTTCTATTATTATCAAACTAATACTTTTTCTTAAAGTTATGATCATCTTCTTTTGGGATATCGTGTAACTGGAACAGATATGAGCAGTACAGTGTACATAATTTATGCATACCTGTGTATGAAGTTTAGTACTAGCTACTTCCACATTATCCACAAAAAATCCTGTAGATAGATAGAATGGGGCACCCGAGAACGATGCTTGCCCCAGAGACCCCCATACCTTTGTTAGATTTATTAAAATAGAGCTTATTTTTATTTTTAAAACTAATGTTCATTTTTTTCAGTCTCTGAAAACACATCACCAACATTGGGCTTCACTGTTAAAAGAAAAAGAACTGTTTCTAGCAAAAAGGAGCTCACCCTTCTTCTTTTTACTTTTCTCATGCTACTTGTAAGATGATCTCATGTTTAAAGTAGAAAATAAAAAATACTTTTGCTGCAATTTTTCCGTGAGAATTTTTGCACGAAGTCATGCAAGTATAGCCTAAAGTGCTTGTTAAGCGCTTCTCCGATCACTTGGAAGCTGCCCAATGGGAAATAATGCATTTTTAATAACAACTGCACCATGAATTAATATTTTGGGTATTGTTGAAATCATTGGATGTAGAAATATACGCATAAGAGAGCAGTGCCTAATGCATATTCCCCGTATTTTTCGCGGTAAATTGTATGTTAGCATGATATTGTCTTGAGTATGACTTTTAAGCGGTTTATTACGTCATAATTAACGCCTGCTATGTCAGAAGCGAATTTTGGGTTTAAAAAAACCTCCTTGTTTGTATTACCATCATTTATATTGCCAAAATTTGCTCTTGGTATGCAGGGCCGTAGCCAGAGGGGGGCCAGGTCGGGCAAAGCCCGACCTGGAAAAAGTTTTGCCCGACCTAGCGCAAAACTCCACATTAAATTTCTAAGAAAACAAAGGAAAAAAACATTAAATTCATATTTTTTCCAGTTTTTATTCAAAATTAAATTCGACATTTCGGTCACTCAGAATGCGATAATTTTATCACTGAGTATTTCCTTTTAAAAAGCTTTTTTGTAATACAACAATGAAATTTCCGTTTTTCTTCCTTCATGCCAATTTTCTCCTTCTACCCCTAAATTTAGTTTTTAGTCTGGAAACAGTAAAAAAGCTTTTTTCTCTCTCAGACCTCTGTCAAAAATTGAGGAGTTCTGGATTCCTCGCTTTTTCGCTTTGTAGGAATTATTCTACACCGCTCCAAATTGAACAAATCTGGATTAGTTTATTAGCTAAAGATTCGTCTCTTTGTACAACTGTGTCACCATATGAAATTTATCGTTAGAAGGCTGGCTGAAATCGGGGGATTCTGAAATTACGGTGAACTAGTTTACAATATTGTTTCCTTTACAGTTAGTTGTCTGTTTCATGTAAACTTGATCTGATTACAATAAATAGCAAATGTCACACATTAGGACTTTTCTCTCTCTTTTGTTACGCTTACTTGTTTGCTTTAGAAGAGGGTCCTTTAAAAAACCCAATACGCTTTTTGATGTCTTTTTTTTTTCTTCTCACCATTCATGAACATACAAAAGAATCAGGGGTGACCATCCCCCCCAAACCCAATGACGCAAATTCCCCCCCCACCCCCCCCAAAAAAAATCTTCATATTTTAACATTGACACCCTCCCCCCTGAATAAAATATCAATTGTAAAATATATTCTACTTATAACCTACTGCACATTAAAAAAATAGCGAGTTGAGCATAGCGGAATAAATTCATATTGAACCTTATCTAGAATTTAAAGAAAGAAAATACAGGAACATTTCTCAAAATTCAATGTTGAAAAAAATTAAAAGTACAAAAGATAGCGAGTTGAGTATAGCTGAATGAGTTCTTACTGCCCTTATCTAGAATTTAAAGGAAAAAAAAAAACACAAGCACAATTCTAGAAATGAAATGATGAAAAAATTTAAAAGTGATATTAAAAAAATCAAGATTTTTTTTAACAGTTAAGAGAGAAAAAAAAAAGAAAAGAAAAGAAATATTAAGAATTTAAAAATCCCCCCCCCCAAATGTACTTTTTCTCAAAATCCCCCCCCCCCAAATTAAATTGTATCACGCATCTTGCGTCACCAAACCCCTCTCTGGGCACCCCTGAAAAGAATAATAAAAATGTGAAGCCAATGAACAAACACAAAAATTATAGGTGTTATTCACCATAAAGAAATGTAATTACTATGAAAAATTATCATTTATCAATATAACTCCCATCAAATTTCGTATTTATATATTTCATATTTAAATAATATAAATTTAAATTTCAAATAAGAAATTTACAGAATTATTTTTTTAATATACATGTATGTCTTACTTTTTTCATTCTTTTGTGAGATTTTACAAGTAGCAATTAGCGAAGGAAATTATTCCCATGTTGCATGTATTTCGCTTTAAATGAATTTTATATGGCGTAATATAAATAATTTTTATCTTAAAGTAAAAACATCTTCAAGGAATGACATAATAACAATCAATAGTAAAGTAAAGAAGAAAAGGAAAAATGTAACTATATAATTTAATTAACATTAACTTTGATTTTATGATAAAATGTTTTCTCTTTCATAAAATGTTACTATTTAATTTTCTTTAAAGGGGATTTAAGCGCAAATAGCCATACAATATGGTACAAGTAGGTTAAAAAAAAAAAACTCATACATTTTCCTGCATAAAATAAATAAATAAATAAATAAAAATCAGCTAATTAACAGCATAACAAATTAAATCCTTCATGAACATTGACTCCAGGTAGTTGGGAGTAGAGATGGGAATGCTCGGAAAAATTGGGAAAAAAACCGGGTTTTTTCGAAGGCTTATTTTTCAATTTTTCCGAACTGGAAAAATTGAAATTTCATTTATGAAATAATATAGTGAAAATTTTGTAATAATTCATTCTCATACTTTTTATTTTATTTATTTGTATGTTGAGTGTCCCACATGAAAACTTTAATGTGGGTAATCTGATCTCTGAGCAGAAATCTGTTTGAGAACACTTGAAAGGATCCTTCACATTTTTTTCTTGTTTGAGACACAAGACCCTTTGCAAAATTTCTCTTGAAAATAGACATTTCAGAAAAAAGTTTAATCTACAAATTGAATCTTTCGCAAATGCAGTGATTGAAGGAAAAAAAAATCTCATACCATATAGCAGCTGAATCTTATCAAGTTGTATATATGCATAAATAACCTTATTAAAAATGTCTAAATAGGACTCTAAAAATAGTAATAATTTCTTATTCACAAATTCTATATACAAGAAATTCACAATTTCACAAAAACAGGATTACATGAAAAAAATCTAAATGTATAATTAAATGCAACTTCTCTTTTTAAAAATTAATTCATGTGCAAAATTATTTCAATAATATTCCAATTAACAGAAATGGTAAAATTAAAAATTTAACATAAAATTTGAAGCATGCATTTATTACTTTTTTCTATCTTTTCAAGAAGTAAGTATTGAATTCGTGAAAATTTTGACTTCCAGTTTTTGGTGTATTTAAACATTTTAGAAGGTCCTGAACACGATTTGATAGTTTTTGAAAAATATCTGTCACTCTGTGAGTCTGCATGGGACAAAAATTTTATGGGCACTCAATCTCAAGAACTGATGCACATAATTTCACAAAACTTTAGATGCAGTTACACCTTGATATAAACTTGAGATGTTTAGTTATTAGTGTATATCGCCCAACTGATGGCGCTGCTACGCTGCATTATTCATAATTTCTACAATAGTTCTATCTCAAGAATTAATGTATGTATTTCCATAAAACTTCAGATTAAACTAATCTTTGATATAACTTTGTGCACATTACTTTTTGGTGTAAATCGCTCAACAGATGACGCTGCTATGCTGCATTATTCATGATTATCGCAATAGCTCTATCTTAAGGAGTAAAGGACGATTTTTTTATCAAACTACAGATTCAGACAGTTCCTGATATTTATTAAGGTTGTTTAATTTTTGGTGTAAATTGCCCTATAGGTGACACTACTATGCTGCATTTTTTCAAGATATCGTTATAGCTGATTAATTCAATGTTTTTTCAAGGTACTGAATTTAAAATTGACTTCCATAATGTACAGTAATGTTGCAAAAACATGGGCAAGTTTGCATTAGAAAAGTACAACTGTGATGGAAAAAAAAACCATATTTTATTACAAGTAAATACATTCCAAATTATACTTTCCTTCTTGATTAAACTTTGAATTTAAGTAGTTTTCTAAAGCATAGTAGAAGTTTATCTCACTGTGTAACTGCTTTTGGTATTTCCTCTCAAATAGCAAGCATTTTCTATTTGTAGTGTTCTGTTTTTATAACTTTTGAGTTCCATTCTTAGAAATATGAAATTACCATATGGAAACATTATTGAATATGGTTTCTTACTCAAGAATAGAATACCAGATTTCAGCATAAAAAGAAAAAAATTACGTTTAATTAAACTTTAAAAAAAAAATATTTTTCTGGTTTCAGTGAGTAAAAATCTAACAGTCAATAAATCCTATGCTATTTTTTAGTTGCAGACCTGAGTAAGCTACACTAAAACTTAGTTTTGTTTGAATTTAGATAAAACTAAATCAAAACTTTGAGTTAAGATTGGAAAGCTATATCAAAACTAAACATATCTTTTAAAGGAAATAAAATTATAATTGTAAGAAAAAAGTGTAATAATATAAAAATATACATTTTTTTTAAACAAACAATGGCATTTTTTTATACTGATATTGATAATAATGACAAAACTGCAACAATTTCTTTAAACTAGTATCATTTACTTTTATCATTCTATACTTATGTAAATGGAATGCATAATTTATTTCATTCCAAACTGCAGACTTATTGGCTCTGGTTCTTACATTAGGTCAATTGGTAGTTAAAAACATGTAACTGAAAAATCATTTCAACAGAGGTATGATATAAGAAATAATACTGTTTTAAAAATTCTTAAGCTGTAAAAAAAAAAAAAAAAAAAAAAAAAAAACTATTAAAGGCTTTGCTATTTTCTTTTTATTTTGTAATATAAAGTGAAAATAATTTTCATTTAATACAAATAAATGGGAAAAATGTTTATTATTTAATATTCTCTAAGAAAATATAATTTATTTGGGAGAAACAGTTATAAAAAGTCAATTTTTCCGTTTTTTCCCGAAAAAAACCGGTAAAAAACCAGTTTTTTTCCGCTACTTATATTTTTCCGGAAAATTTACATCTCTAGTTGGGAGTACATAGAAATAAAAGAACCTTTAGAAATCGCTATAGAATTTTTTACAAGGGATACTCCCCTTCCCCATGTGAAAATATAAAGTACATAATAATAGATCTGTCCGTTCATTTCTTCGATTTTCTCCCTTTTCACTAAAATTTTAAAAAGTTGGTGCTTCTGAGATAAAACAATTATTATTTCAAATATAAATAATACAATATGTTAGGTTACTCAAACAATTTTACAAATCGAAATTTATTACTTACTGGCACATTTGTAAAGTCATTTTTATTCTTAAATTCAAAAATGTTACAGGTGTTTTTGTTAAGAGACGGAGAATGGTATTTCTGCACTTTTTCTTAAAAGTAAAACAATTTTCAAAGTAGTCGTCTAAGTTGCCATTGTAAGCCAATTTTTGCAAGGAAACAGTTTGATAAAAACCATCATAAGATAAATATCAATTGAAACTCAAAGTGTAATGTATTTATTGAAAACTGAAAAAGAATAATTCCAAATCACTTAAGTAATTGGCTGTTATTTATTGAACAATACGATGGCGCAAATTTGTAAAAGAAATTCGTATATTCGGCCCTGAAAAATAGAGACGTTTGATTGAAATATTGGGTCGTTCGGAAAGTCGTGTTCGTTTGGGAAAATTAATTAGTACCGAAAAAGTCTGTCATTTAATTATTAGATATTGTTTCCGATATCTAATATATAGTAAATAATGGGCAAATTTTTCCGGTACGAACTGATTTTCCCAAACAGACACCACTTTCCGAAAGACCCAATATATGATAATAGAGAGAGATAAAGATACATATACTTTTGTTCCATGCTATAATTTAGAACAGAAATAAACACTGTTTTTACAGTGCGTTTTGTGCTTAAAAGTATTCTCAAATATAAAATGTTGTTTAATATATATGTATCTAATGTATGTGTGTGCGTGCATATAGAAAACTGCTTTTCTCTCCCCTACATATTTGAGTTGTCCTAACTCTGCATTATTAATTATTAAAAATAAATGCATAATACATTAAATCATTTATTTATGGAATTAATTTCATTTTTTATTAAATGTCACACTTTGAAATATAAGGGATTTTTGAATAAATACCTTCCGGGATGATAGTAAACTAAAATTAAGTTAAAAATGCCCAATTTGATAACCTTTTAAAAATTATCCTGTGTTTTATAGAATTTTTGAAAGTGTTTGATTTCAATGCTACAACAAAAGTTTACTCTACAGCAAAATTGTTAACTTCTATTACAGAACTGCGATTTATCCTCTTACAAACAGGTACAAGAGGAAAGTTTTAATTCGTGTTATTGTATTAAGAATTTGTGGTATAATTTATCGTAGTGTTAACAATATTTTCATAAATTTTGTGTCAATTTAATATTTTTTCATAAAAATCCATTTAAAAAGTTTATGAAAATACAGTGTTTTTAAGCTTTTTTTATGTTTTCTATAATTTACGTTTTTTTCAAAATTTTACAGAATAACAGATAATAAAACAGGCATTAGAGTTAGGCATTAGATTTAATCTATTGTAAAAGTTAGAACTCTGAATTTGACGCCCCTTGCAAGGTTTTTTTTCCCCTTCATTTTATCGCATTTGTAATTAAGATTATACAATTTTAAACTAGCTTCCTAGAGATTTGACCTCTAACAAATTGCTTGTTTAAGGATCACCAAAGCAGCCGAATTGTTTATCACTCTTTGGTACTATGCTATTCAGTGACTTTCTTTCATTCACTGGAACGCATACCGTCTGTGGTCTGAAATTGCGCTTTTTTCTTTGAAATATTTATTAAAGAGCTTAAGGGATTATTTTTCTAAATAAAGAAATACTGTGAAATGTTTTCTAAAGGTTGGTTTTTGACAATTTTACAAAGGGACGAATGGACGAATTGGATCTAGAGATCCAATTTGCCTCCCTGTGATTGTGCGGCTCTTTGTTTGTACCGAGCCAAATCGCTCCGGAAATTTTTTAATTACCTGACAGCGAGTTTAAGAAGTAAATAGAAACTCATGAAACCTCGCTTAAACACTTTGCACAGTTAAACACCCAGCTGCAGAATTTTTTTTTCTGTAGTCTGCAACATAAGTAAAAATTTAAAAAACAGTCTGCAGACCAATCCCTCGCATTACATCATATGCACTCAAACCTCCAAAATATTTGTGATTGACATAAAAGAAAAATATAATTTTAAAAAGAAGTTGCCTTTGTTCTCAGAATTTTTAACACTTCATACATTGTCCGAAAGAGGGTGCTCCCCTACAAGTGCTCCCCTTTGACAAAAATTGCGGGTTTTTCACGACCTTTTGACGAAATTTGTATTTTTTTTCGCGTTTTTTACAAGATTTGACTATTTTTCCGATCTTTTGACGAAAACTGCTATTTTTTCGCGATCTTTTGAAAAAATTTGTCGTTTTTTCGCGATTTTTTGGCGAAAACTGCCGTTTTGTCACGATCTCTTGAAGAAATTTGCCGTCTTTTTTCGTGACCCTTTGAAGAAATTTGCAGTTTTTTCGTGATTTTTTAACGAAAACTGCCCTTTTTCGCGATCTCTTGAAGAAATGTTCTGTTTTTTCGTGATTTTTTGATGATATTTACCGTGCTTTCGCGATTTTTTGAAGAAATTTGAAGTGTTTTTGCGTTTTTTGAAGAAATTTGCCATTGTTTCGTGATCTTTTTACGAAAATTGCCGTTTTCTCGCAATCTTTTCACGAAATCTTCCGTTTTTCGCTATCTTTTGAAGAAATTTGCCGTTTTTTTCACGATATTTTGAAGACATTTTCCTTTTTTGTGATTTTTTTGACGAAAACTGTCGTTTATTTGTGATCGTTTGAAGGAATTTTCCGGGTTTTTTTTTTGCGATTTTTTGAAAAAATTTGGCGTTTTTTGCGATATTTTGAAGAAATTTGACGTTTTTTCGTGATTTTTTGAAGATATTTGCCTTTTTATGCAATGTTTTGGAGAAACTTGCCGTTTTTTCGTGATCTTTGCACGAGATTCGCGTGTTTTTCGCGATCTATGACGAAATTGATTTCTTTTCGAAGACTATTTGTTGAAATTCGCGATACATGTTATATCCTAATTTTTGGATTTAGGACCGATTTTTTTTTTTTTTTTTTTTTTTTTTTGGTACATTTTTAACAGTTAAAAAATAATCCGCAGACATTCCCAAGAGTCTGTGACGTGCGTTGCATTGCAGCGTTCCGCCGATTCTGTTTCCGAGGTTAAACCATTTTGATTTTTAGCAGCTATTTAGTCTTTGGTTACAGAGTGAAAAAGGGCGGTTAACTTTTTCATTGTTATGCATTTGGAGAATGTTAGTGCATGCGAAACATTGTACAAATTTTGTGAAAAAAATTGTGAACAAAACTGTGCATTTAGCAAATTGTACTTAAAAGTATTATTAATATAAGCGAACATAGTACATGTATACATTTAAATTATTTAATATAAAAAAATAGCAATTTATTTGCGCTAAACTAAAAATATGTATTTAACATTTTTTTCCTGTGCTTCTGAAGAAACTTTAAAAATTTCACTCTGGTTTTAGAAATTCCTCATATTTTAAGTGAAAAAAATCCATGAAATCGCAGTACATGTGTTTGAAGAACTATGCATAAAAGATTAACAAAAAGTGGAAAAATAATCTGCCACCCCTGGAAAAACTTTTGCCCTACCTGGCAATATTGTCTAGCTACGGGCCTGTTGGTATGTTTACCAGTAAACCAGTTTCTTTGCGAAGTCTTTTCTGGATGTCGAGGGGTTTTTTTTCTGTGTTTGTGTCTTCCGCTCTCTATATTTCTTTATTGGCAACTTATAAGCGAAATTGAGAAAGCTTTCAAAATTTACAATTCTAGCATGTAAAATTTAAAGGACAAACTGAAAGGGTTCAGAATTAATTTCTATTTGAATATCAATTTTGTTGAAGTGCTTAGAAGTTGTACCACATATGTAGCATCGACTTGTGGATTTTCTACAAGGCGCATCTTTGAAGATCTTGCCATCTACCATTGTCATGATAAATACGTAAATGACTGAGAACATGTGCTCATTTAATTTAACATCACTGGTGTTTAGTGTCATCGCAAAATGCTTTATAAAGTTAGTTTTTTAATTCGCAACATCCGTATTTTCTTTGACGGAACGAAATCTTATAAAACGGCAACATATGACGGGTATCTCAAACGTTCTGTTTAACCAAAAATAATTGTTTTTCAGAAATACGTCTTCCGTCTTGTTAGATTTTAACTACCTCTGCTTAATTTGTGATTTAAAGTGTGGGGAATAGTATTTTAAGATCTCAATTTCGTCTTCTGTGTAAACTTCACGCGATATTAGTTGATCTTTTAAGAAATTTAATTTATCTTCTAAACTGGACAAATTAAAGCTCTGCGTTTGATCAAACAAATATTTACGGGCTAAATTCCTTACTACCAAGGCACCTTGTGAACTTAAAATAAAAATATTTTATTTTAGAATGCTATTTACGATAACTTTTTTTCTATATTTGGAGAAAAAAGTTCAAAGCAGCAAGACATACACATCCGCGCTTTTCCGCGGCAGTTTTTTTATTTTTTTTATTTTTCACTACTCAAGGCTTCAAACTTTTCATTCAGTCAGAAATTATAACAGGATGCGACTGGGCAGTACAACAAACACTCGTTTAAGTAAAATATTTTAGAAATAATCTTACTGTAATAAGAGGGTACCTTCAAAATACAACTAAACTTCACAATGATAAAACAACAAAAAATGTATTAAAATTTTGCATAATTATCTGTTGTATCAGGATCCATCAGAAATCCGTATCCGACACTAGACTATTTGTAGCCGAATCATATTTTGTTATATAACTATCCCCTTCCTCCCTGGCAGTAGGGAGGTATGAAACACATTTAAAACTTAAAATTTCCCTAATTATAAAATTGTTTTTGTATATTATGTTTTTATATTGTTCAGGGACATTTAAAAGTGTTTCATCTTGTATACTATGTATTGAAATTTTTGCATTTGTATTAAACAAAGTTTATTTTCTGATTTTTATAAAAAGTGTACCATTTCTCCCCACTCTCCTCTACTATTTGAGTCCAGTTCTAAAAGAGCAAAAAAGCTTTGTGAAATTCTGTGTATTTGTATTATCTTGATATTTTTTTTTTTTTTTTTTTTTTTTTTTTTTAATTTGATGAATCATTCAAAAGTATTTATTTATATAACAACTGTATTTATTTATATAATGATATTTTTATAATTAAAAAAATAATTGAAATTTTTCTCCGCCCTCCTCATTTTCTTTAAGAATTCATTATTCCTAATTTTATATATTTTTTTAATTTTCCATCTTTATAAAAGTAATATAATTGTCTATAAAAACATACATTGCATTTTTCCTTATGCTTAATTATAGAAAATTAAATAAAACCCCTTGGTATTACATTGCTAGAACTGATTTTATGTTATTTATAACATTAATATTTATGTGTATTTTATTATCTAAGATTGCAGATGTCTAGGTTAAAAAAAAAATTCCGCTACTTCTCATAAAATAAATATAAACTTGGGCTTTTATGTAAGTACAAGGTTTTTCTCTTGGAGCTTATTTTCTGAAAATAAAAATTATTATAATGAAATATAACATTTTGTAATGAAAGATGAAATTCAGTAACTCAATTTCGGATAAAGCTTTACTAACTTTTTGGATAGATTTCCACACACATATGCATTTTCGGAATGCTAAATACTTAGGCAAGTATAGAGCTCATCAGTGTGACGTCACAGACATCTCAACCCCGCATTTCCATGGTAACTGGGTCAATACAAATCGAAAGAGTTTAGAGTTTGTTAGAGGTGCACGATATACCTTCAAAAAAAGTCTTTCAATATGAAATCAGATACCGTTCAAAGGCTGATTGTTGATTTGCTGAAGTTTTAAAAGCCATCCGCAAGTGTTTGGGCCGAATTGTAACTTGTTTAAATCAGTTTCAGTGTTGAATTTTTAGCTTCACGATAAAACAAAATATTTCATCTCAATCTTTTTTTTAACTCTGTGGTTTGTTTTGAACCAATTTCTGGGGTTGTGACGTCACCACTGATGAGCTCTATTGCCTTCATTATGAAGGAACCGAGTTACTCTTAAAATTATAAGGTGATTTTTCAAGTGTCATTTGTCTCAGCTGCGTTCAAAGAAATCCTGCTAAAGTTTTTTTTTTTTTTTTTTTTTTTTTTTCAAATAGAGTTGTTTTGTTTGCAAATTACACATATTGCAAACTAACAATCACAAAAAAGGATTTTGAGAAGGGGACCTGTTGTATTAAGAGTAATTTCAAGAAAGGGATTATTTTATTAAAATGGATTTTTTCGATGGGGTTCTAAATTTTGCCTACATCCGTCTCCTGATATTACAAATAATCTTTTGAAATGTTTGTGTGTGTACTGCATTTATTTTAGTTTTAATTTTATTTTTAGATCATGATTAAAATTATACAACTTATTTAAAGTAAGTTTTAAAGGGAAAAAAATATCATATACAATATACATTTTAAATGGGATTTTGATCGAAAATTCCCCCTCCTCCATAATAGACATTCAAAATTGCCTTTAACGAAAATTCTTAGTTCCCTTTTATTTTATTTTTTAATTATTCTAATTAGTCTTAATTTTTCTAAATTTATCATATTTTAAAGTAATCAGAGATTAAACAAAATCAACTAATTAAAATCTAAATCCTAGTGAGGCCCCATGGCTCTCCACTGCCTCCCTTGCATGTTTTTATACCAAGAACAATAAATTCCTTTCCCCTCCCCTAATGAAAATCCTGTGTATGCCCGTGTTTGTATAAAAAAATTTATTCCTAAATATTTTTTAGCCATGCCTAAAAAAAATTGCTTGAACATTTTATACATGTATTCAAATAACATCTTTAAAAAAATCTTTCAGAAAACAAAACTAAAAAGGAGCATGTAAATAACAGTCATTATTTCCATTATTTAATGTTTAAAAAATAAACAAAATGTTTTTCTTATAAACTATTTGTAATTCAAAAATTACTTGAATTTGTAAAATCCGTACAATTTTCCCTCTGTTTTCTTTTCATTTCATTTCTTTTTTTTTTTTTCTTCTTTTTTTTCCGATTTCAAAAAGCGTGCGAAACGTAGACCAGTAAATAATGCGCAGGATTGATTGATCTGCAGCGAAGCGATTGTGTGTACTCATTAGTTTATCGTTTATGTAATCGGTATTATGTTCCGAAGATTGTCGATTTCAGATCGGCGATAAGAGAATGACTGATAACGCAATGAATAATGCAAGAATAAGAAAAATTATGATTTAAACAGAAAGTTGGTTGATTGGTTGGCAAGTGCTGAGACCTATGCTACTACGCGTAATTTTTTTTTCCAAGCACCTTCGTCGTTCCAAGCCCAAGCTCACACTCTGATTGGTTGTTGCTCTCCGCACAGTTTTCATGTAACTTGGCGATAATCATACTTGGTGTAGCGATAGATGCTTCTGTCGAGTTTGATTTCCTTCCGAACCGAGTACAAAGTAACTTTTCTCTTGCAGCATTGGATTGGATGGAACGTGTCTTACTGAAAGCTGTGCTCTTTAAAAGTTTTTACACACAAGAGCACAAGACCACGAGGATAAGGATGAAGGAAGAATAAGAATGAGTAAGTTAGGTTTTAGGTTTACTCGTTCACTTACGAGCGAAGTATTTTTCGCCAAGTATGGTTATCGCCAAGTTACGTGAAAACAGTGCCGAGAGCAACAACCAATCAGAGTGCGAACTTGGGCTTGGAACGACGAAGGTGCTTGGAAAAAAAATTTCGCTGCTACTACCCGTAAGGGAGGCTTTTGTCTCGAAACTCCTGATAGACACTAAGATAAACAGCAATGATCAAATCATGTACGATACAGACAAACGAGAGAAAAAATCAATAACAGCAGGCCCACACAGGCTGACAATTAAACAGAAAGACCACACGTGCTTTAAACGGCAAACGGGGAGTTATGGCGTTCTGTGTGGGCTCCACATGTGCACCAGTTTACAGTACTAGCAGGGCAACACTAGATAATGCACTAGTGTTGCCTTGGTACTAGAGCCTCTAGAATCTAGTAGCCCTACTTGGTACTAGCCGTTGCTGTGACGTCAATGCAAGGGCTCTATTAAGGCTCCTACAATGGACAGTATTCTCGTGACGTCACAGTGGGAATCATGTGGGTAAAAAAGCGGCTGCTAGCGCATTGGTTTCGTTTTTGCAACATGTGGTGCAAGCATAAATATAGATAAATGCATGCGTAAAATACTGCAAATTTATTTTGTACGAATTATTTTCTATAAAAATTCATATACGTACTAATTAAACACCATGTATACTTATTAATTAAAAATTAAAACTTTTATTTTATAAATAAAATGAAAAATGTGCATGCAATTGCTTTAAAATAGAGAGAAGAATTCATATATAACTCATACCTGTCACTGAAAAAGTCTAAAACTTCATATACAAATAAAATATAAGCATAAATTTTCTTATCACAATGCTTTTCAATGGCGCGATTAAGAACGTTATTCCCAAGCAGACGAATTTCCGTAGCCTCGAACCAAACGGAAGAATATGGTCCATACGGGCTGAATCATGCCTCCATTAAGTTTCCAAAATGGTTGCCTGACTTGGCGTCTTATCGCGTAGATAGCGAGGCGAACAAATTTAGTTACTCAATCTCTTTCACGGGAAAATATGAGAGTAGAACATTCGAAGAACCGGTTTGTTGTGCACTAGCGATTAGGTTGGCGCGATATTTGGCGAAGTTCTCCAATCCAGATTTATTATTTTAAGCATTTATAGACAAATTATTCCATTTTTTTTTCATTTATATGGAATTTAAATACTCCAAAGCCATTCCTGAACATGTCAGAATAATTTTCTGCTCAACAACCGTCCATTTTTAATGATTTTGTAGCTTTAAAATCATTCAAACGTTTCTCGCCTCATAGGAATCAATGGGAAACAAACGGTAACTGGGAAACAAGATGCTTGATGATTCAGCCTGAGTTAGGAGTCCTAGACTCTATAAGCAAGGTTTTCATGTCGAGCACACAAGTCAGATGTATGTGTTCAATAAATGCGAATAAATGTGTTCAAATAAATAAAGATAAGAAAATCCGAAGTAAGCCGAAGCTTGTTTTAGGCTGAATAGCGTTTTAAAGATCATTAAATAATGATAGCTTTTTGCGAATACCTTTTGCGCAGCATAAGCTTTGCCGTAGCATATAAAAGTCTCAAGCTGCTTGCCAACCAACCAGCCAACCTTCTAATCAGTGTGTTCTGCGATCTTCCTTTTTGTTGTTAAGTTTCTGAAGTTTAAGCGGTTTGGTTAAATGATTAAAATCAAAGTTTCAGTGCAAAATATAAATGGCTGATTCTATAGCAGATTTCAATAGTATGGATGATTTTCCAGATAACTGTGATATTTGGGAGGATAGTGATTTCGAAGACACGGATGTTTTAATTAGAAATCAAAAACATAAAGATGTTGGAATTACAAATGACTTGGTCACCCCTAAAAAGAATGAAAATACAGCAATTAATATGGTCTCAACTAAAAGAGAAAAAGTTGATATGACTCATGAAGTGTCTGTGAAAGAAAATAAACGTACACATTCAAAATCCAAAGAGAAACTCGTTCAACAAAAACTGGATGATTTTATTGTGATAGAATCGTCTAAAACTACCCAACAAAGCGCAACATCCACCTATGTTAAATCCTCAAATGATTCAACCGAAAGTTTTGGTAATAGAGAAAGTGCAATTACTGATGATTTTTTTGAGAACACAGATAAATTTATTACAAAATTTGATTATAGTGGAAATAAAAATGTATTTGATACGGTATCAAATGAAAAAAGGAAAACTGACTGGATCGAAAATAACGTTGAAAATTCCCATCATAAAAAGAAATATCTTCAAAAGAAACTCAATTTAATCGGGGATGAGCCTTCTGAAACTACTCAACAGAAAGATACATCAGCTTTCAAAAAATGTATTTTGCAAGGCACTTCTGCTCATGAAAATAATTCAGATGCACTGGATTCTCTTGTTACAAAGTTGACACCAGAAATGTTTAACTTTACTTGTATTGATGCAATGCACTTAACTGTAAAGTACAATAAAATATTTTCAAAGAGTTTAGCTGATTCCATATTACATGCACTGGAAGAACAAGTAGAATATTTTTCAGGTGATTTATTGAAAGTGAGAGTTTTTGGAAGATGGCACAACATACCTCGTAAACAGGTAAGTATACTATATTAATTATAAAATATGTCATGTCCAGGAGTGGGAAAAGACATCATTTTGCTCACTAGCGGCGAGTAGGCTATTTTTGGTTTTTAAAAACTTTAGGCAATCAGAGGCATTTTTTTAATCTATATATTTTAACTTTCCATATTATTACAGTGTTAATATGGTACTAAGTTCTATCTTATATAAAGCTAACCTCTTTTCTATATATTTCTTTATGTTATAAAAAAAAAGAATTACAAAAAAAAACCGCTTGGGATTTTGTCATAAGTATTTTCAACTGTGTGTGTGTTGCATCTTGCAGGCTGGTGAAATAAATCCTTGACTGGTAAGATTTTTGGTGCAATTGCAGTTTGTTCGCCTTCTTGGCGCGATTTTCAAAAATCGCCAAATGGTGCATTTTTTCATACTAACTCCCAGAGCTACAACATCTCCGAGAGAGAGTACACAAAATTATTATTTGTTTCCTCTTCTCATATATTTTTAAACAAGTACCTATCTAGACAAATGCTTTAAATGTGAAAATAAATATTTGATCAGTTATTTTTCTCTTATTTTAACCTGTATTTTTGAGTAAAAATAAAAAATACATAACATTTCAAATTTTTTCGAAATACATTTTTAAAGATACATTTATTATATTTTAAAATACATTTTATCAAATATACCAAAAAACAAATTTTTTACTTACCCAAATTATTAAAAAATAATGTTTGTTAACACTAAGAGGAACAAAACAATGTTGTAGTCTTTTTATTCAGAGGGCCTTTTTTTAATCCTGAACCCCCCATTTTTTTTATTCATAATTTTATCTTCTACTCTAGGATGTCATTCAAAACCATCACTCAATCTATCATTTTTAATCATTCATATCTTGAAACAATCAGTCTCTCTTTCATACATAATTCAATCAAAGCTCAAAAATACAGGTTAAAAAAAAAAGAGAAAAATAAACGATTGAATATTCATTCTCACCTGTCAAGCATTTATCCATATCGGTACTTGTTCCAAAACATACGAGATGAGAAAACAAATAATAGAAATTATGCTATGCAACTGCAATAGACAATTTTTCAACGTGCCATCCATTGCAACATTAAAGTTTTTCCAAAAATTGAAACGCTCCTTCTCTCAGTTCTCTTCTTTCGTCCAATAAGAAAGCATGTAACAAAAAGGAGCGTCCAATCAGGAAACGGCTTAGAAAATGGTAGGATGCGGTTTAAAAAGCAAAGGCTTTACTTTAAAACGGAGCACTCCTTAGGGTTGCCACATTGAAGATGCAAAAGGAGAAAATGAAAATACAGGGGTTGCCATATTGGAGCATTTATCGCACCAAAAAAAAAAAAAAAAAAAAAAAAAGTCGCCTTGGCGAAGGAGAGTAAACTGCATTTCACCCAGATTTTTGAAAAATTCCCCACCCCTGGTCATGTCAAGGTTCCTTTAAATGTTTAATTGACAAGATTCTTTAATTTTACTGGTACAACTTTTGAATATTGTCTATCTTTTGTACTCCTTTTAAAGTCGATGTAAGGGTTTATCATAAAAATAAATAAGCAGTAAAATAAAGATAAAAATAAGACATTTTTCTTAGTAACCTCTGGCCGGCAGGTTGATTTCTTTTTTCTTTTAGTAGCAAGGCTGGGTTTTTGCCGGCAGAAAGTGGTTTTAACTGGCATAAATTTATTTCACGACAAAATCTGAAACTTTTTAGTAGTATTCAATTGCTTATACATTTTATTTTA
The DNA here is from genome assembly GCA_964019185.1 of Maratus speculifer. Lineage (NCBI taxonomy): Eukaryota > Metazoa > Arthropoda > Arachnida > Araneae > Salticidae > Maratus > Maratus speculifer. Next base: position 29,487,102 of record OZ025299.1, on the reverse strand, counting down.
TTATAAATAGCAAATAATAATTTGGATTAAACATAAAGTAAAAAACATGATTGTTCTATTGCAGCTGCTCATAAAATTTACTTAGCTTTATTTAATGATGGAAATATCATTTAAACTCATAAATGCAAGATTCAAATCACATTTAATATTTAATGCAGTGTTAGCTTTTATACTAGCCTATTTTTTTAACTAAATTCTTTATATATTAAATGCATGTGTGAATTATGAATCATTGCAGGTTAAAGTTCTTATTAGTATTACTTCTTAGTTTCTGCCAGTTTTTGCCACTTACTGGCAGAAACTTGCCAGCCCTGTTTAGTAGTCAGTTACTGGCTAATAAGAATAATTTCTTTAGTAGACAGTAAGGGAATTTATGCCAGTGAATATTTGATTTTAAAATGTATGTGAGTTTAGAGTAAACAGGGGTGCAGTGCAGATTATGTCCGATCCGGCGATCTAGGATCGGGGGAAATTTTAGCCATCTGGGGAAATTTTGCAGAAAAACATACAATCAATTTCAGTTTTAATAAAGAATTACATATTTCTCTGAGATTTTTTTTTTCCTGATAAATAAATAGATCTATCTGCTTAGCGACTTTCACAAAATCAATCTAGGAATAATACGTATTGTGTATATACTTGTGTATAAGTTGAGAAATTTTTAGAAAAAAAAGTCTATATCTAAACGCATGTAAGAATTCTAAAACATAAAATTTTGGGGAAATTTTCATAAGGATTGAGGGAAATGTGGAGAGTAAAAACATTTTCTGCACCCCTGAGAGTAAACAGGTACTTTATGTACTAAATAAAAATATTTTAATTTATATTGTTTTGAATAAGCTTAAGAAAATCGTTCATTCCATGAAAAATAGACAAAATGTCCCGCATATAAAACTTACATAATACCTATATTTATTAACATATAAATTGTTAAAATATGAACTATACATTAAAATTAACAACAACAAAAAAAGACCTATATTTTCATATTAGGGTAGTTGTTTTAGTTTGAAGATACAACAGCATTTTTAAGGCTCCTGTCCCTGTCTGTGAAGACACTCGCGAGCTAGTGTTCTTCCTATAGGGAGGCATTTTTGTAATAACTTTGTCACATTTTTAAATATATATATATATATGTTTTTTTTTTTTTTTTTTTTTTTTTTTGCATTGGATAGCTGAAGTCCCTGTCAAGATCGCTCCTTGATTACTTTTTCGATTTTGGTTGCAGATATTTTCTATAAAGTTACTTTCACTTTCTGAACCTGTTTTGGAAGTGAAACTAACTTTATAAAAAACATATGCAACCAAAACCGAAAAAGTAATCAAGGAGCGATCATGAGGGGGACTTCAGCTGTCCAAAGCAAAAACATAAATATTTCAAAATATGTCAAAATACCAAAGCGTCAGTAGCGGCTCGTCCATAAGTGCTGCAGAGCTGCAGCACCCCCTATTATTTTTTAAAATCCTATATATCCGTTAATGTTATCTTTGAAAATCAATTAAAACCGTAACGTAAGTAGGAAAAAAAAGATTACTTCTCGGTTGTCCTGAAGGTGTGTGGGTGAAAAAGCGCCTTTTCCCCTCATTCGGCTGCAACGTGAGGCAGCTCTTATCATTCCCTAGAATGTGTCATTGCGCATGCCCCACGTTGGGAGATGGGTAGGAGAAGGCAAGCGTTCTTATACTAGTCTCCGTGCTGCAGCCAGTGCAGACCGCTATTGACAAAAAGAAATAATTTTGATTTTGTAGTGTGGTTTTCAGCCGCGTTTCATAAGATTATGTTCAGTCACACAATGAGTGTGCTGCATTTACAAAAAATAATAATTTAACAACTGTCATTAGTTGAGAAAAATGACATTAAAAATGTGGGACATCCTATATCAGACTTAAAAATTACGCAAGCATCTACAAGCAGAAAAAATTCATACCAGCGAAAATTTAATCGAGAAGTTTATTCTAAACATGACTGGTTATGCGGATGTGATAGTAGAAATGCATTATTTTGTTTTCCATGTTTGCTTTTTGGAGGAGATTACGGCTGGACGAAAAGTGGCATTAATGACTTGGATCATCTACCAGAAAAAATAAAAAAAACATGAAAATTCTGAAAAACATTTGAGAAATGTTGTCAGTTTGGCTATGCTTGGAAAAGTAGATATCGCTACACAGTTAAGTGAAGGCTAAAGATTAAGCATAATTAAACATAATGAGGAAGTACAAAAAAATAGAGACATACTGTCAAAAATAATAGATTGCATTAGATTTTGTGGGAAATATGAGTTACCACTCCGTGGACATGATGAAAGGTTGGAATCAGCTAAACCAGGGATTTTTCGAGGACTGTTGGAATTTATCTGAAAGCTTGACGGAGCATTGAAACTGCTTTTGTTTTCAAAAGCAACTCAAAAACAATTCAGAACGAATTGTTGGATTGTATGCTGAAAATATGTCGAAAGGAAATAATTAACGAGATTAGTCACGCAAATTTTTTAGCTGTAATGGCAGATGACACAACAGATAATTCCGAGAAAATTCAAGAAGTTGTTGTATTTCGTTACAAAAATGAAGGAGAAGTAAAGGTTTTGGGGATTTCATAACCCCTCTTCGCAAGACGCTAAGGGTTTATCTCACTATATTCTGAAGCAATTGACTATAGTTTTGAAAGATGATTTTCATCAACTCATAGCCCAAACTTATGATGGTGCAGCTGTAATGAGCGGTGCAAAGGTGGTGTACAAGCCATAATTAATGAAAAATATTACAATGCTCACCTTATTCATTGTTGAGTACATCAATTAAATTTGGTTATGGAAAAAGCAGCTTCTCTGAATTCAAAAGAACGTATATTTTTCAGCAGTTTACATGGCATACCAACATTTTTCTCGAAATCTACACAACGGCTAGCTGTGTTAGACTCAGTGTCTAAAAGAATTCCTATATGTTCCAGCACAAAATGGAATTTTAATTCTATAACAGTGAGTACTGTTTATGAAAATATTGAACAATTGAAGGCGTGTTTTGAAGAATTGCAAAAATCAAAGAACACAACTACAGTTCAGGCATCTTCGGGACTTTTACGCATGTTGAATGACAGAAGTTTTCTCTTTTGGCTTTCTTTTTTTTTCACCGTATCCTCCCACATGTTGACCTTCTATATGATGAGCTTCAAAGCCACAATGTCAATTCTTCGTCTATTAATTTAGCATTAGAAAATTTCTATCGTGCGATTTCTTCAATTAGAAATGATGTAACTTCTCCCTGTTCTGATATTTTAGAGGAATCACCTCAAGTTAAAAAGCAAAGACTTAATGAAGACTTAACCATTATAGCTAAAGAAGTTTGTGACACAGTTTGTTTCCAAGCAAAAGAAAGATTTCAACTTTTAGGACATCTTTCAGCAGCTAAATTATTAGCTTGCGAGAAATTTTCTGACTTTTGCAAAGATTCAAAAGAGTTAGATGAAACTGTGTCCGCAAATCCCATGCTAAAGAAAGAAAAGCTTAGAACAGAACTTTTTGTTTTGTATGTAAGAAGAGAATTTTCGACTATCTCTAAAGCTGTTGATCTGTACAAATTAATTTTAAATCATGGCCTACGAAATTCGCTTGGTGAAAATAATATTGACAACACTAATGACAACATCGGAGCCCGAACGCTGCTTTTCTATGCTAAAAAGAATAAAGACATTTTTAAGAAGCACAATGTTAGAAGACCGCTTATCAGCGTTAGCAATGATAAGTGCAGGTGAGGACTTAATAGCAAGAATACAAAATTTTAATGAAAAGGTTATTAATGAATTTGCCGAACGAAAAGAAAGAAGAATGTGTTTTGTATTTAAATAAATTGAGTTACAATCATTTAGAAATGTACCATTTAATTGTTTACTTACAATTTTCACTTAAACACTGGGAACAATTTATTGGAACACGCTCTGAAATTTGATGTATTATTGCTTGAGGTAAGAATTAATTTTTAATAACTTTAATTTTTTGTTCTAGAAAACAATACATACAGGAAGATGTTAATTGTCTTCTTTCTATGTATATTGCTCTAAGGTGGCAACAGGCTTCCCGGTCGGCGAACCTGGGTGCCTCATGTGTAGCACTGACTCGTTAGAACTTAGCAGCACTGCCTCATTCCTAACTCACGAGCCGCTACTGCAAAGCATTATTAGAAAAATGCTTCCCTACAGGAATAGCATTAGGTGGTCCTTTAATAGGTTTAAAAATCTCCACAATTTGAATCCTAGAACTTTGTAAGCTGCCAGTTTTTAATAATAAATTTAGATTATAAAAATTTGCACATTTAAAATTCTAGACCTAAGTAATCTGCATGTTTCTGGACCAAATAATTGTCAGATTTTATTTCTAGACAAATGTGTAATATGGAAAACTGACAAAATGTTCTCTATGCATCACTTATATAAATACCTATATCTATTGACTTATAACAGGCATGAGATTCTTCCGCGGATCTGCAATTTTCCGCTTTTTTGACATTTTCTGCCTTTTTAATTTTGTATATCTTCAAAGATTCCGGGGAAAAAAATGAGACAAAGCATCAAACTCTTTTTAAAGTATCAAACTAAAATACTTTTTGACAAAGTATCATGAAAAAAAGCGATTTTCTACAAAATATTGCAGAATAAAAACGCGAATTTCGCCGAAAGGTCGCAAAAATAGCTATTTTCGTCAAAATATCATGAGACAAACACAGTTTTCATCAAAAACTTTGTTTTCGACAAGACATCACGAGCAAAACGCGATTCCGTCGAAAAATAGAGAAAACCATGGATTTTTTTTCACCAAAAGATCGCGGAAAAAAGCCATTTTTGTTGAAAGATTGCGAAAGAATGCTATTTTCATCAACATATCACAAAAAACACAATTTTTGTCGAAATATCACAAGAAAAACATGGTTTTCGTCAAAATATGGTGAGAAAAATGCAGATTCCATCAAAATATCACAAGATAAATGCTGATTTCGTTATTAGATCGCGAGAAAAACTCTGATTCTGTTGTAAGATTGCAAGAAAAATTCGGGTTGCGTTGAAAGATCATGAGAAAAAACCTGATTTTTGTCAAAAGATCGAGAAAAAACACGATTTTCGGCAAAAGATCACGAGAGAACCGCAATGTACATTTGTAAATTTTGATATGATGAAAATGATGCCGGGTTTAGATTTCATGGGGAAAAAAATTCTATGATTGAGTCAAAGTTGAATAAAATTTGCTTTTAATAATTTTGGAATACTAGCATAAGAACCTTAATTGATAACTTTATCATAATGACATATCTTTATTATTTTTTACTGCTTACATATATGATTAAAGTTTAATTTTAACAATTTCTACAACTGCACTTTATAGAAATAGTATTTTGTTAATTTGACGATAAATATCGTTTGTATAAGAGTTAGACGTACCAATAAAAATACATTTTTTACTAAAACTAATTTTGTAGGTTTATTATAAGTTAATGAAACAGTTCCTTCTTAAATATTTTCTTTCATCAAAATTTGACGGGTTCTACCTTGTATTCATAAAGAACAAGTTAAGTGTTACAAATGCAGGATTTTCAAAAGTTTTGAACTTGATACACATGTTTAATATATACATTTTACACATTATATACATAATATTAATAAACTGGTGTCCAAAATTTAAGCATAATTGGTAATTAAGTAATTATTTTTAAGTAATGAAAGAAATATGAATCGGAATGTGCTGAAACTCCAGGTGTGTAAACAAAATAGTACGCGTCACATATTTTCGCAAAAGTTTTCCCCGAAATCGAACAGGGGACCGTCAACAAATTGAAAAAGAATAAAGATCTTTTGGATAACCCTGTCAAAACTAATGTAGCAAAAGCGTTCAAACTGCACATAATGATTAATTGGCTTATTGTAATGTACTGTGTTCATTTTTACAAGGATAGCATGTATACTCGTAGAGAAATTAAGGTTTTTATAAAAATAGTCCTAAGTTTTTTGCTTATAATTTGCAGAGTTCTTAATATAAAATAGTGTTTTTTTTTTTGAAAAAATGACAAACATCATTGTACACAATACCCTGTCATCAGAATTAAAAAATAATAAAAATTGTATGACAAATGAGCAGGTTTACTAAATAATTTTTTACTGTGCATGCGTGAACGCTATTAAAATTTCATTTGCATATTATGTTAGTTAAATGTATAGAGCAACTTTTGTGAAAGTTTCAAAAACATAGCTTAAAAATTCTGAAAATTATCGTTGATAGAATGAGATCAAAATCCTTTATTCCCTAAATGAAGCAAAAAGATGAGGGGCTGTATCCATATTCCATTGTTTAGTGCCTACACAATATTGCACGTACAACTATATTTAGGTAAAACCCCTGATTTTTTTGCTTCCTTTAGGAATAACGGATTTTGAGTTGATTGCTCCCATTTTCAGAATTTTCAAGCTATGTTTTTGAAACTTTTACAGAAGTTGCTCTATACATTTAGCTAACACAATATGCAAATGACATTTTGACATCGTTGACGCATGCGCAATGAAAAATTATTTACTAAACATACTCATTTTTCATACAGTTTTTATTATTTTTAAATTCTGATGACAGGGTATTGTGTACAATGATGTTTGTCATATTTTCAGAAAAGAACATTATTTTACATTTACATTATTTGTCATTAACATACATATTTTTTTAATTATCAAAAGATTTTCACTTTCAAATATGTCCAGCAAGCAGTGCTGCTATTGAAAGATCTTTTTCAAATTTTTCATTTGTGCAAACTGAGATTCGAAATAAGTTATCAACAGATACTCTTTCAAAACTTGTTTACTGTTATGCCATGCTAAAACAGCAAAATTTAGGTTGTGAGGAAGATTTTGCTGAAATATTTGAAATTTAATAGTTTTCTGCTTTAAATATAATTTTATATTAAATTACTAGGTTACTATAACTGTTTCTTTATTATTAGGTTACTATAACTGTTTCTTCGAATTTCTCACATATATAAACTATAAATATAAATGCTTTACTCAGTCTCAACAGTTCTATTATGTGAATTAATAATTGTATAAACATGAATAAATGAAGTTTCTATTTATTTATATAAAATTGGTATTTTTTAATTTATAATCTTGTTATAAAAGTTAGTATTCTTTCATAAAGTGCATAATTATACTTATTTAACTTAAAAGTTAAAATAAATTTAGAATAATATTGATTTTTTAATTAAGTATCCAGTTTATTTTTTCTTTTGTGAAATATTTTTCTCTTTCTGGAGAAAAAAATTAATTGGACAGCCTATTTTTGCCATGTCTTTGGCAAAAACCTATTTTTGCCGGGACGGTTTTTACCAGGTTTTTTCCGCAGTTTTTTCCACCTTCGGCAAAAACTCGCCAACCCTGTTTAATAATATATAAGTGGTGAGTGACTAAATGAAAGGTTTCTTTTAACCACTTCATCGGCTGCCCTGAGATAAGACATCAGTTTAAGCACTGTTTCCCCATACCCGTCGCCGGTTTAGTGGTTAAGCTTGAATGATAAAATTTTGCCAATGCAGCTTTTTTTTTTCACTTCTTGCATCTTGACTTACTTCTGTCTTTTCCCTATTATTTCCATATGATTATATTTTCATCTAAAACAGTCACATTATTTTCAATAATTTGTCCATAAGAACAATTACTACAAATACTTTGAAACAGTGAGAGTTCCTTGTAGTATTACATAATGCTTCATCCCAAAACATTTTAAAATCATGCGATATCTTAAGACATTTTAACTTTCTTTCTAAAGTTTCGCAAATCATATATTTGCATTGATAAATAAATGCAAAAATTTTTTAAAAATTTAGAAAATTTACTTGTTAAAAAATTTCAAATTGCGAGTATATTCGTATCATCTTCTGCCAGTTATTTTAAATAATTAATATCTGCATCATACAAAATACATGATTAACTTCTTGTCTATCATGTATTTTCAAAATTTAAAAGTCTAAATGTGTTGAGAAATGTCATAAATATCATGTGACATGAAATAAAGCAGACTTGTCCCGTGCAACACTTTTATTTGTTCCGTGCATCACATCTACTTAATATAAATCTTAGCTATCTACTTAATATAAATAATCTTAAATAATATTTCCTTTCTAACGATAAAAATATTTCTGTATGAATATTACAAAAAGAAAAAAAACTTTGGTGAAAATTAAGTCTGATTTGAAGCATTGCTTGCTCAAAATACTTATTTAAAACTATTTCCTTAAGTTTAAATAATCTTATTTAATCAAACATGAAAACAATCATTAGCAGCCACTAATTTGGCCATAAACCCCTTCTGTAAAAGGGGAAAAAATTAAAACCCGTTTACATGGTGATCATCACTGTTATTGCTTAATTATAATTCAATCTTTCATATACTTTATAAAAACAATCAAATTAACTGATTTTTAGAGTTGGAATGGGAGGGGGGGAGTGATGAGTATAGCTGGTAGGGGGCAGAGCCCTCTAGTTTGGAAAAGAAATGCAGAAGAATTTCTCTTTAAAATAAAAATAATTAGACAACAAAATAAAAATATATTTAATAAAATAAAATAACTAGAGATTTCTTTAAATCTTCTGCATCACAACCTTTGAACAAGATGTCCTTTTACATATTAGAAGTTCCCGATATGCAGTCAATATGTCATATACTTTATATATACTTTATATACTGTTCTTTGTGAACAGGGTGCAAGACTGTCCTTTTTGAAAACAGTGAACTTTTTTTTAAATTAGTGTCCCTTTAAAAACAAGAAATTTCTTGGCATTGCAACAGATTTGTTCTAGAGTTTCATTACTCTTACTTGCAGAGCATGGCAATCAAATCAACTAATGCAGTGGAGTTGCCTCCAACAAATGTTACTCAAAACTTGTTGAATAATATGCATTCAGTATTGAAAGAGGAGCATGTGGGCCTCCATCTGGACATAAATCTGTTAGTAAACTTCTAAAAGCTGGATTTATGCAAAAACTAAATTTCCTAAAAAAATTTCTTCCATAAAATTGATGTCTCATGTCATTTTTAAAATTATTCGCAGAACTGTGATGTCCTTTGTTAGTGTCATCATTTTAAAGTAAATCTTAACCCAAAATATCTAATGTATATTTTCTGTGTGCCAGTGCTTTACAAAAGGTCTTTTGCATTTCTATGAAGGATGAAATTGCACATATACAAGAGCTTTTCCTTCAGTTTTTCCTTTTTTCTCCCAAAGGATATTTTTTATCATATGAAAACTCATTGCAGAACATTTCAAAATATTCTGCTTGTGCTTACTGGGCTTCCTCAACCTTACTCAAGGAAATCCTGTTATATATATATATAAAACCATTAATTGTATTACAATACATGAATCATATATATTAACACTTCTGCTTCTTTGCAAAATGTTATTCATATTGTCTGTTCTGAGTAAAATTAGCCAATAGTAAGGAATTAGCTATTTGCATACTTATTCTGATATCCTGGTCTAACATATATGCATATTCAAAATATATAATCTGAGGAACAGTATTGGAGACCTTGTTTGCTTTCCTTCAAATAAAACAGTGAATACACTGTGTCTTTGAGATTTTTTTTATTTTTTGATATTTCTATAAAGCATTGCGTGCATGTGTTTTCAGGATTATCAGCTCTCACCAGTCACCAAAAATTTGTATTTACAGTAGAACCCCGATAATCCGGATCGTTTTTTTTACTTTTTTTTCAACTTTGAGAAGCGATTGGCGAAAAAGTTTTTGTTCTATTATTCAGAATACGACAATGCAATAAGTTAATATTAAAGAAATTAGCCAATCGCTTCTCAAACTTGAAAAAAAAGCGAAAAACCTGATCCGGATTATCGGGGTTCTACTGTATGTTGTTTAGTTTTACATATAAACAGTTAGTAATGTTATATTTATCATTTTAAATATTTGATTTAATGCATAGTTCTTTTAAATTTATGAGTATATTTCAAGCATTTTAACAATTAGGAATATAAGCATTTTAAATAAAATAATTTTTTTCGACTTATTTAAATGAAAGAACTTATGTTATAGGTCTGTTATGGTGATGAAGGTTTATCATACTCCTTCTCTGGCAACCGTTTTCCTGCTCGACCCTGGAGTGATTGTCCTATAATAAATAGTCTTAGGAAAACTGCAGCGATTCTTTGCAAGCATCCTTTTAACTTTGTTTTAGTTAACAGGTAAAATTTTATTATAACTTAGTTTTGAATAGATCAGTAGTGTAATAAAAAATTTCTGTAATTTATAGGTATTGTTTTATTCAGGTATAACATATTCAAAAATCTGCCCAGCTTAAAACCAATGGTTTTTATAGGTATCTGAATTTTGTGAATTGCTGTTTTCTTTAAATTTAAATTAATTTTTTTCACTACATGTAATTTAATTTTATTTCTATCTTTGTGAACTATATGTTATTACAGGGTGTCTACGGAATCTAGAAATCAGAGAATCATAGAAGAATCAAGAAACTTTGTAAAAATATTTGAAAATCAGGGAAATTTATTTATACGCAAAAATGTTTGCGTTTCCAACAAAACTGATTTGTCTATTTTACATACAGTAGACTCCCTCAAATCCGCACAGCTTGGGACCAGAGGTTTTGTGGATTTTAGAATTTTTTGGATTTCTGGTCATTGCTTTGTTTACATTTCTTAAAAAGTAATTTGAATGTAATTAATAATGAAATCAAAAGTATAATGAACAAGGGCGGCGCCAGAGGGGGGGGGGCATATGCCCCCCCCCCCCCCCCCCGTTGGGCATACCTGGCCCCCCCATCGGGGTCAGAATTCAATTTCATTGGGGAAAATATTTTGACTTTTGAATTTCAGCCCATTCAAATTGGGTCTAAATATGGAGCTTTTTTTTTTTTTTTTGAAAGTCGGATTGACTAAACTAATTCTTTTTTGTACATCGGTTTCTGACTGAAGTTTGATTCTTACAATTTGAGTTTAGATAAACCCGAATTGTCGAAAAAAAATCTGAATTTTTAAAATAAAAATCTACATGGATGACAGCATAGGCATTAATTAGCTCAGGTCAGGTATAACCCATTCCGCGGAGGATTCCGTGCTCGGTAAACAATCCGTGAATTGAACTATCCCCCCTCCATTGATTAGATTCCGTAAAAACAGAAAAAATTGCACTTTAATTTTGCCATTTCTACTCCACCTCCCGCAAAAAATACAGAAAAAACACAAAATACCTGAAATACTCACACCTAAACAGCATGTTCGTCAAATTACATGGGTATTCTGGCATCTGTGTTGCTTAGTACTATTCGTGTTAGAAAAGGAATTTAAATCCCTTTTATCTATAAATATGTAAAAATGAGAAATCTAAGATCAAAATTAAAAAAAAAAATCTTATGTCAGAAGGCAGAAATTTGTTAAAATAATAGAAAAGATGAAAATCAAAGGAATGCTTCGGCAATGTTGAGCGGGAAATTTTTCTCCTCGCAGACCTCTAACTCGCAGCTAAATCTCATGCATAACCCGCAGTTTGAATCAGCGATATATTTATAATTGCAGATCGCTTTTCGCTGATATTAAAATAATTCACTTTTAGATTCCCAACTATTTTACAATTTTTCACTTCATTTACATTTCTCTTGGAAATTTTGTGTTAAAGTTTTTGTTTCAGATTTAAATTCTGATCTTATCAAAATTTGGAACATCACACTTTGTGCATTTGATCAATGTACACTCTAAAACAAAATGGAAATTGAAGATACTTTTCCCCATTGTTTTTATTATTATTTCTATAGCTAAAAAAGTCTGCTTTAATTTGAAATTTTTTTGGAAATAAAGAAAATTAATCAATTTAATGCTAAAACTACCTGAAATCCTCCAATACCTACAGATGCATTTTTTTAATTAAAGGACTGTTTAATTAACTGTGCAACAACGCTGTGTACTAGGATTTTCTATTATTGACTGATTTTTTACTTACCTCTATTTTCTCTCAAAATATGAAAAATTCATGAATCAAATCTCAATTTTTAAAAAAATTCTACAATCAAAAGACAGAAAATTCTTCAAGGAATAGAAAAATCCGTTCCAACCACACGTGCGTTCCAGCAAATTACTGCTTGTATGTTTTATTTTTTGCGAAATGTTTTTTGAGAGTTTATAAAATAATTACATTTTCTCAAAAATGACTAAATTAGAAAATGATGAAAAAAGTAAAATGCGGTACTTATAAACTCTTAAAATTTATATTTCAAAAATTCTAGTTCGATTAATTACTTTCACATTAATTTCAAGGAAATTAGTATTTAGTACAGCAACGTGTTCAGATTTAACGAAAAAGGATATGAAAGAAATTTCAATTTTATACAGATTTTGTTCTAGCCAAGTATGTTGTTTCTTTATACTCGTATTCTTATTTAGATTTCAAACTAACGATGTTTAAACTGCAAAGAACAGCTGCGGTTCACCAAAAGGAAATGCATGACTATCTGTTTTGAGTAGTTTTCAAATTATGTTCTGCAAGTTAATATAAAACAAACTTTTTGACTGCTAGAATGATAAAGAGATCGATGAATATGTTGTTTAGCTTCAGCAAACGTATTCTTGCTGATTGGTTGTAAAAAGAACCTTTATACATCTCAATGTTGTTGTGGGAATTACTAGAAAAACATCTGCTCTGATAGTCTTGAAGGATATTTCAGAGTTACATAAGGTGCAGTTCCCTATTATCGACATTTGTCCATTGACCACAGATATAAGGAGTTAATTCTTTTTCCTAATCTAGTATTTTTATTTAAAAATATCGAAATCGTCTATTTAATGCTTTTTTTTTTACAAAAATAATATAATTAATAATACAGTAACCGTAAGAACAATGCTACAATGACCTTTTAAAGAACGAATCTGACTATAAAACAATGAAATTTATGACTTTGCAAATTTTGCATTTGAATTATTATTTCTACTAATTATAAATACTTTATGAGTTCAATCTTTTTACGAATGTGTGAACTATAATATTTTTCTGCAGTACATGTAAAGTTTCAAGTCTTTCATACGAGTAAGTTCAAATGATTTCTTATTTCTTTGCGCTTGTATGTAATTTGATATTATTACCCGAGTGCTTTAATTTTAAAACTTCTTTATACGCAGAATTCGTAATTTTGTTGATAATAATAATTTAACTTTTTAAAGAAATTATGTAAGTTTTTCATTTGTATTTTTGCTTTCAGTAATACATACAGTTACGCCTCATATATTACGTACGACATGGATTAAACATTAATATTCCTGGGCCCAACATAAACAAGGTTTAAATGAAATTTCAGTTTTACAATTTTCGGAACTGCGAATTTTTAAACTTCTAAATATCGCACATTTTAAATTTTTACACAGTGACATAGAGAAAAAAATGCTCTTTTAAATGAAATTTGTTTGCAAACTTTACCACAATTTGTTTTCAAATTATTAATATTTTAAAAGTTTCTATTACATTTTTTGTCATTGTGTCAACAGAAGTATTCCATTTTTGGACATTAAATATGGACCAATCACAAAACGAATAAAATAAAATAAGCTCCGGAATTCAACCAATAAAAAGATTCAGATCTGCTTCAGATTTTCCAGTTCTCCACCGAGATCAACAACTATTTTCCAAATAGTTAAAAAAAAAAGATTAATTCTTTTTGATCAGAACTCTTTGTGTAAAACAGTTTATAACAATATCGAAGTAAAATTCATGTTTTGTAGAAATAGAGTCAAGTCGGGTCGAGATTTTAACTTTTTTTTGGAGGGGGGGGAGGGGGAAGGGGCTAATATATATAATACTTGCTAGACCATATAAGCAGGACAACTTTTTAAATTTTACTCAGACCGAAACATTAATTTATTTTGTACGAACTGGGCCCTTGAAATTTTTGCCCACGCAATTTTTAGGACCTGCTCCAGCACGCGGGGACCTCTGATATATGTTATGAACTTGGCCCCCCTGTCGGGGATACAGTGCCCCCACGTTGGGCAAATTCTGGCGCCGCCCTTGATAATGAATGCTTACAATATACTAAACTATTAAATTTAATAATAAACTAAAATAATAAAAATTTAGATAATTTTTAAAATGATTAAAATACTAAAAGCAAAGGTCAAGTTAATAATCAATAATGTACAATTAAATATTCATTATAAAGATGAAATGTGTTTTTCCTAATTTATTCAAGAAAACTTGCCTCATAAAGGTACATTGCTGATTCATATCAGGATCATAAAATAATGAAGCTTTATTTCATGTTTAGCCAGACTGAATAACTAAAAATGCATGATTAATACATAAATATATTTGGTAAGATTGTGATTACCAATGATAGCAGCAATATTTTTATTCTTTTTTTTTTTTTTTTTTTTTTCAGAAATAAATTGTTCTTTCTTCATGAAAAAACATGAACTCAATAACCTTAACAAAAATTACAAATTAAAAAATATATGGAATTGATATAAAACTAAAAAAGTCAAATTTTGCACTTAGTTCTGAATTGAATGTTTCATTGTTTACATCCGTAAAATATGTGTGTATTTTATAGAGTTGCGGATTTTAGGAGTGCAGATTTGAGGGAGTCTACTGTACTATATTTTTTTCATATGCTGATTTAGTCTTTTTCAATATTTTATAAAAGGTGCACATGGTATGGGTTTTTGATATAATTTAATGCAAATTATATTGATCAGATGTCCTAATTTTCTGTTGATAGTGTTTAAATTGAAGGCAGTTTACCCATTTTTAGGAATACTTTAAAATTTGTTAAATAAACCTACATTTCTTATTTTGTAAAATAGATAGAAAAGAAAAAAATACGCCATGCATTTTAATCAAAATTTTGCCCAAGAAACTGAAATGGCCATTCGAGTGGAAATTATATCTTCTTTCAATTTATGTAAAAAATGAAGCTTGGGATTTATTTTCATGATGAAATTGTACCAAACTTTGAAAATTGAAGACAAGTTACTTCTATGAAACAGGACTATTGATAATTTATTACCATATACAGTTGAACTTCGTTAACATGAACATGCTTCATGTGAATTACTTTTAACACAGACTGTTTCTTAATACCCTGTCCAATCATATGTAATGTACTTAAGTTTGGATAGAATGAACTACTTTTAACACAAACAAAAAAAAAGCTTCTCTATGAGTGTTTGCTTTAATGAAGTTTGGCTGTATTTAAAACAAATAAGAAAAATCATGTGTTAAGCACAGAAAACACTTTACAACACTTCATCAAATCTTTAATAAAACCTCATTATTTAGGGAAATAAGGTTGCTGTCAAGAGCCAAATATGCATTCCAATACTTTTGAACAGCCTCATATTTGATCGGATAATTGATGTACAGTGGCAGTCAAAAGTTTCCGGCCAGCAAAAATTTTTCAGTTAATTTGTAAATATACCCATATGAAGAGGAATCTCAAAGCGATACTTATACATTTTATTGACATATTAGTTAGGAACTTACTTATAGAAGAACATGTAAATATCAATAAATTTAATTGACAAAATTAAGTATAAACGAAAACGCATCTTCTCAAAAGTTCCCGGCCACCTTCACAAGTTCGTAAAAAAGTGGTATTGTAATAGAAAATTACAGTGATCAACAACATTTACAAATACTATTTTATCATATTACTATTTTATTAGCTTTAGTAATAAGTACTGCAGCGCAGCAACGTGACATTCATACAATCAACGGTTAAAGATCGTCTATGGTACATTTTTTCCACATTTCTTGCAATTTTGGCGAAATCTCGGTTGAGTTGCAATATTTATAGTTCCGCAGACTTTTGCCAACTTCTTTCCAAACATTTTCTATTGGATTCATGTTGGGTGTTTGGGCTGACCATTTCAAAAACGAAACTTTTTGTGCAAAAATTATTGCTTATTGAGGCTTGCATACATTATTTATGTCGTTATCATGTTATGAAAAATAGTTGCGACCAAATTTTTTTCTCTAATAAGGCAAAAAATGGTCTTGCAAGATAGGGATGCACCAAATATTCGGTATCTATTCGGTATTCGGCCATGTTACCGAATATTCGGCTAGGCCGAATATGAAACTATTCGGCCTGCCGAATATTCGGTATGGCCGAATATCAAAGTATTCGGCCGAATCCAATACTTAATAAAACCTTTTAAAAACTTTTCACTATTTCTTCTTTTAACTGTCAATTTTTTAATTTATATTTAAAATAATTAGAAACAAAATAATTTTTAAATAAAATAGAATATTTTTACATTATTTATTTTTATTTGCTATTTGTAAAGTATAACTTAAGAAAATTAACCATGAGAAGGATTAAAATGGTGATTTATTAGATTTCTCCTTAGGAATAAATTATGTGCTGATACAAGTTTCTAAATTTTGTTTAGTAAATAATCTGTTTCTTGCTTTTCCCCAAATAAAAGTCCTTTAAAAAAAAAAAAAAAAAAAAAAAACTTTTGAGATTAGTAATAGCTATCAAGGCAGACAATTTTTAGGTGCGTTCGTAATTATGTAAATACGTAGCACCTATTGTTGTCGCTCAGTCCGTCCGTCTGTCCGCATATAACAACGCAAAAACTACCCAACCGAATCGTTTGAAATTTAAAATACATAATTATAACAAAATTTTGTCGAGTCATTTCAAATTTTATGAAAATCGGATGGATAGATCAATTACAGGGACATTCAAAAGGATTCCGGTACATTACGGTCAATAGGGAAAAAAGTTTTAAATGCATTTTAATCATTTGAAATTTAAGACATATAATTATTGCGTAATTTTGTCGAGTCATTTCAAATGTTATGAAAATTGGATGCATAGATCAATTACAGGGACAATCAAAAGGATTCCGTTACATTACGGTCAATGGGGAAAAAGTTTCAAATGAATTTTAATGATGTTACACTCATTCGAACATAATAGAATTGGCATGAATCTATGAAATATATACTAAAATATGCATTCTGTACAATCTGTGATGCAAAGAATATTTATTATTAAATTACAGGGCCACACAAAAGTATTCCACTATATAATGCTATACGGGGTAACATGGTTTGGTATGTGATTTAATTATATTCAACTATTTCACATTTTATGAATAAGATATACGTTGCTGAGGTGTAATAAAAATTACTTCCTGCATATTTACAGAAACAAAGATTTCGACTACTATACTGTATCCGGAGTACGCTCTACTATATCAGCAAGATCTGAATATTTTTAAAACTTCGTTATCGTACGAACGCACCCCATTTGCTACGTTCACGTGCAATTTCCAACTTGTTGTTTATGAAACCATAATCATAATCAACTTATTGAGTCATAAGTACATTGTATTTCATCTCATTCTAGGTCAAAACTTGTGTGTTCATTTATTACATTAAGAATAAATAAGATAACATATTTTCAACTCACATGCTTAGATTTCTCTAAAATATGATATGATGGGAAGGGTGGAAAATACCACCATTCATAAGAAAAGAACTATGAGCCAAACATACCTTTATTCAGAATTAAGTTGAAAGTATTTGTACTTTATATTGAAACAAATCTGCCTTGAGTTATTTAAAAAGGACAATTATCAGATTGTAAAATTTTTCTTCGGCCATTTTTTCATTATTTGATTTTAAAATGTCTGTTTTGATTCGTAGAAAATTTTATTATTTAAAGTTTCATAACTGCACTTCTTAAATAACTCAAGCCAGATTTTTTTCAGTACTAAATACTCTTATAAAAAGCTCTTGGTTATCAAAGTAAGTTTCTTTTATTAAATATTATGTAAAACTGTTTTAAAAAGTAACATTTTAATACCTTTAAATTTTGAAATATAAAAAGTATTTGGAAAGCCGAATATTCGGTATTCTGTTCACCTGTCGGCCGAACATTCGGTATTCGGCCAAAATCACTATTCGGTGCATCCCTATTGCAAGATATCCTTATACATTGTATCATTCATCTGGCTGTGGATTTCAAATAACGGACCGACACTTTTTAAAGAAAATACTCCCCACGGCATAACGTCTCCTCCGTCATGCTTCATTGTAAGAATAACATAGGCCGAATCATACCTTTTGTTGTTAGGTCATTGTATGTAGTGTCTGCCATCACTACCAAAAAAATTTTCAAATTCGATTAATGGAAAAATAAAACTTTTGTCCAGTTTTCACTTGACCAGACTTTGTGTTCCTTAGAAAATGCCAGTAGGGTACGTCGGTATTTTTTTTACCTCTGAAAATTTTTTAACACCGACTCTTCCATAAAGTTCTGTATCACGTCAGCAACATAACACGGTAGACTAACTTATTTCAGCAATATTTTCATTCCATAAATCGCAGTATATTGCAACGGAATTTTCATGCGGATTATCAATGGTTTTTCTCCTGATAATTCTGTCCACAGGAATAGTAATTTTCCGGGATCTCTCGGATCTCTGAAAGTCCTGAAAGCCATGGCCATCTTTATATAATTTTTAAATATCGTTTACTGCCGATTTTACCGATCGATAACTTAGCCACAATATCTGGAGAAGATTGGCCTTTTAGTGACAAACTAATCACTCATTTGTGAACAATAATTGTTGAACTTTTCAAATTTGAATTCAAACTATACTATACACGTTGATTCATTCATAAACACAACCAAAAAACACTTTACAGATAGAAAAAAACTAAAGAATGATAAGTGGCCAGAAACTTTTGAGAACATGCATTTTCTTTTATACTTAATTTTGTCAATTAAATTTTTTGATATTTACACGTTTTTCTATAAGTAAGTTCCTAATTAATATGTCAATAAAATGTATAAGTATGGCTTTGAGATTATTCTTCATATGGGTATATTTACAAATTAACTGAAAAATTTTTGCTGGCCGGAAACTTTTGACTGCCACTGCATATACTACAGTCAAAGTTCTATAATCTGCACAAGTTGGGACCAAAGGCTGTGTGGATTATGGAAGAAAAATGGATTATAGTGTATTACTGATTATACATTATTTTATTATTCCTAGACAGCATTTTACTTTTACAATCAATATACAATTGACTCCCTCAAATCCGCACAGCTTGGGACCAGGGGTTGTACGGATTTTAGAATTTTGCAGATTTCTGGTCATTGGTTTGTTTACAATTTTTAAACAATCATTTGAATGTAATTAACAGTGCAATCTGAATTATAGCGAATGCTTATAATAAAATAAAATATTAAAATAAGTAATGAACTAAACTAATCAAAATTTAGATAATGTTTTAAATGATTAAAATACTAAAAGCAAAGATCAAGTTAATAATTTATAATGTATGATTAAATATTCATTATAAATATGAAATGTATTTTTCTTAAATTATATAAACTTGCTTCATAAAGGTACGTTACTAATTCACATCTAAATAATAAATGAAGGAAATTCTTTTTCATGTTTAGCCAGACATAACAACCAAAAAACTTAATACATAAATATATTTGGTAAGAAGATTGTAATTACCATTGATATCAGTAATATCTTGAATTTTTTCAAAAAAAAAAAAAAAATAATAATAATGTTCTTTCATAAAAAAAAAGCATGAATTCAGTAATATTAACAAAATTACAAATTAAAAAATGTATGGAATTGATATAAAACTGAAAAAGCCCAATTTTCCCCCTATATCTGAACTGAGCTTTTCATTGTTTACATTCGTAAATTATGTGTGGATTTTAGAGAGTTGTGGATTTTCAGATTGTAGATTTAAGAGAGTCTACTGTAATTTGAAAATATAAATACAACACCCTCCCTCAAATCTGCAACTCTCTAAAATCTGCACATAATTTACGGATGTCAACAATGGAACATTCATTTCAGATGTGGATGCAAAATTTGTATTTTATAGTTTTATATCAATTCCATACATTTTTTAATTTGTAATTTTTGTTAAGGTTGTTGAATTCCTGAAGAAAGAATAATTTATTTCTGAAAAAAAATCAACATATTGCTGATATCGTTGATAATCACAATCTTGCCAAATATATTTGTGTATTAATCAAAGTTTTTTATTTATTAAATCTGGCCAAACCTAAAATAAAGCTTCGTTATTTTATAACCTTGATGTGAATTAGTAATGTACCTTTATATGGCAAGTTTCATTGAATAATTTAGGAAAAACATGTTTCATCTTTATAATTAATATTTAATTGTACATTATTAATTATTAACTTGACCTTTACTTTTAGTTTATTACTTATTTTAATGTTTTAGTATATTGTAAGCATTCAGTATACTTTTGATTTCATTATTAATTACATTCAAAATACTTTTTAAAGAATGTAAACAAAGCAATGACCAGAAATCTGCGAAATTCTAAAATCCGCACAACCTCTGGTCCCAAGCTGTGCGGATTTGAGGGAGTCTACTGTATAAAATCTAATAATTCATTTAATTTGATATCTCAAAAAATGCCTTTTTAAAGTTATTTTAACAATATAAAAAGAATTACATATGTTCCATAATACAGTATGTTTTTTACTGCTGATAAAATAAGAGTTATATTGAAAAAAAATAGATGTTTTATTATGATTTTTTTTCTATTATTTGCTTAAAAATAATCATTTTTGGATCACGAATTTGTAAATTTTCTGAATTATTTTTCATTGTTTACATTCGCAAAGTAACGCGGATTATAGAAAATTGCGGATTATGGGTGCACAAATTATTGATCTTTGACAGTACATCGGTGGCTTCCAGTAATAACCAGCTAAGGCACATTTTTGAAAAAATTGAGATAATTTGGGAAAATGTAGCTTTAAAAGAGTACTTTCATCTGTCATAGTCTGAAAAATGAAAATCTAATACTTCCTGTCATAGGGCGACTATAAATTTTCATTTAAAAATTGAAAAAACAGTAATAATCAGGTAAGTGCATAAAGTAACCGAAATAACCAGATAAGATTTCTATTTATTTCTTTAAATCGTCTATAATTTAAATAACTTACATGGATATTACTGGAAAAATTTACATATTCCGTTAATAACCAGGTAAGGCATATTTTTAATATTTTGAATAATTAACGTTTGAAGTTTTCAAAAATGTCTTTTTATTATTACTTCTATAAAATAGATTAGAATTTAATAATTTTCACTACATTCAAGTAAAATTTAATTTTATTTACATTTATTAAAAATAAATGTAAAATGGTAATAACCAAATAAGATTTATATTTTTAATTGGTTCTCAATTAATAAAAACCATTTTTATATAACTATTTCAGCAAAAAAAGAGGTTATTATATCCTAATTGAATGTAGTGAAAATTATTAAGTTCTAATCTATTTTATAAAAGTAATGATAAAAAGACATTTTTGAAAACTTTAAATGTTAATTACTCAAAATATTAAAAATGTACCTTACCTGGTTATTACCGGAAGCCACAGATATAATGAGAAAATTCCGTTTAGCAAGAAAAAATGCCTAGTGGGTTAAAAAAAAATTTTCAGCAATTTATATTAATAGACAGAAACATACTTGAATACTTTTGTTTAGCCCTATAGTTTATTTAGTACTTTTATTATACAGCAGTATTTAGTTAAAATTTAATTTAAACTAAAACACTCTTAAAATTACTCACAAAATTACAGAAATGTCATTCTCAGAAATTATCATTCATAGGCGTCCATGTATCCAGTTCTTGGCATGGACCTGTATGTAATTTTATCTATATTCTACTAACATTTCTTTGTAAACTGAATGCAGTTCAGCATAAAAATGCATAACTTTTTTAAAAGGCAAGTAAACCTTTAAGTAATTTAAGCTCATATTTAGTAACATCTGAAAGCTCTTTTGTGTAGTCCTGTATATCAGCTATAGCATTTATACACACCATATAATATGCATAAATTTAATGAAACTTAAAAGCACATATCATAATTAAAATGCATTTCATCCATTCATCAGCCATCATCGGATACATATACAGTACCACAGAAAGAAAATACTATTTGAAATCTTTTGTGTGTCCCTATAAATGCTATGCACTTCGTATTATACATGACTATATCATAAATTAGTGCATTTCGTAAAAGCATATATATTTTAATATGTTTGACAGGGTGTAACATCTTTAAAAATCATTTGAAATGATTTTTCTCCATAGATTGTAATGTGATGGTAAACTTTTGACTGTCCCCGTAAATAAAGTAATCATGCTAGAGACTTCACTTTAAATAGGGTTCATGCTAGGCTAAACGTTAATAATGTCCTAAAATTTCAGGGCAATCCAAGTATAATTACAGAGTTAGAGGACAGACAGACAGTCAGACAAACCAAAATCATAAACACTTTTTATCTTTGTTGGAATCTGTTAAAAAGAACCATGATGCCTCTGGGTGTGTTTCACCACTCATCAGTATTTTTGAAAAAGATTTTAAATAATGCCTATTTATTCACGTCTTATACAGACTTTTTGTCTATTATCACCGGTTTTTCAAAATAGAAACTTTTGATTAATTGAATCAGGAAAATACTCAGATTAAGTAATGCAAAATTTACAATAAAAATTTATTGGTGAGAATAATGAATCATGGTTGACCAAAAGCACATTGCCCGTATGATGTACAGGCAATGTACAATAGACAGGAATAATAATAGGGAAGCAGTTAATGATTTAAGTTTGGCATTCAGCATGCAAAAATAACTAGAGATTGATATTTTTTATTGCTGCTATTGGAAAGAGTAGAAGACTGAGGTGAGTTTGATGATCAAGGGTGCTGTAGTTTAAATAGAGCAGTATAATTATAGAAGGATTGTAACCTAACTATCGCTATGTGGAGCAGAGGTACTGTCTCCAGTTCAAAAGTGGAAGATCCAGCACTAGAATTCAGCCAATTTCATTGTATCAAAATTTTATAAAATGTCCTTTTTTTCTCTTTGTTACTTTTTGAATGCATGTACTAGTGTTTGGAAAGATGAATGTAGATCTTTATATATTTTTTTTAAAGGAAAAACATAGGAAATTATCCATCCATGTTGTATTTTATTTATTTATTTTATAATTCATAAAATCAGTTGAAAGGAATGTTTTACATATCATAGCTAAACACAATAATATATTTACTTTTGCAACAATGCATTATTCTACTAAACTAATGCCCCCCCCCTTTTTTTTTGTAAACTTTATATAATCTATTTTTGAGTATATCTTTTAATGTCTATATATTTTCCTGATAGATATAAAGACGGCCGAGATCATATGGGAGAACATCGGGACGATGAAAAGGAACTGCTGAAAGGTGCACCCATTGCTTCAATGTCTTTTGGACATCCCAGAGACTTTATTTTTCGTCACAAAGATTCACGAGCACCTAACCCTAAATGGAAAATACCTCCACAAATTTTTAATTTGGAACATGGGAGCCTACTTATTATGGAGGCACCCACTAATCGTTTCTGGTATCACAGTTTACCTGTTCGTGCAAATGCTAAAGGTGTCAGAGTCAATCTTACTTTCCGCTATATGGTCTGATAAATAATGAATTTGGACAGCAATGCTTTTAAAGTTTACTTATGGCTGATACATTATATATATATATTTTAATGCAAATTACTTTTTTAAAGTTTATAAAGAGAATGTAAAATTTCCATTGTAATTTAACTTTTTTATTTAATTGCCTATTTGTTATGTGAGCTTTTTTGCATCTATTTTGTTATTTATATAATCTTTAAAAGACCATGTTATATAATAAATAGTACAGTGAAAGATCTTTATAACACAATTTTTCGTATGGTACACACCTGAGGTATAAAAAATGAATTTTGCAGTTAAAAAGCATTTGCATTTCCGTATAGTAAAAAAATTCTACTTTCTCGAGAACTAAATTTGATACATTAGAGGGAAGCGGGTTATTTTTGGAATTTTTTTAATTATTCAAATTCATCAAAATTTGATGTGTCATTATCAGAGTTAAATAATTTGAAGAGTTCTTCATCATTCATTGGGTCATCGCAATCACTATTAGAAGAATCTGAATTAACATCATTGGAAACATCGTTTTTTGACAGAATTTTTTCTTTTGCTTGTCATAAATCAGATACAATGACACTTTCTTTCACCAATTCCCAGGCCTTTGTGACCCAATTTACAACTTCAACGTATCTTGTTTTTTTTTCATTTTTTTCCAGAATCAGTGAAGCAGTGCATTCTTCTCCTCATCTACTCTTCCCAGAGTTTTCTAACTTCATTTTTAAAGGATCTATTCATAGTTAAGTTGAGGGGCTGTAAAACTTTAATTAACCTTTCTGGGATCACTGCTAGCATTGTTGGCATCTTCTTACATTCTTCCTTAACAGAACCCAGATGATTTGCACTAATGGAGTCCAAAATTAATAGAGCTTGTGGTTCAAAAAAGATTCTTTTCCTTTTCAAAAGCATTATTTCAGCCAATCTAATGTAATATTTTCATTCATCCAACCTTTTTTGTTAGCTATTTCTATTTTTGTCCATTTGCCGAGCAGGCTAACACGCAAGTAAATGAAGTCTTTTCATTCCCAGCAGTGTTAATAGAAATTTTTTCATCTATATTATTAACTGTCCTGTTAGATGGACAATCGAAACACAGGGGAGCTTTGTCCATGTCCTGAGATTCATTAATTTTTTTTTTTTTTTTTTTTTTCCCATCAACAGTTTTTCTGACAAAATTTTAAAAAAAAACCTTTTTTTTTTTCTTGCCTGTCTGCAGGTAACTTCTGGCCAAGTGTTGTTTTAACACGAACGGATAACTGCTTTTGTTTCATGAACCAGTAGCACCAGCTAGGGCTACCTCTAAAATTCACTATCCCCATTTGGTAAGCAATATGTTTTGCTTGCAGGCAAATGGTTATAGTTGGTACTATAAAACCTTTTTTCCCCTGATCTTTTTATCCATGTAACCAAATTATCTTCTAAATTAGCCCATACGACAACCCCTGTTATTCGAACATATTTTTACCTCCGATTCTGCTGCAGGTGAGCTTTCTCTAATTTCCAATGATGAATGCAATGCTCATCGATTCTCACCCAGCAGCACAATTCCTTATTTTCTCTGCTCTTTCTATTACTGCAAGCTTAAAACCAGCAGGATAACTTTCATCTAGGAGCCATATTTTAACAACTGTTGTTAATTAATATCATAAAATGATAACACACATTAAACAGAAAAAAAAGATGAAAACACTAGAAAAAAACAAAGTATTTTCACTTCACACCACTGCATCAGGTATCGCATATTTTACCATATGGCTTTATGCAACCTCATCAGTTGAACATTATAAACCCGCCTTTTACTAGTGTTGCCAGTTCGCTATTTTTAAAAAAAATGCATATTGCTTGATTGCCGTCACTTTTTCTTAGTTAAAATATTTCCCTCATTTAACGACAGATTAAGTAATACGATAATAATGCTGATTGCTCTATTAAAACAAAAAGTCTTGGAAAAGTTCCTTTTTATTTTTTCAGTCATTACTTTTCTCACAAGGACTTGTATATTTTCAATTCAAAATTCTTTAAAATATTTTTTACATTTGTAGCATCAAACAATTAATGCATTTAATTAATATTAAGTAAATTAAAAAAATACTTACTGAACTAAACTTTCTTTTTTTTTTTTATCATTTCAAGTTAAATTTTTGCCGAGAATTTTGGGGTTACTAGAATCGCGACTCCCAGAATTCTCGGCCTTATTAAGATAGAGAAGAGAAGGAGATTAACTTTTCATACTACTTCCTTGATTTATGATCAGTATCACTGAAATGAACTGAAGTGACTGTGCATTGATGATGTCTTTCATGAACCAAAACAAACTTATCACATTAGTTCTGTACTTTTGATATTATTTCTAAATATCCGTCACTGAATTCCTGATATATTTTGCGTTTGTTTTCTCTATTTCATGAAGCATTTTTAATATTGTTTTTCAGTTTTTTAGTTTTTCTCTCAATATTACACAATCTAATTTTTTTATTTTATTTTATTTTTATCTATTGATTTATTTTATTTTATTTATTTATTTTTTGTCTGGAAAAAATCATTAATTCTACCTATAGGCCATGGATTATCTACCCGAAATTATGGTAATAATGATTTTATTTGGTCCAAGTATATTTGGACAATGTAAAGTAAATTTAACAATGTGTGGGATGATCTTTAATATGCAATAATTTATAATCTGGATAACTTTCTGTTTA
Source organism: Maratus speculifer (assembly GCA_964019185.1). NCBI lineage: Eukaryota > Metazoa > Arthropoda > Arachnida > Araneae > Salticidae > Maratus > Maratus speculifer. The sequence continues at coordinate 29,460,870 of OZ025299.1, read as the reverse complement.
CAAGAAATGCAGTATAAAGATATTTTAGTGTATTTTGAATAGTTTCAGACATATTTGGCCATGTTTATCAAGATAAAATGTGTGAAAGGTCATCCATATAATGCAAAATTTTATGCAACTCATAACCTTGCATTTTTAAGTTTACATTATAAAGATCTTCTGCTGTATTTATAATAGTTTTATAAATTACATATACTGAAAAACTTCATTTCTGGAAGTCATTAGCTTCCAAGTTTAATTTTTTGCAAAAAATGATATCCTTAATAATATATTTTTTCATTTATTTACAATGATTGATTTCAAAAACTTTTTACTTATTGTTCATTTAAATTTTGAATTCTACTTTTTCACATATTATATTCATGTTATTTTTATGACTGGGGATTTGATAAATATATGCTAAGGAAAGGTAACTATGTTTTACATTAAAGTAAAATGGTTATGTGATTTGGATTAATATAGATTACTACTGAGTTCAGAAATGTAATATCTTTAGTTGGTGTGTTTCATTTCATAAATTACTTTTTTTAATCTTCTCACGCATGCATTATCTTGTTTTTAATGTTTTGAATTTTCTGTTGCTGGAAATTTTTAAAAATTGTTTTATTGGTATTGTCAATAAATTTTGTTCACAATTTGAAGCTTGAATAATTTTGACCTTAAATTTTAGTATGTTAAAAAAGCTGCATTTTTTTATACTTAATGCTAAAATTTCATTGACTTGTATTTTCTGTGCACAATAGCATTCATCTTTTTTTCTTAAAAAAAAATATTTGCAAAATAATAGCTGCTGTTCTAATTATGTTTATTCTTTAACGTGTATATGTTGTTCATGAGATTGTTCAAATTATTCAATTTGTATAAGGCGGTAAAACGAGTATGTTTTGTGAAGCATTAACATTTTTACATGATTTCAGGCAAGAGCTTTTTCTACCTTTTTACATTTATATATCTGTGTATCTAAAAAAATTCATTTGTTAATGCCACCTCATGGTTTCTTTCCATTGATGTGAGCTTTTGCGATGTTACACTAAAGTTGTTGAAAATGTTGCCCTGTTTTGTTGCTATGTTATATTAATTTAGTAAATATGTTGTTTATATTGAATGTTATATAAATTTTATTATTATTAAAAGTGAAAATAGTGTACATTCATTAATATATATATATTATTTGTGATATAATTAATGAAAAATCTCTCTTTAAACTTAATTTGAAAAAAAAAGTGATTAAAACATATCAATATAGTAAATGCCATAGTGGTATTTTTTTTTCTAGTGAAAGATGTTTTTGTAGCTGTGCTAATAAATTGAAAGTAATAATAACTATTGGCTGTAGTTGGGGCACTTTTTGAAATATCTTTTTCAGGTTAAATTTAATATATCTTTTTTTTTTTTTTTTAAGTTTTATATTTTTTTCTTTGTGTCCAACATTGATTTTTTTTAGTAAAGAAGAATATTTGAATAGTTTCAAAAAGTGTTCACAATTTTGGCTGTCTCACTAATTTGAAAGTATAACCTCTTTCATATACACTATAGAATACATTATAAAGCTGTTGCTTTAGTGACTAGTATTGGCTGCTTGTCAGGAGGAACAACAGTAATAAATGAAATTTGTGTCAATTTTGACAAAATTCAGATTGAAAAGTGTACTTATAAACTTTGAAAAATACTATATGATCTAAATGTAACAAAAAGTAAAAATTAAAAACTCAATATTATAAAAATTAAAGGCAATAGCATAATAAATTTCCTACAAAAACACAGTGTGGATCATTTTTGAGGCAAAGGGATATTTTTGCTGGAGAATAATCAAAATCTTTTGCCTGTTTTTTATTGGACAAATTCAGTATATATATCTACATTGTGTAACTGCAATTTAAATCAGAATATAAATCTGGTATTATAGTGATATTAATTTAGTTTAATCTATTGATTAACCATGAAATTATTTAACAAATTAAAATAATTTGATGTGATGAGAATTTTACTGTGTAAATTTTAGTCCTTAAAATGAGATGTAAAGTGGGAATACAAGAGTTTTTTTTTTTTTTTTTTTTTTTTTTTTTTTTTTTTTTTTTCTCTTGCTTGCATTTAGAATTTTAAAAGCTTTTCAGAAGGGCACTTTATTTAAATAAATCTCAGAAACATAAAACAACTTGTATCTTTTCCCTTCCTGTCTGCAGCTCAAATCTGTGCAATTTAATAGTTTTTTCATTACAATTTGAATGATGCATTGAATATTTTTCAATGATTCTATAAATTAGGTTGAACTAAATAATTTCATTGTGACATACATAAGTTGTACTCATTATCTAAATTTTATGCTTAAATTAAGGTAATACACACTTAATTTTATTCAAAGATTCATAACTTTTAAATCATAGTTACATGAAGGAAGTGGTACACTTTGTTAACATACCATTTCATCGACAGGTACACATAATCAACATATCATTTCATCAATAAAGCATTTTGCCTGTACATTGTTTCATAATAATTTGATTTGTGAACACATAATTTTTTTTGTAAATTTTTATAGCCTGTTATTGACATCAAAACTCCAACTGACTGCTACTGAAACAAAACCAGCACAATCTTGTGACCAATAGGGTAATACATATGTACAATACACATCAGAAATATGTCTTCAAGCACTTGAATGATATTACCAAACACTACCGGGAACCTATCAATAACAGAAAAAAAATTCATTTGAAATAAACCCATTCTCTAAAATAGAATTGCTAATCTAATATTAAAAGATAGCATAGTTCAATAGAGGATTTAATTAATACAGTAGAAACCCGATATAATGTGGTTATTGGGAGATATGTTTCACATCCATGTTATAACTTAACCGCAGTATATCGGAATGGTGTCAAAGAAATGATACAAAATGATGAAAATATTTACTCGCTTGTGAAGTGTAATTAACTTTATCATTCATTGAACACAAACTACTAAACACTACTGAGAACCTATCAATAACAGAAAAAAAAATTCATTTGAAATAAACCCCATTCTCTCAAATAAAATTGCTAATTTAATATTAAAAGATAGCATAGTTCAATAAATGATTTAAGGGTGTTCTTAACTGATCCGCTCAACAAGCGAAAAACTTTTTGACACATTTACAAATTCATTTTTTAACAGAAAGTTATAAAATTTTAATGCCTGACTATGAAAGCGATTTCGGATTGAACTTATTTTTCCATTTTATGATAATTAAATTACTTATCAAGTTATAAGCTGTTTCGATGACGCAATCACCTGTTTTTCTCCTCCTTTTCGACCGGTTTTTCTGCTTTCGTCGGGAAATATGCTCAAAAGTGTCAACTTTGAAGGCTTGCTATGAAAAATCTATTGTGTTATTTAAAAAACAAAAGAATGAGTGCAATTAGACAGTTCCTGAATAATACCTGCTATTTTCATGCATTTCCGAACAAAAATAAATTAATGCATGTGTCACAAAGTTGTCCTTTTTGATTTAAGAACACCCTTAATTAATACAGTAGAAGCCTGATATAACATGGTTATAGGGAGACATGTTTCACATCTACGTTATAACTTAAGGCTACAGTGCACTCTCAAAACTAATTTTTTTAATTTTCAATGATTTTTTTAAAAAATTTCTGGAAATAATCATAATATATATATACCTCTTATTTCACATTTTTTTAAAAAATATATTCAATAATTTTTGAGATAGAGATTTATCTTTTTTTTAATTAACAAAAAATGGCAATATTTCAAAATGCTCCATGCGAAATTCTTTATGCCCAATTTTTCTGATTTTTTGTTTAAAATGCTCTCTATGTATGTGTTAACAAATGTTACTAAGCATTTTTAGCATATTACTTGTAAAACATTTTAAAAAATGATTTTAACTTAATTCTTTTGTATTTTCCATTAAAAAATCATTAAAAATTTCATATAACTGAAATTTAAAAAATTTACATGCGTCTAAAAAAATTATTTCTAGTAACATTTGTTAACACATACATAAAGAGCATTTTAAACAAAAAATCAAAAAAATTGGCCATAAAGAATTTCACATGGAGCATTTTGAAATCATGAAAACGATGAAAATATTCATTCTGAGAAAAACAGATTTTAGTAACTACAGTGGTTATAATTGCTTAATATTTTCCTACTGACACAGTTTCAGCTATTAAGGGATATAATATCATTTCCAGCTTATATGTAAGTGTTTTATGTTTTTATGGTAAATTCACATAAAATATGTGGCTTTGACAGTAATTCATGCAAAGGACGTGAAGTATCTGAATTTAAAAAAATTCTTCTCAAAAGTAACATTTAGTATTTTCTAATGAAATTTTTTCAAATTTTACTAGAAATATTCATGGTATAAATACCTCTTATTGTAAAAATTTTTGTTAAATATATTAAATATTTTTAATATTTTAAATATATTATTTTCTAATTTATGCTAAAAAGATTGGGGACAAAAAGCAATTCCTCTAAATACATTGTAAACAAATGCTTAAAGAAACAGTTAAAAGTTACAGTTAAAGTATTGTTTTGCGAAATCACAAAATTAATAATTTCAGTGCAAAATAATAACATTTTGTATGGTAAAACTAAAAACTAGGCTAAATTTTACAGATGTGAATCGGCAAAAAAGTAAACAAAGGAACGGGGCCCAATCAGCTGATTGACAAAAATGCTTCTAACTGCAGTAAAAATAGTCGAAATTGAAAAATTCTTTTTGCGTTCAATAGCAGGAAGTTCATATAATGTTATTATGCTAAAAATGAAAATTCGACAATTTGATGATTTTTTGCGATTTTGAAAGTCCACTGTAGCCTTAACTGCAGTATATCGGAATGGTGTCAAAGAAATGATACAAAATAATGAAAATATTTACTCGCTTGTGAAATGTAATGAACTTTATCATTCATTAAACGCAAACTTAATCTTGCATTGTCTTAAAAATGTCCATAATGTTGTTTGGCCGACTGAAGCGTTTCATTTCATTTTGGCATATTGTTTCACACTAGCAAGATGGAGTAGAAGAACACAATCTGAATCATCTTGCCTGTCAATCTATGAAATTATCTTCGTTAAGTGAGAAATGACTTCACTAACATTAGAACGTCGTCTTATATTACCACATCATTTTCATCACCAACATCTTGCTAACTGTAATTTTTATGCATTACAGCATCAATGATATCTTGATCTATGACCTCTGAAATTGGTTCGCTGTTGTCAATTTCTATCAAGTCATATAAATTGTGAACAGAGATTTCGAGATGCATAGCATTAACTGCATAATGCAAGTATTTCATTGTGTTTCACAGAAATTTTAAATGCAAAATTTATCCTAAAATTGATCTTTTTTTTTGGGGGGGGGGGGCATATTTCCCTCTGTGTTAAATCCGAAATCAGGGTATATTAGATCACATTATTTCGGGCTTCTACTGTAATAAAATATCAAAATAATTCCACGAGCATAGTCTGGAGGGAAAAAGAGGGGGATGGATTTAAAATTCAGAAATGTAATATGAAATTCTCATTTATTGTTATATATAAGTGAAACTCCTTACTTATATGTTACTTGGTTTGTATGTTACAGTTATACATTTCACCTCAGCAGTCCTGATTATTTTCCATTAAAAATTAGCAGAGTTGTATGTTTTTGAGTTATACATTTCCCTCAGTTATACATTATATTTTCACATTTCCAGAGGAAAATTTGTCTCACTTTTATATTTTGCTAAAAATAATTTCAGAAATTATGCTACGCCTTGCCTCATGACTTTGCTGACTGATGAGATGACATATCAGGTGTGATGATCCCGCTCAGAACGATCTCATAACTTCAGAGCTGTTGGAAAAGCTTTTGACATTGTAAAATGGTTCATCAGGAGTACAGGCAATAACTAATAAAGCTATTGCATTATTAACAGAAATGCTAAGTTTAATGTTCAGTGTTTGTTCTGGAAAGAAGAAACAATCCAAGATTAGGGATTATTTTAATAAAATTTACAAAAATGCTGAAATGTATTTTGATAAAATATGTACATACCAAAAGTATTTCAGTGATCTTTTTTTCTTTTTTTTTTCTTTTTTTTTTTTAATTCCATATGTATAAATATTTTAAAGAATTTTTTTATAATAAAATAACTTCATATGTACATTTCTTATGTACCTTTGTTTTTTACTCTTTTACATTTTCATGAATTTATGTCCTAAATGCAGTACTTCTTACAAATCTTGAGTTTTCAATATGAAACGTAATTTTCATGATATGTTGTTTTAATACTTCCGATAGATCATTTATTTAATTGTATGTTTTGTTGTCTGGTCCCAAGCAAAATGTATTATGGGAGTTTCACTAAAGCTATATATATATTACATTCAATAACATTTATTCTATATTGAATTAAAATGTTTAAAAAATTTCCTTACAAAATCCTGTGCAAGGAAAACAAAATCATTAAAAGTAATTTTTGTTTCAATATACATTGAGGCATATAGTTTTACAGTCATAACATGAAGCTCTATTGTGTAAATAGCTTTTAATGAATTGTCTACTTCAACTTTTGATAGTAATAAACTGACATCAAAACTTTGACTGACAACATAACCAACTGCATTTATTGATTAATATAGTAATACTTATGTACAATACATATCAGAAAAATATGTTAACAAAATGATTGCCACCCTTAAATGAATTAAAATTTCTTAAATACAGTATCCTCTCTCAAATCCGCAACCCTAAAATCTGTGACTCTCTGAAATCCACACGTAATTTACAGATGTAAACAATGAAACATTCAATTTAGTTGTAAGCAAAAAATTTTACTTTTTTATTTTTATATCAATTTTATATATATATTTTTTTTTTACTTGTAATTTTCCTTAATATTACTCAATTCAGGGGGGTTTTTTATGCAGGAAGAATAAATTTATTTCTAAAAAAATTCAAAATGTTGTTAATATGACTGGTCGTCAAAATTGTTTTACCAAATATATTTATGCATTAATCAAGCTTTTTTTTTTTTTTTTTTTTTTTTTGGTTATTAAGTGTGTTTGAACATGAATTAAAACTTCCTCATTTTAAGATTTTGATATGAATTAGTAATATAGCTTTATGAGGCAAATTTCCTTGAATAATTTAAGAAAATTTCATTTCATTTTTATAATGAATATTTAATTATACATTATTGATTATTAACTTGACCTTTGCTTTTAAAGATTATCTAAATTTTTATTATTTTAGTTTATTACTACACTTAAATGTTTTATTATTTTCTAAGCATTCATTATAGTTTTGAAATGATTATTAATCACATTCAAATTACTATTTAAAAAATATAAACTAGGCAATGACAAGAAATCTGCAAAATTCTAAAATCCACGCAACCTCTGGTCCCAAGTTGTGCGGATTTGAAGTAGTCTACTCTATTAGGGTTTATATATTTATAAAAATTAATTTAATTGCATCTTATATAATAAACAGAATTCTGTTGTACCAGGACACTTTTTACCAACTATACTAAATTAAAATGTGTAGAAAATTTCCTTATAAAATCGCATCGAAGGATTACAAATTCATTAAAAGTAATTTTCATTTTAATCTACATTTTAAACATAATTTTACACTCTAATAAAGCACCTAATGTGTAAGCAGCATTTAATGATTTGTCTACTTCAACTTTTGGGAATGATAAAGTGACAACATAACTCTAACTGACCACTGCTGACAATGAAATCAGCTTCGTCTAATAATTAATATGCTAATACTTATGTACAATACATATGAGAAATATCAGTCAAAGAAATGATATGTTGATGAAGTGTACCTGTTGACGAAATGATTGCCACACTTAAATGAATTAGAATTTCTTAATGTTAGGGTTTATATTTTTATAAAAATTAATTTAATTACATCTTCTATGAAATAAACAGAATCCTATTTTACCAGGATAGTTTTTACCAATTAATACCTATGGCAGAAATTTACCATCCCCAAGGTATAGAAATGTTTCTGTTAGTAGTGAAAATTATTCTAACAGAATGAGCATTTACTGCAAAGGGGTGCTGCATTCATATCTTTAATTTTTACAGAGGTGCAGTACAGTTTATAATGCAACTAAGGTTACTAGCATTCAATATGATGATTGTTATTAATAAGAATGACTATCTAATTGTGATACAACACTTAGCAAGGAATTTATGCTGTATATCTTATGACATATATGTATATACATACAGAGAGATGGTGAGCTCTAAAAATGCTTGAATGCTAACTTGTCACCTGAGAATAATAAGCTTCTATCTGTTTTTGAAAAAAATGACTTGCCGATATAGAAAGGTTCTATTTGTATCTATGAAGGCATTTCTGCATTAAAATAGTGTCATATTATGATTGTAAGGTCATATGTAAATTATATATAACATCATTTTTATGCAAATATGCCTTCATAAGCACAAATAGAACCTATCTATATCAATAAGACATTTTTTTCAAAAACACAGATAGAACTTTATTATTCTCAGGTGATGAACCATCAATATGATAAATGTTACTATTCTGAAAATAACATTTTTCATCAAAAAAAAGTTCCATGTTTTTCTAAGGTAACTTCAATTTGTTACTTTTAGTTTTTTTAAAACCTGACCATGGAAGCGATTTGGAATTTCACTTAGTTTTCCCATTTTTTGATCAATAAATTACTTATTGAGGTATAAGCATTTTCGATCACGTGACCATGCCTTTTTCTCCCTTTCGTCAACAGGTTTTTCAGCTTTCGTCAGGAAATGCAATTCAAAACACGAACTTTGATGATTTGTTATGAATAATCTATAGTGTTTGCAAAGAAAACGGGAAAATGAGTGTGATTAGATAGTTTCTGAATAACAACATTTGCTAGTTTCATGCTTTCCCGAACAAAAATAAATTAAAGCTTATGTCACAATGTTGCCCCTTAACATTTAAGAACACCCTTAAAATTCAAATGCTTTGAATAAGAAAGATGTTCACAACTTTCACTAATTATATACAGTGTGATTCAGAAATATTGAAACAATAGGCTATTTTCTTAAATATTGCCTCTAGTCACATACTTCTAATTACAAAGTTTCATTAAAAAAGGTGCAAAATTTAATGACATAGTTGCTACTCTATGGAGGAAATATCTAAATCTATTTGAGAAAATACAAAAATTAAATTGTTATGTGGCATCGTAGAGTAAAATTCCCAAATAGGAAAACTTTCTTTATCTGTTCTTGAATTACACACAAAATTTCATCTTGATACTTTCAAAATTTGCAGAGATATTAAAATCTGAAATTTGTGACTTACACCATTTATCCATGCCTCTGAGTGACAAATTTTTGACACATTTTAACTGCAAGATATAGCTTATACACAAATTGTACATTTTTTAAAGTCAATTTAAACAGTGTCTCTCCTTTGGACATAAAATAGCAGTGTATAGATGTTACATTAAACCTGCTTTCAAAATATGCTGGAAAGGTGCACTAGAGGTCCTCACACCAAGAATATTTAATTAAAATTCTGAACTATCTATGCAAATATTTAAGTAATATTTAGGGCTATAAAAATAAATCTAATATTTTTCTGAGTGTGGATTGTAATTTCTGAAATTGTGTTTTCAACTGTGTTATATGTTTTATAAAATTGTTTACTTAGACAATTTTCTCCTAAATAAACGACGATATTTTGTTTATGTATTTTAGAAGTGTTGGAAAGTGGTTCTTAATTTATGTTTGACGGGTGATTTTCCGACTTTGTTAAAATAATTTTTGTTTACATGTCCTAAATGTTAACGTTGATTCTATATAGCGAATTATTTTTAATAGCTACCATTAGCAGTATCAAAGACTATTTAAAGAAAACACGTTCACTATAACAGATTAACTCAATATCCAATGCAAAACTTTTTATTGAAATGTACGAATACAGATCATAAAAAGTCTAAATAGCTCCAGTCCCTAGTTTCCAGTGTCTGTCCTTTTCCAGGTTTTATTTTCAATGTTGACACTGATATCGGGAACTGTAAGTCTGAAAAAAAAAATGTTTTGATCATTCTATAAGATCATTCTATAAATTTTTATTTAACAACTATCATTACTTAATTAGAAACATTTATCTGTGCATGCAAATAACTCTCTACTGGGGTACCATGAACTCATGGGCTAAGCTGTAAGGGAAGGTAAAGTACATATAAAGAAACAATTTTTGTATAGCAATCAGGGCCGTAGCTAGAAGTGTACGATAGGGGGGGGGGGGCTCAAGGGAATGTAGGGGGGCTCATATTTTTTTGTTCTCTCCCTAATGCAGAAAGATAAATTAGTGCATATTCACATTGTAGGTACTATGTTTCTCATTAAACTGTTGTAATAACTTCATTTTATGCTAATAAAAGTATATGATGATGAAAATTTTGAATGTATAACTGGTGCAAAATTAAACATCCTGTTAGCTTCATATGTACCAATAGGATGAGGGAGTGTTGAAACACGTATTTTAGATACAATTTAGTAACTCTGCAAAACTGTGAAAGGGTCTCAAAGCTAAATTAGATTTTTGAACAGAATTTCATTTGAATTTTCGGAACATTTAGTGACCTTGGAACTTTTTCTAGGGGGGGGGGGGCTTAAATTATTTTAGGGGGTGCTGAGCCGCCCATAGCGCCCCCTTAGCTACGGCCCTGATAGCAATGTGGGGTTGGAAATGAAGAGTGTTAGAGAAAAGCAATAAATGCGGAGGAAATATGAAAACAAGCATTGTATTCACCATCGGTGAACAGCATATTCCAAGGGTCGCAGTTTGGACATTTTTCACCCTGTACGCTTATTTAGCAAATGATAAATCACGTATTAAATATTCAATAATTTCAAGCGTAATTTCATTGCTGAAAATTAATTGGAAAATTAATTAAGTTGTATTTGTGTGCACCGTTGTGTGTTTGTGTTAGTGCTTAAACTCCGTTAAAAAAGAGAAGGTATTGAAAGAATGTTGCGATGTTATAGTTGCGTATAAAACATCAGTTTCATCTGACGTCACAAACATTTACCAGACAAAAGGTATTATTAAGAAAATGTAATATAAATATCTAGTATTTTTTTCTTTTTATTACTTTCATTAGTATATTGTAAAGTTATAATTATAATTGTATTGTAAATTTTAAAGTTACTGATAGTTGATTATTTAGTGAGTGGTGCTAATCCAAAATTTATTTTATGATTTTCCCGATGCTACGGTTACATACAAAAGATCAGTTTCAAATGACGTCACAAATATTCACTAGTCAAAAGGGATTATTAAGAATATATTGTAAATAAATAAATATCCAGTATTTTTTTAATTACTAAATTACGAGGTTATCGAATATTCACTTTAATATTATTTTTTAATAGATTCCAAAGGGAATATTCTTCGACTTGTTTAATCGGTGTTACTGTCTGGCGAATAGTTTGGTATTTTTTAGCTCACAGGCTATCATAGTCTGAGAGCTTATGTGCCCGCCCGTTCTGTATGTACGTTTGTACGTGCGTAACGCGATAACTCATGATAAAAATATCTGATCCACTTGAAATTTTGTATATAGGTATATTCTGATAAGACGCTTCCCTGATTAGTTTCTGGAGTTCATTTGATATGTATAAGAGGGGGACGGGCGGCTCAAGCCCCTCCCCTTAATTGATTTAATGGGTTTTTCATGCAGAATTAACAGTTTTCGTTCAAAATTTAGATATAGGATCATTTTGATGAGGCAATTTCGTGACTGTTATTAGGTGTTCATTGAATAAGTATAAACAGGGGGAACGGGGTTCTAATGCCCCTCCCCTTAATTGATATAAAGGGGTTTTTCAAGCAGAATTGTTAGATTTCGTTCAAATCTCTGAATAGTTTTGGAAGTTTAATGGTTAAGTATAAAAGAGGCGGATAGCGCCTCTTAAGTTATATAAATGTTAAATGGATTTTTATTAAGAATTATCCGATTTGCTCTGAATTTTGGATATAGATTTTTTATATAATAAAGCATGTTCTTGATAGTTTAGGAGGTTCAATGATTAAGTATAAAAAAGGGGAAAGGGGAGAGCTGTTTCCCTTTCTTATTTTTTTTTTCAGCGGAATTAACCCTTGAAAATATAAGGCTGTAATGTACAATTAGTATGCGTAGCCTGTGAGCTCAATGCCATCAGTTTAACTGGGCAATATTCTTTTTATTTTACAATACTGGCGCTCGGTTAACCGAAAAGTACCATTTTTCATGGAACATGTAAGTGGGATAATAAAGAATTGCCGAAATCAGCTATATAATAAGATTTCATATCAGGGCCTGACTAAGGCAGGGGCATGCGGGGCAATTGCCCCGGGCCCCCCGGCTTAAGGGGGCCCCCAAGGACAGATGTTTTTCGTTAAAAGAGTGTCAAATGATAAAAAATGGCCAAAAGTGACCAAAATTCTTTTTTTCTTCCTATTTTAAGGATCTTTCTTAATACTTGTGAATAGTACTTGGTATGAAATTTATGTACACATACAATAGTTATGAATTTCAGTTTTAGTCACTTCAGTATAATTTACGAAAAATTTTAAGATAGAAGCCCCCCCCCCTTAATGTTTGCCCCAGGGCCCCCCACTGTCTAAGTCGGGCCCTGTTTCATATAAAGTATCAGTAAATAAGATTTACTTACCATTTTTTTTACCTTATTTCTTTTCTTTTACACATTGAGGCAAAGGACGGCTCCATTTACCGGATGGTGGGCAGGTGAACCAGCCATGATTTTCGCCATCACAAGTGATTTCACAATGTCTGAGCTCTTGATCACGTTTGCAGGTATAATGCCCCTCATTTCCAACAAATGCCAATCGACATGCTCCATTAGCTGAAACAGGAAACAAGCTATACTAATAACGAAAAGTTTTGATATAAAGAAAATAAAGGAAAATATAATACCATTAGTTGTAAAACAATATATGAACCATTAAATTTAATACAAAATTACCACATTGAAACATGGGAAAAAATTAAAATGCATACAAATGAAATTTACAGAACCATATATATATATACCCCATAATTTCTTAGTTAAAATAGATGGCGAATACATTTAAAGTTTATATTACTTCTAAAAAAAGGGCCAGTAGTTTATGCATGACAGATTTTTCATAAAGTTAAAAATGGGCTCAATGGGCGAAAAAAATAGGGTTTTGGGGAGAAAAAAATTCTCAACTTCGTCAATTCTCAAGATATCAGATTCAATTAATTTTATTATAAATTTTCTTAATATAATATAAAACTTTTGCTTTACAAGTTTTTGATAAAAGCAACTCTTATCGCACACATACACACATAATAATAATAATAATAATAATAATAATAATAATAATAATAAAAACCGAAAAAACGAAAAACGAAAAGGGAGCGGAAGGAAAAAAAAAATCCATAACTTCGTCAATTCTTAAGATATCAAATGCGATTAAATTTATAATACATCTTCTGAATACCTACTACATTTATACGGATATGTTTTTGAAAGGATCAATGCTTTATGCCAAAAACAAATTAAACAAAAATAGGAGTTGAAGGAAAAATCGTATTAAGGGTGCACTCAAATCCAAACTGATTATATTCTGACTCATTTTTAAATTGATTTTGCTCTGAAACATATCCAGTTGACAGATTCTTTTATTTAGGAACTATATAATGTGATGTATTGGCCTGTTTTTGATAAAGGCAGAATATATTTTAAAACAGTGGGCGTTTTGAAAAGAATTTCCCGAAGCGACCGTAATTGAAAATTGAGAAAGCATTCAAATAGCAAATTGCTTATTTTCTGACTCATTTTTAAATCCTTTTTTGACCTCAAACGCGTCCAATTGACATGTTCTCTATTTAGGAACTGTATACTGCTCCGTATTGGTCAGTTATTTGATAAAGGCAGAAAATATATATATTTTTTTAATGCTGTCAAAGTGAGCATTTTGACCAGAATTTCCGGAAGTGCGCGTGATTGAAGAATTGAGGATGTATTCAAATAACAAATTGCTTATTTTCAGACTCATTTTTAAATTCAATTTTGATCTCAAACGCATTCAATTGACAGTTTCTCTTATTTAGGAACTATATAATGCGCCGTATAGGTCGATTTCTTTCATATAGTCAGAATATATTTCAAAAAATGCTGTCAAGTTGGGCATTTTGAGCCGAATTTTGCTTAAGATGATTCTGATAAATCCAACTTCTATAGAAAAATTAAATTAAAAATTCTTCAAAAGGGGCCAAACAAAATTGTTAAATTGGGTTTATCTCTAATCATATTTTTTTTTTTTTTATTTATTTATTTTATTTTATTTTTATTTTTTTTTGTTGTTGTTGTTCAAATGATAACTTAATTTTGGAATCTATCTCTCACCAAAGATCAAGCCGTGAGGGATTTTTTAAAATTATGTAAGGAGAGTCATTATATATGATCATTACCTTCGGTCTGATTCGAGATTATCCGGCCTTCGCTCACAAAAATGAGCTGCACCATGACAAGAAAGAAAATCGCTTGGTATTTCATTTTCTTGCGGATGATAATTCCCACAGTTTCTGTAAATAAAAAAAAATACATGTGTTTAAATATACAATGAAAGACAATTAATAAATAATTGATACATTTAAACAATTAATAGAAAATCGATTCATGGCTATGATTTTGTTCTTTTACTTACGGTGATTTTGTTCAATACTCTAATAAAGTGTGTATAGATAAGGAAATTTCCTAAAATGAAAAAAATTAAGTTTTTGAAATCCCCCCATCTCCCAATTCTTCTCTGTGTATGTTTATATTTCTTTTATGTGCATCTTGGCTACATGCCTAAAGTAAAAAATAAGGTAATAATAATAACTATGTTAGTGTGAAAGACCTCACATTATTTTTAAAATGTTATACTAGTTTGAAAACATAAAAGACACGCTTTCATTTCATATATAAGGACTTCTTTGGCATCCGCAAATAAATTCAATGTTTATTTGCCGTCCAGTCTTAAACAACATCTACAGAAAAGTATGTATGTGACGTCAGTATCACAAAACAATGCACTAATCCATCAAAAACGCGATGTCGTTCAAGAAATTCGAAAGAAAAAAGTATCTAAGGATTTATATGTTTGTAACTTTAATATGGATATATAAAATCAAATATGCTATCAGATACTAGCTGCATGTTTTAATTACAATTTCTTTCAGCTGTTATGGGAAAATGGCAACCAAAAGGTCTATCTTCCAATTATGTTTTTTTTTTACATTCTACAGAAATGGCATACTACATTCCTCCTCCCACGAATAATAAAAAATCGTTAAAAACTACAAAAACATTAATATCTCAAAAATGCGTTGAGATGCAGTTTTCAAACAAATTGAATTTAAAAGTACTTTTTTTTCCTATACGACGATGCAAAAATTGAAAATGTGCTATACTTAGAAGTTTAAAAAATTGCAGTAGAGATGATCCCGCACATGTGATTTGTATTATAGCTGTGGTTTATACACCGGAACGTTACTATTATTTTTTTTTTTTTTTTTTTTTTTTTTTTTTTTTTTTAGATGAGACTATATACTTGCCGAAAAAAATAGCCACATCGAGGACTAATACGAAAAACATTTTCTTTTGACAAAGAAAGATCTTTACAAAAATCTGAATACCTGAATCTAACTCAGGAAAATGCATGGTTCGTTTTTCGATAACGTAATTTCATTAAATGTCACATTGGCCAGCAGATCTTTCGAATACATTTACCCTTTTATAAAGAAAATTAAGAAAGATTTTTCGTACTTTAAAATATTTGTTTTGTAAGTTCTAGGGCAATTCAGTCGTTTCGGCATTTTACGAAAACAGGTACTTTGCCCCTTAAAGGGTTAAAACAAAATGAATTATAATGAACACAAAGCGGATTCATACAACTTTATCGTACTATTTGCAATAGCATTATTTCACGAGCAAAAAAAGCTACTAACAATGGTTTTCTTTTCATCGAAAATATGTAACATGTGTTAAAGAATGCATTACACAGTAAGAAATCATGTAAAAAGACTAATATCTATATTATAAAGGAAAAACGTATCTATGCGCAACGTTCGCGTCATTTTTACACCGCTAAATAAATGAAATATTGTATTTTAAAATGCAATTTGTTTGAAAACTGCATAGCAATTTATTTAATTTTGGTTGTTTTCAAAATAATTTTCAAGCATAACTTTTTCAGATCTATTTCTGTCTCTTGCAAACAGACTGTTACAAAAGATAAATATGTTTGTACTTAAATTAATGTCAATTAATTTGACAGCATTTGTTTCCAGCTTATAGTCCATAATGAAATTTAAACTTTATCCATCCTTAAATAAAATAATAATAATAACAAAACAGGACACGTAAACGAATCAAGCTTATAACACTGAAATTGCCAAAATAAAAAAGACTAGCAATTTTTGGAGAATTCTTTGACTGCTAATTTCCAGTACTAGGCCAATATGAAAGTATCGCTTTTAATAAATTTCAAAATTTTAAATATATGCATAAATGATAACATATAAAAGATATTGTTGATATTGTTAGAGAAAAACCGAAAAAATGTACATCAAATGTAAAACATCTATTAGAGTTTTAAATTCATATACAGTAGAACTCCGTTAAAACGAAATTTCGAATTTTTTTTCAACTCTCCATAGAAAGTTAATTTAAGTAAGTTTAACTTAAATAAATGTTTTTGTATAACTTTAGTTTTGTCATATACGGAAATTTAGCAATTATAATTATTCTGTTAAAAAAAAAAAAAAAAAATGAGTTAAAAAAAATTCTAACTGAAATTTAAGGTCCGATTTTCAGATAAAAAGTTTTATACTTACCAGTCAATATAAACAGTCAATGTTATGAAGACGCCCAACAGAAGTGAGATTGGAAAATGTTGTAGACGACTGATTTCTACCAGTATATATATGTTGGAAAACAATAGAAAAAAAAAACAGAATTAACAATTATATTAGAAATTAAGATTATGAAATACTTAAATTTCGGAAATTGCTTATTGTGGCATTATGTATTTCGTAACATTCGATTATACTAGTGAATAAATTGATTCTCTTCAAATAATGGAAGAATATATATTTTTTTTGCGTTTTCTCATTGTTTGCGTATTCAGTAGGAAATTACTACTTTTATAAGTTTTATATTTCAACATTTATGATCATACCTACTGTTTTAGATATGTAACGCAAGCCCTTTCAAAACAATGGGTATCTATTTATTGAGGTTTAATCAAAAATTTTATGTAATGCAATATTCCCCCCCCCCCTTCTTTTTTTTTTTTTTTGGCTTTGTACCAGGAAATTAATTAAAATTCCAGATTATGCAAGTCTATTACGTTTGATGTGTGCAATACTCAAGGAGATTAGAAAAAGAGAATGAATTTTTAAAATAAACACAATAGTTAATTAAAAAATTATTTATTTAATCAATAGAAATGATTAATTGGTGAAGGGATGCTTGTTTCAATCAATGTTCTTTTCCAAAATAGCTGATATCAGTGCAGTTAACAGATATAGTTTTATTACCTTTTAAAAGTCCAGTAGTTTACGTTGGCGTAACTTTATGTTACGGAAATACTGAAGCGATTTCAAAACTTTTTTTGCGATTCCGAATCTTAAAAGGAGAAAACGGAACTCTTATAGTCTATACTTTAAAAAAAAAGTGTAAATTAGGTAATTTTACACACATATTTGTGTAATATTTTAAAATTAAATATTTATCATAAAAATTACACATTTTTTTTCAAACATTTACATGTTTTTACGCGTATTTAGCTTATCAAACTAAATATGTAATTTTTTATCGCTTGATAAACTCAGGCAAATGTGTGAATGCAGAAAATTGCCTGGTTTTACACGAATTGGAGTGTTATTATCATTTAAGCATTATTTTTTTGTACTCAGATAGATCTATAATTTTTTTAATCACCCACTTTTCATAATAAACTGTCAAATGTGAGTATTACTCGCGCTCAGAGAGTTCCGTATAGTAAATATATGAATTATTAACTCCTTAGGAACGAGCGACTGCTATACGTGCCACTTAAGGGTGTATTCGGAAAAAAAGATTTTTCACCTTCAACAGCTCAAAATTTTCCAATACAATTCCAGACTCATTTTTAAAAGTAGAAACATGAAACTTGCTGGGATGATTTTTGAAGTGATGTATAAGATGCCGTGCGATGTAGTTTTTCGCTGAATTAATTAGAATTTGATTTATAAACAATTGTTGTTTCAGTTCGATCATTTTTTCATCCCCAGATCTCCAGGTTCGGAAATTTCTGTTCAAATTGGCAACTTTGACAGCATTTTTTGCAATATTTTCTACGTTTACCAAAAAAAAATTACCCTTACGGCATCTTGTGTAGTTTCTAAATAAGGGATTTTGAAAGTTTGGTGCATTTGAGAGCAAAAATGGATTTAAAAATAAATCGGAAAATAGGCAGTTTGAATCGAAATACACCCTTAAGCTTCTCAAAATCCTTTGTTATTCCCGTCAGTTATTTTTTGTGTTGTAAAATCTACCTTATTAAATCAGAGCATTTTCGCTATTGAAATACAGAAACTTTTTTGGTTTGAAAAATCGATGATAAAACATTAAAAATTAAGCAAAGTGCTCTCGTCGTGAAGGAATTAACTGTATTTAAAAAGAAGTTTCAAAAAGAATAGTAAGACTTTGTAAAAAACGATACAACATATAGGATTTGGTGCTGTATATACTAGAAAAGTATGAATGGGTATACCATAAAAATTCAAAGAGATATAAAGCCTAAATAATATCAAATATTGCTATTCTGTATAACTCTTTTTTTTATCAAATCCTTATCAATTTATAATGAAATTCGGTACTAAGAATAAAGGGCAGAGCATACTTAAGCTTCATTCATAATTGTATCAGCATTTCATAAAAGTAAATTCAGCGTAGTAATAATCTTTTCTTTTTACAGTGCAGCTTACACAAAACCATTGTTCAAAGTTTAAACTTGGCATTCTGCTAAGCGCACTTAAATGGAGATCTGAAAGTTCCAACGGAGCCTTGATCCGTGCCGCGTTTTTCCAGATAAGTTTTTAATTAACTTTCAAAAACACAAGAGATGTATTGAGAGGTCCACTCATTCCAAACATCCGACGGATTTATGTAATTAATTCTAATTAAATTAGGCTGTTTGCAACAATTTGATGTTTATCGCTTTTGTACTGCTAATAGGTATTGTATTACAAAAACATATCATTAAAAGTTGTTACTTAGGCTTTAAAGCCGATGACACAAAAAAGTACGCCGACCCTGTCATTATGCATGTCCAAATCTATCGTGTCTTTAAAAGTAAACATCTCAGCTAATTACCGACAATTTTTTTCAAAAATCCTTTTTAACAATACTTTTGTACTTCTACTAAGTTAGGTATCACTAGCAAGGCCGTAGCTAGAAAAATATTTCGGAGCGGGATTTAGAGCGTAGGATTTTAATACTGATTCATTTAAATTTCTTTTTTAATGACTAACTCTGCCAATTTTTATCGAGATATTGTAATCATTTTATTCTAACAGCGTTAACATTCTGCTTTTGAAGAGTCCAATTCTTAAAAAGAATTGTATAAATTTTAAAGATTTATTAGAAATTACATTTATTTTTTCAATGTACCAATATAATCCAGCAATAAAAGTATGCAAATGTTGAATTTTAAATCTTGACTTTAGCTGATTTTAGAATCTCGTTCATCTTGATTGACAGTTAATGACATATTTACAGTCACCCCAGAAAAAATTTCGAAGGGGGATCAAACCCTGGTTATCCCCCCATTGGCTACGGCTTTGATCACTAGTGCTCTTCAATACCTTTGCTGAATGTCCGAAAATCGAAATTTGTGAGCAACGGAAAAATGCGCTTTTCTCAAAAATTGTGCGATCTATAGTAATCTCTACAATTTTTCTGCAAAGTTTAAACTAACATTTATTACCTCTAAATTTTGTATTTAATTTACCTCTATTCTATTATTTATTTTTATCTCTATTATGATTTACCATATATTCTAATTTTAATTGTAGATAACATCTATTATCTAAAAATTTTCTGCAAAGTTTAAACTAACATCTATTACCTCTTATTTTTTATATTATTTTTTCATTAATATATTCTTTTATTAATATATTAGAGGCATTATTTTATAATACCTCTATATTATAATCGAGCTAAGGTTCCTCTCTACATCACTTTTTTTTTTTTTTTTTTTTTTTTTTTTTTTTTTTTTTTCATAATTTTTGTTTCAGTAATTTCGGAATTAGATGGGGGGAACATATTTTTGCAGAAATTAAAAGAAATGTATTTTTAAGTTCAACGTTACGAAAGCTTTGAAACAATACCTTACACAATATACAGAAAAAAGATGTTTTTAAAGTAACTGAATAAGCCCCTCTACCACTAGTCCTAAATATATTTGTGAATGTTTAATAATCTGTAAATATATGGATCATTAGTCTTTATTATTTCCCCAAACTTGGACTTTCCAAGTTAAATAGTTTATGAGTAAAATGATTTTAATAAACAAACAGAAAGTCACAGGAGTGACCTCATAATGATTCAGTTTTTGCTTTTTAAGTACGGAACCTTAAAAATTATACATTTTGTACAAAAAGTTATCTGTTTTAATTTGTATTTCGTTTGTGACATTATGACTGCAAATTGATACCGGCTCGGAAAGAAGAGTGTAAATATACACACAAGTGTGTCAAAAAAATATTTGGTTTTACATAAATTGGAGTGTTACAAATAATTAGTATAATGTAATTCTAAAAATACAGTGTCAAAGTGTACATGCTAAACACAAATATAAGAAAAAATTCTTTAATATAATTCACGGTGCACATTTTTTTAAAATTATTCCGTTGCATAAGTACAATGTTAAATCATTGTCAAAACAAAGAATTGGAACACTTAATTTTTTTAGAGACTCTTCCCTCTTGATCCCCCCCCCCCCTCTGTTTCAGATAAATTGAAAGAACGCGAACATTTTAAAAGAAAACAGAATTTAAAAATCACTTTTGCAAGGGTTTCAAGTGTGAGGTAGTTGTGCGGGGGCGGGAGAAGGGGGTCTCCTACCAAAAAAATCTATTTCCTTTTGTTTTTTTAATGTTTAATTATTCTGTAGTCACTTAAAACACCATACTTTATCATTTTTTTAAATAATCAGGCATACAGAAAATTTCATTAAATTTCAAAATCGAAGGATTGGCAGGTAATCTCATCCTTTCATGACGACGTTTATGAAGAGGGAATGTACCGATATGGTATCATTTATCTTACTTAAGGCTCTTGTCCCTGCAGGCGAAGACACTCGCGAGCTAATGCTAAACCTAAGGAGAGGTTTTTTTTAATATCTCGTTTGCATCTCGACATTTTTTTTATTTATATTTTTTTGTATTCGATAGCTGAGATTCCTCTCTACATCGCTTTTTTTTTTTTTAATCTTGATTTCAGATATTTTCAGAATAGCTCTCTTATTTTTGGAACCGGTTTCGAAAGTGAAAGTAACTTTATAAAAAAATCTGCAACCAAAATCGAAAAAGTAAGAAAAAAAAGAGCAGTGTAGGAGTGGATCTCATCTATCCAGTGCAAAAAGAACAATGTTTAAAAATGTCCACATGCAAGCGAGATATTAGAAAATAACCTTCCCATATAGGTTTAGTATTAGCTCATGACTGTCTTCGCCTACAAGAGCTTTAGTATTGACTTTTGTGTTTTACATCCTCTTCCTTAGTGCCTCTCTGTTTTTATGCTATGTATTTTTAAACAATTTGTTTGGTGCACTTAAAATCTTTGCACCAAGGGCCAAAGTCTACCCCTTTAGCGGGAATTCATAGGAGAAATTCTCTTTCAAAATATTATATTCCACGCATTTAAAGTAATGTAAAATACATTATAGTTTACTGCTTAACCATACAAAAATGGCTGTTGTACAAGCCCGTCAGCAAGAGCTCATCATAATTCTACAAAAATAGCTGTTGTATAAGCCCTCCAGACTGAGCAAAAATATTCGATAATCACTTGTATGTCACTTAATATTCCGAAAATGTTCCTTTATCTTTAAAAACCTCAGAAAACAGTTTATTTTCGAGATTTAACCCTTTCGGGTCAGTGTACTTTTAATAGTACATATCTTTTAACGGAGTATTATTTTGTTTTAAGAAATATTTTTGATGTTATTTACATGTAGTAATATTGGAATATGTCTCTACATTTAATATATGACTTTATTTATGTTTGGCCATTTAGTAATAATAATATTATTATTGTTTGCTTCATTCTCTTTGTGCAGTTTGCGATTCTTTTATTTTAAAGATGTATTTCACTCTTTAAATTTAAAATAAAAATTTACTGAAAGAGTCGTGTTTAATAAAGCGCAAAAAAATGTTAGAAAGTTATAATATAAGTTAAATCTTATTATAATACAATATTTTCTAAACATCTCCAAAACTTTTTCCTTGGCCTATTGCCATAGGAATATGAACTGAATCGTACGCAAAATAAAAACACTCTTTATCTTCCAGACAATCAAATATTCGTGAAACACTAATGAATTTATTTGGAGACCTAGTGTTAATGTTATTAACGTAAAAGTCTTTTTTTTTCTAAAAATTGAAAAAAAGTTCAGGCCCGAAAGGGTTAAAGCCGAATTTATAAAAGAAATTTTTTATTAGCTGCTCGTCATTTTCGGAAACGTTTCTGAGTATCTTTTACAATACATTCATCCGTATTATCCGAAAAATCGTTTTTTTGCATGATAATATATCTCACCTAAACTATTTCTGCTGCTTAATGAAATTGTTCGCACACTTGTAACAGAAAAATATTGATTTTAATGTTTATGTTAATGCTTTTAAATACTATATATATTTTAGTTAAAGAAGTTTGCTGAACACGAAATTATTTATCCGAGGCCTCGTAGCATCTGAAAAATGTATTTTATGGACAGAGGAGAGTTCGGTTATTATACGTATCATCTAACAGATTGAGGTCCCTTGTCCCGAATAGCCTTTGTACTGTAAAAGCTATTCGGAAACGTATTCAAAATTTACAGTCAGTTTATGAAAAATTATATTTCTAATTACTTCTTTCAATTTCAAACAGAAATTCTTTTGTGAGGTTTCTAAATATAAAGGAACGGTTTTCGGAATTTAGGGTGACTCTGAGCAGGTTATTATTTATGTTTGTTCTGGATTATATTACCTTTTCGGAAATTAAGAATTGTCTGTCTTTTTTTATGTACGCGAAATTTGCTTTCTAAATATTATATTCCATGTATTTCAGGTGAAGAATAATACATGATTGTTTACTGCATAACTCTACAAAATTGGCTCTATACAAGTTCGTCTGCATGACTTCAGACATAAAATATACTTTCAAAATATTATATCTCACGCATTTTAAGTGATGCGAAATATATAAGGGTTTAATGTATAACTCAATGAAAATGGCGGTTATACAAGTCCTTCGGCGAATTTTCCTACCCTATTGCTTTCAAAATATTTTATCCCACGTAGTCTAGGTGATGCATAATGTATGAAGTTTCAACGCATAACTCTACACGAATGGCTGTTACAAACACCATTCAACAGTAGTTCATTCGCGAAATTTGCTTTAAAAGTATTGTATTCAACACACTTTAGGTGATGCGACATAACATGAGGAATTACTGTTTAACTCTAAAAAATGGTTTCTGTACACAACCTTCTGCAGGAGTTTATTTGTGAAATTTGCTTTCAAAATATTGTATCTAAAGCATTTTAGGTGATGCGAAAAACATGAGTGTATAATTCTACAAGTGTCGTTGTTATACAACCCGTTCATTGGAAGTTCATAAGCGAAGTTTGCTTTAAAAAATTATATCCCACGCATTTTAAATGATGACAAATAGACGAGTGTTTAACGCATAACTCTACAAAAATGCTGTTACACAAGCTCATCAGCGGAAGTCGGTATGCGACGTTTGCTTTCAAAATTTTATATCCCAAACATTTTAGGTGATACTAAATGCAATAGGAATTATCACATAACTCTAGAAAAATGGCTGTAGTAGAGCCCTTCAGCAGGAGTTCGTACGCGGAATTCGCTTTCAAAATATTATATCTCACGCATTTTAGGTGATGCAAATTACATGATGGTTTATTACATAACTCTACAAGATTGGCTATTATGCGACTTCATCAGTGTGACTTCATACGAGAAGTTTGATTTCAAAATATTATATACCACACATTTTAGATGATGTGCAATACATCGGTGTTCAATGCATAAATATACAAATATGGCTGTTATATAAGCCCTTCAGCGGGAGTTCATGCGCTAATTTTGCGGATAAAATATTTTACACCACTTTTTTTTGGTGATACGT
The DNA here is from genome assembly GCA_964019185.1 of Maratus speculifer. Lineage (NCBI taxonomy): Eukaryota > Metazoa > Arthropoda > Arachnida > Araneae > Salticidae > Maratus > Maratus speculifer. The sequence continues at coordinate 29,436,407 of OZ025299.1, read as the reverse complement.
AATGCATCATGTTTCAATGCGTAACTTTACAAGCATAGCTCTCATACAAGGCCTTCAGAGGGAGTTCATACGTGAAATTTGCTTTAAAAATAATGTGTCCCATGCATTTTTGGTGATGTCGAATACATGTGCTCATAATTCTACAAGACTGTCTTTTAAACATCACGCCCATGAGTGGAAGTTCATACGCAATGTTTGTTTTCAAAATGTAATACCCCACGCATTTTATGTGCTGCTAAATACACCAGTGTTTAACCTATAAGTCTACAATAATGGCTTTAATACTAGCCTAACAGCCGTAGTTCATACGCTATGTTTGCTTCCACACATTTTAGATCAAGCGAAATAAATGTCGATTTAGTGCATAGCACTAGAAAAATGGCTTTTGTGCAAGTTCTTCTGCTGGAGTTCATACGCGATATTTTCCTTCAAAGTATTATATCCCACGCATTTTAGGTGATGCAAATTTCATGATGGTTTACTGCATAACTCTATAAAAATGGCTGTTACACAAGCCTGTCAGCAGAAGTTCGTACCCGAAATTTTCTTTTAACCCTATATGGACTGACGGTACTTTAAAGTAACATTGAAGAAAACTTTATATAAAACTTATTTATTCTGCCTATTAATAAAAGTTTTTATATTCTTTCCACACAAAAAAATCTTCTCTGTGTTTCGCCTAATTAGAAAGAACCTACATCCAAAATTTAAAGCAAATCGAATATTTCTGCATAAAAATCCATTTATCAAATTTAAGGGGGTAGGTAATCGCCCGTACCTCCTTTATACTTATCAAAAGAACCTCATGCCTTAGGGAAGCATCATATAAGTATGAACCTGTATCCAATAATTGAAGCAAATCGGTTAATTCCGCAAGAAAATCCATTTAACTAAATTAGTCCAACCAATCTCCCATTTATACTTATCCAATGAATTCCCAAAACAAATCAGGGAAGTGCCTTATCAGAATGAACCAATATCCAAACTTTGAAGTAGAGGTCTGCACGGGCCGGAATTTCCAGGCCCGAGCCCGGCCCGAAAGTTAAAATTTCGGCCCGTGCCCGGCCCGGCCCGAACGAAAGAAATATTGGCCCGACCCGGCCCGGTCCGAAAGTTGAAATTTCGGCCCGAGCCCGGCCCGGCCCGTACGAAAAAAATATTGGCCCGGCCCGGCCCGAAAGTTAAAATTTCGGCCCGAGCTCGGCCCGGTCCGGAAAAAAGTTTAAAATTCGGCCCGAACCCGGCCCGGCTCAAGTGAATTTCTACAGAACATTGATCTTTAATCTTATGGAAGAGTTCTGACCAAAAAAAATTATATTAGTCTTTTTTTTCATGTTTATAATCTCCATTTATGCAGAAGTGCCGTAGGCTGCGATATTTACGCTTTTAAATGAATCTTTGTTGTATGTAAATGTTTCAGTTATCACTAGTATTAATAATCCATATTCCGTATGGAGACAAAAAGTCGAAAAAGCGGTATATGGTAAAATTTCCAAAGACGAAATCGCTTTGGAGCGAAAAAGAAAATACATTCCCTTCTTAACAGATGTAAATGTTTAATATATTTTTTTCTCCCGTATTGTTGTATTCATTTTGCATGGATGAACATTTTAAAAGAAACTTTCAGTTTTCAGTTTAAAAAAAATTCCTTCATAATATTTTTTTTCTTTTTTTTTCTTTCTTTTTTTTTTTTTTTTTTGTGTGTGTGTGTATGTGTGTATGTGTGTGTTTAATTCTATTTTAAAAAGCCTGGTAATCTACGATTCTTTAAAGGGAATAAATTCTAATGTTTAATTGTAGAATATTGACGGCTTAAAAGTATATTCCTTTTTTGCAAACATTTTTGGACAAAGCCAAATATTACTGATTTATAAAAATTCGAGAAAAGGATTTTCATATAGGAAGATTCAATAGGAACTGATTATTTTGGTCCGTGAAAACTAGGAAGAATGGAATCAGTCTCGGCTTCGTACGGAAAAAAAAAGTTAGGCCCGGCCCGTCCAGCAAAAAAATTAAGGCCCGAGCCCGGCCCGGCCCGAAAGATTAATAACTAGGCCCGGCCCGGCCCGGCCCGAGTCTTCAGAAGTAAGGCCCGAGCCCGGCCCGGCCCGAATGCCATTATTGGAAATCGGCCCGAACCCGGCCCGCGGGCCGGGCCGGGCTCGGGCTTCGGGCCGCGGCCCGGCCCGTGCAGACCTCTACTTTGAAGCATATTGGTAAACTCAGCGTGAAAAAGCCTTTAACCTATAAAAACATTTATTCTGTATTTACATGTCAAAGGACGCGAAATACATCGAAATGTACAATGCGCTCGATACAATGGGCCGAGCTCACCCAACTAAAAAGATAATACAAAACATAAAAATAATGGTTCACGGCACTCGTGCGTCCCCGACACAGGCTATCCCTCTGGGGCCGCCAAAGGTCATACTTTGGAACGTCCTCCATACCTTCGACGACCACCAGAAGCACCTGGATGCCAGAACTTTCAGCTCAGACTTCTTTAAAATTTTCAGGTTGGTCAGGAGCCGTACCGACTCCGAAGAGACCAACCCTCTCCAATTGATGGTAAAGCTCGTCACTGTCGCAGGACGGGGTCGGAGGAGATCGAGTTGTGGCTTCAAGCAGCTGTATTTTTCCACCTTATTCTGATGTGCAACGTCAAGCCGAAATTGATCGTTTATTACTTGTACGTCTAGGACAATGGTATGGTCGGTGCTGTAGCCCACCAGGTCAGGTTTTAACCTGGAGCCGTCAGGTAGAGTGAAAAGAGGCTCGGTGTGGACTGAGTAACCGTGGTTACTCATCGCACGTTCTAGGTATTTGGCTATTGCATTGCGGCGTAATATGCGCATTCCATGGGTGGAATGGCATTGTTGTAAAATATGATTTACTGTTTCCGGGACCCAGCAGCCTCGAGAGCAAAGACTAGAAGTCTCACGCCCCCGAGTTGCACGGGCCTTTTTAAAAAGGCAATTATAGCGGATATGGATGGCATCGACAAAATCTCTACCCGACATAAGCGAAGAGCCATCAGCCAGCCAAGCCGACGCGGCAGGTACGGCACTACATTGACGTAGACCGGCACCATCGCATCGGCTATGCAGCTCACGCCGAAAAAAGGAGTTGATTCTGACCTTCGATGTTAAACGGCTCCCATCAGGGGCCAAGGTCAGACGAAGGATTCTGCCTTGATGGTCAGAGAATCGACGTAGGGCCATTACTGGGACCATCCACTGAAGACAGGGAACATCCATTCCGCCATCTTTCCCGCGAGCGTGAAAGGCACTCGATGGGATGTTGTGAGGTAGGTGGAACAAGTCCCGAACAAACCTACGCACCTTCGTATCAATCCTCTTCAGGTTCCCCGCAAAGATCTTTTCAAGGAGCAGCTGATGATAATACCGCGAAAGCAGCATGTTAACCAGCAGATAAAATTTCTGCTGCGGCTTCAGCGGAGCTCTTCGTAAGGCCTCCAGGTCGCCCGACACTGGTGGATTTAGAAAAATCCTACCATCAGGGCAAAAAGATACCCCAAGGTAGGAGAAGGAGTCTTAGATGTTTAAGGGCCTCAAAGCGGTCTCTCCAACATAAAAGAGTTGATCTTTGTCGAAGACAAGCTTTTTGCGCTTCTTGATGGCAAGCCAGCAGAAGGAAAAAGATTTTTGACAATTAATAGATAGGGCAAGAGAAGCATCTGCAAGATGTTGAGCAGTTTTTAGAGGCAGTTGGAGTCCCGAGAAAGTAGAAGGATGTCGTCTGCATAGGCGACATACGAAAGGCGAAAGGAGTCTCTAACCAGCGCACCTAAGTGCACCGGCAGAGATCGGAGAACGAAATCCAGAACTATCCAAAATAACGTTGATGAGAGGGGGTCACCTTGGCGAACCCCTCTTGTAGGATGGATAGGTTGAGAGACATTCCCGTTAAGAACGAGGAATGTCCTCGCATTACTGTAAAGAAAAATAATATAACTGTCAAAATGTTCTGGGACACCCAACCACCTCAGTGCTTCAAAAATGGCCTCAAATGCCACCGAGTCAAAAGCCTTCCTGAGGTCAATAAAAGCTGCTGAGAAAGGATTATATAATTACATTTGGTTTTTGCTGTGTGAAATGCGGACTCGAGTTCCTCAACGGCACGGGCAATTCCGTCCATTGATTGGAACCCGAGCTGGAATGGAGAAAAAGATAAAACGGAAGTAAGTCTATTATTTAGGATTCTGTGGAAATGCCTCAGGAAAACAGATAAAATTGAAATCGGGCGAAGTTCATCAGGTGAATCGACGCCCCTGCCCTTGGGAATAAAAACGGTCTTGGAGTCAAGGACATGGGTGGGAACCCGCCCAGCCCTTAACCACGCGGTATAAAGCTTGGTTAGTGCCCTAGATGGGATCCTACGCAGCATTGCTACGGTGACCCATCAGGATCCATCGCCGATTTGTATTGAATATAGTTTTTAATAACTTCCTCTACGGAAATAAAATTAAGTAAATTAGAAAAGTCTACGGGGGCAGGAACGTTGTTATCCAAGTCTCCTTCGCACCGTGACTCGTTGGTAATGAACTTAGTCCAATAGTCCACCACATTATCAAAAGTCAAACTTATAGAAATTGAATTGCCATTCAAGATCGAATCAAGTACCTTTGAGCGATTGGAGCGATACAGGCGCTGGAGCCGGAAGTACTCACGGCGCTTCAGCTTCCTGTTGCTCAAAACCTTTCGGACAGGAGCTCTGGGCTGGTGACTGATCTTCGGACTTAAAGCCGGTACAGCCTCACGACCAAGATGTTTTTGGATGTAATCTAAGGTGAGCCGAAGCGCAGCCTCAAGATCAACATCTACAGTACGAAGAGCTCCGTCCAAAAGTTCTCGTTCAAGGTCTGTAGGAACAGGTCTCAAAAGCTCATTGCAATTCAACTCATCTATAAAATAGTCAATCGTTCCTACTATGAGCGTGGCATCAGGATCTAAATCAGGAACGTTTTGCCCGGCTGATTCGGAAGGAGAGACGGTAATGGAGGGCTCTTGCGGGAGGGCAACGTGAGTTGGTTGCTCGGTGTGAACTTCCATCGTGACGGGAACAGGCGATGCTTGCTGTGGTGATACAGCCGGAGGGGTCTGAGAAGACTCAGTAATCCGTTTAAGGACCTCCTGATAGGCGGGCGCTTTTCGCTTTCTCTTTATAGCATCGGCTGTCCTTCCAGGAAACCGCAAAGCCAACTCCTTGTTAATGAAACGTTTTCCCTCCTCCTTAAGTCTTAGCTCCAACTTCGCCATGTTCTCAACTTCCAAATCAGACCATGGGGTATGAGATGTCTTTTGAGCTTCGGTCTTAAGCTCAGCAAAGTAGGCATCTGGATGGGCGCGCCTCATATGATTCCGCATGCCGGCGAATCCAGAGAACTTCCAGCCGCAAACGGGACATATGGAGGGATCGATTCCATCCTGAGCCGGGGTGACGCCAGAGCCGCGAGAGCTAGATGGGCCTGCGACATCATCGCTAGCCCCTTTTCTAATGTTTCTTCTCGTAGCGACATCTAGCATTCGACCCGATAGGCTTGCTGGGCCTAAGGGGTACCGTGACCCGCCTGCCTGGATCTGCACGTGCAAATGGGACAAGTCTCACTACACCCCGGCGGGGCCAATGGGGGTTCCAGGTCAGACTTGAGTAAGGAGAGGCTAGGTCAGGTGTACGTCATAGACTAAACACCACGACTATGTTATCATGTCGAGCATGTACGCTTCACTGCCCCTGTAACTACGGAGCCCCGGTCAGAACACAGGAACAAAAAATTTTCCCGAAGGAAAATCCATGAACCCCTATCCCGCCCGATTCATCCCAAGGACTCAAGGATTCATCCCAAGGACCGTTAAGAGAGTCATAGTTACCCCTACCTTAAATTAAGGGGTGGAGGGTTACCTTCCATTTCCCCCTATTAGACTTATCCAATGAACTTGCAAAACTAATCATGGAGGTGCCCTCATCATTAATGATCCTATGTCTAAAATTTAAATGAAATCTGATAATTCTGCATGAAAAAGCCATTTATCGAAATTAAGGGTGGGGAATTAGCTCCCCTTTCTTCTCTTTATACTTATCCAATGAACACCTATAATCACAGAGGTGCCTCATCTGAATGATAGTATATCTAAATTTTGAACGAAAATTGATAATTTTGCATGAAAAACCCATTTATATAAATTAAGCAAAGGTGCATTATCCCCCGTTCTCCCTCTTATACTTATCGAATGAACTCTCAAAACTAATCCGGGAAACACATTATCAGAATATACCTATATCCAAAATTCGATCAAATTTAGATAGAATAGAGAAACGGTCGAAGCTGAGTATTTTCGAAAAATGGTAATTTTATTATTCATTTTTATAGTTATTTCTTTTCTTTCTTTAGATAAAATTATATGAAACAATTTTAACTGCAAAAGCGTTTCCATTTATAATGAGAATCATGATGCATTTAAATTCATTTTTAAGAATTGTGAAATTTTCAAAAGAGTAATTTTAGTTAATTAATCTGATTATATTTGTAAATATTTCACAAAAAAATTAGAACTACCAATATATTTAATCAGTTTTAATGAAAAAATCATATCTAAATTCCCCCATTAATAATGTCTAAAAATTCCAGTATACCTTCAGATATTAAAGAAAAGATATAATCTTCTATAATATACAGGGTTGTTATAATTAAAGTTCGCCTATTCAGAAGGCTCTAGAGCCGGTTCTATGGCTCCAAACGAAACAAAATTTCACTACTACGTAGTTGAAGAGATGCGCTCTGCGAAAATCGAAAAAAAATATTAGTGAATTTTTTTATCACTAGGTGGCGCTGCGCCAATATTTAAGGTGACATTTGCAGATTCACTATATCAATATCAGTCAATCCAGACGAAACACACAGATTTAAAAGTTTCAACAAACTTCGACGAACTGCGAATTGTTTTAATTAAGTTCACCTAATCAGATAGCTCTAGAGCTGACCTATGACTCCAAATAATACAGAAAAATGAATGTCATTTCATGTGATGTAATCTGCATCAACAAAAATAAAATATGTCGCTCGGCAGCGAGGAAATAACGAAGAATAACATTACGCATGTTCAATGAATCCTCCGCCATTTTTAATAATGCATTTCATTCTCAGAATTGTGCTTTCTACAGCATTGCGTAAACTGTCCTGTAAGATTGAGCGAATATGAAGTCTAATACTGTCTTTCAGATCAGAGATTGTCTGACATCTGTCGTTATATACAGAATCATTCAAAAATCCCCAGAAAATAAAGGAGTCTGCAAATATCGGCTTAAATATTGGCGCAGCGCCACCTACTGACAAAAATATTAACTAATTTTTTTTCGATTTTCGCAGAGCGCATCTCTTCAACTACGTACTAGTGAAATTCTGATTCGTTTGGAGCCATAGAACCGGCTCTAGAGCCTTCTGAATAGGCGAACTTTAATTATAACAACCCTGTATATATAGAAGATATCGAGGTGGATCAATTTCTTGATAAATAATTCGGTAGATAAAGGATTAATGTATTATTTGCCATGCATGTTATGTGATACCAAATACAGGGTGGTCATAAAAAAACTTTGCCGATATACGGAGCTCTAGCGGCCAGTCCGCTCAACCGATCGAAATGAAATTTCAGATATAGCTATTCAGAGGTATGAGCTCGAGATTCTGTGAACGACAACAAAATGGCGCTCACGGTTACGGTTATAGTTACAGAAACTCGAAAATTTCCAATGACAACGCCCATTTTTTTTCATCGCAAAATGCTCAGCGCATGCGAAAACACTCAAGAGCGTTGGAACCGTACTTGTATCGCAAGAAACGGACATGTTATGCACGCACAAAAAACCGTTCTGGGAATCTTCCCCCCCCCCCATAAAAAAAACTCGATTGGGGCGCAAGGAGGAACTTTGCATATGACACATAGTCAGTACACTAATCTCTGATTACAATACAGGTCGGAGAAACTAGATCTTTTATTTTGATTACACATTTTCCACATGGGTGCCATCACCATGCAATGTGTAATTGCCTGTGATGACACCCATGTGGAAAATGTGTAATCAAAATAAAAGTTTTAGTTTCCCCGATCTGTATTGTAATCAGAGATTAGTGTACTGACTCTGTGTCATATGTAAATTTCCTCTTTGTGCCTCAATCGAGTTTTTTCTATGGGGGGGGGGGGGGAGGATTCGCAGAACAGTTTTTTGTGCGTGCATAACATGTCCGTTTCTTGCGATACACGTACGGTTCCAACGCTCTTCAGGGTTTTCGCATGCACTGAGCATTTTGCGATGAAAATATATGGGTGTTGCCATTGGAAATTTTCGAGTTTCTGTAACTATAACCGTAACCGTGAGCGCCATTTTGTTGCCATTCACAGAATCTCGACTCGAGCTCATACCTCTGAATAGCTATATCTGAAATTTCACCTCGATCGGTTGAGCGGACTGGCCGCTAGAGCTCCATATATCGGCAAAGTTTTTTTATGACTACCCTGTACTTGAGTGTTGAACGCATAACTCTACAAAAATGGCTGTTATTCAAGCCCATCCGCGGGAGTTCATTTCATTCGCGTAATTCTTTTTCAAAGTATTATATCTCATGCATTATAAGTGATGCGACATGCATGAGAGTTTACTATAAGTCAAATTAAATGATTTTGTTTTACATCTTGTTAGGGTAAACTGTGGTGTATGGTATATTTTTCATTTTATCACATTGTAAAAGCGATAATTACATTTCTACATTGAGGATAACCACGTGTTTAAATCTTAACTTTTAATTTTTATACTTTCATTTTGTGTATTTGATCGCACTTTATTGCCTAGATTTAATATTCTATTTAATATGATATAATTCTTTCCATTTTCCATTCATCCCTTCATAATTTTATCTCCTATCGAGCAAACTCTCAAGTTTATTATACGTTTTTATTATTTTTTTTTCACTTTTTTTTTTCTATCCAATTTAGTAATTTTGTTGTGTCTTGTTTTTGATATTTTTTCTTCATTTTATTTTGGTTTTATGTGTGTTGGTAGCCCCAAATTCGTATTATTTTGCCTTTTCATGGCTAATACGAAGATGAAACCACACACTTCATTTGTAGTGAGGATTCTGCTTTGGTTCTGCAAATTCTATTTGTTTTCATCCCCCCCCCCATGTTTTAATTTGTTGATTTTCTATTAATTCAATGGTTCATATTTTGTAATACAAGTAATGGTTATATATATATATATATATATATATATATTTATATATACAGTGAAACTTCTGTTAAAGGCCACCCCTATTCAAGGGCCACCTCTTTTAAGGGCCAATATTTTTAGGAACGAAAAATTTTCCCATAGACATAATGTTAAATTTACTCCCATTAGGGGCCACATCTACCCCTCATAAAGGCCATTTTTTCATATGTGCCTTATATCCTAAACAGGTGTATTGAATTCTTGAACCAAAAGATAAGAGTTCAGCAAACAATTGCTTTTGGAACAAAGAATGCAAAGGGAGATGGGAGGGTTTAGTAACACAATGAAGGGAGATTACCAGATGTCCTCACACTTTTTTTGACCTTTCAACCTGTAGGGGTTGGCTTAGTAAGGAAACCTGACCCTATGCTGTGGACTCACAAAGGATAACAGGTTATCTAGAAAAACTGATTGCACATTTACTAAACAGGTGAATGTGTGAATGCATATGGAAGCAAAATTTTTACCATAGAAATTTTATGTTCAGGATTATGTAAAATTTGAAACTATGGCACCTAAATCAAGCCAAAGAGTACATTTAGATTTGAATGACAAAATCAAAGTTCTTGATTGTCATGATCAAGGAACATCTGCAAGAAAATTGGCTTTAGAGTTTAATTGCAGCAAGAATCAAATAAACAATATTGTTAAAAACAAAGACAACTTACTGAAAGAATATGCAGATTTTAAAAATCGCGGTATAAAAAGAAAGAGAAATGAAAAATTTGGTGACATAAATGATGCTGTAATTCAGTGGTTCAGATGTGCTAGGATTAAAAACATCCCATTAAGTAATACTTTGGTGAAAGAAAAAGCCATTCAGATTGCAGAATCACTTGGCGTAGAAGATTTTTGTGGAAGTAACGGATGGTTGAATAAGTTTTGTAATAGAAACTGTATTTCTTTTAAAACTTTATGCGGTGAATCAGCTGATGTTGATGAAGAATTGTGTGAAGACTGGAAATCACGTCTTCCAATCATTTTGGCAGGCTATGAAGATCGTGATGTATATAACTTAGATGGCACAGGACATTTTTTCCGTGCCTTACGTTACTAAAAGTTTAGTTGAGAAAGCAGAAGAGGCAAAAGGAGGGAAACAAGCTAAACAGAGACTCGCTGTGTGTTTTTGTGTAAATGCTGCGGGTGAAAAGTTAAAGCCTATAGTCATTTGGAACTCCAAGAAACCTCATTGTTTTAAAGGTAAAGATTTATCTCAAATGGGAGTAAAGTATCGTCATAATAAGAAGGCATGGATGACCATGGAAATTTTTAAAGAATGGTTAATTAGCTTTGATAATAAAATTACAAATTAAGGCAGAAAAGTCATTTTTTTTTGGATAATGCACCATGTCCCTCTGACGAAAACTTGAAGAGTGTAAAACTTCAATTCTTGCCTCCAAATACTACGTCGAAAATGCAACTTCTAGACCAAGGAGTTATTTGCTGTTTTTAATTGGAATATCGACGGTTTATTTTGCGAAGACTCCTTTCTCTTATAGATTCTGATAACAATTCATCTAAAATCACTAAATCTATTACAGCATTAGATGCCATCCGATGGATTAGACTTGCCTGGGAAAATGTGAAAAGACAGACTATTGTAAATTGCTTTAAAAAATGTGAATTAAGCAACACAGCTTTAGAAGCCATTATTGATGCTGCTGATTTAGAAAATGATGTGGTTCAACTTTCAAAAGCTGCTGATATTGAATATGATCCAGATTCAGATAAATATGAAAATATGGTGGAATCTCATGATGATTTATCAGAAGGTTGGGAGAAAAGAATTATAGATGACATAGATACAGGTAAAACATAAAAATTTATTGTTTTAAATTTTAAAAAAATGTGTTACTATTTTTTTTTTTCAAAATTTTTTTTTTTAATTATATTTCAGGAGTTCAATCTGATTCAGATAATGATAATGAAGCTGGTGAGTCTGCAGCTGTGAATATATCCTGTCAAGAAACGCTAACAGAAATAAATAAACTAATATCTCATTCTAAGGCATTAATAAATGATGCAAATTTAAGTAATTTATTCCATAAAGTAAAAGAATCATTAGAAACCAAAATTGTCTCCGAAAAAATTATGAAAAGTAAACAAACTTCAATAGAAATTTTTTTCAATCATGTATAGAGTTTGAAAATGTTAATAAACAGTTTTTTCACCTATATAGGTTCTTATTTCCTCATTTTAGTTGGATTTTTTTGTGACCCCTATTCAAGGGCCACCCCTCATAAGGGCCAATTTTCAATGGAACGGCAGGTGGCCCTTACAGAGAGGTTTCACTGTAATATATATATATATATATATATATATATATATATATATATATATATATATATATATATATATATACAGTCGAGTCTCTCTATAACGGAACTCCATCCAACGAATTTCGCTATTTAACGAATTTTTTTATAGGAACGGTTAATTTTTTCATGATTACATTAAAAATAATCTCCATATAGCAAAATATATCTCCATTTAACGAATGTTTTCGAAAATGTTCTATCATTAGTTCAGAAAACACTTCACATTATTTGAAGAATAATTTTTTTTCGTTGATTTCTGGTTTATATAGCTACATTCCTCTACCTTATTCCTCATATCCAAAAAAAGGCACTCAACTCCCCCCCCCCCCTCCAAGAAAAACATCTTTTTACATGGTTACACTTGACTTTGTTTTAGCCAAAATGAGCACGCGTTCTTGGAAAAGATTGAAACATTTGCTTGCTATTGGGGCGATTTGCAACTATCACAAAGCATCCTAAACGATAAAACTATTACATTCTTGTCTTTAAGATGGTGTTTTTTTCTTGGTTTGGATAAAAAAGTAGGAATAAGGGAGAAATGCAGAAAAGTTCGTTTTTCAGCAGATTTTCATCTACCTAAATTAACTCTCATTACTTTTAGAGTTTAGAGAGAATGTTTGTTGTTTGTGGCGACTCGGAGCATTTTTTGTTGTGAGAGATCATTTGAATGAAGAATTGTTACTAAATATCATCTTTGCTGGTGTTATCTTCGTTTATCTACATTTGCATAAAATCGCTTCTAGTTTAAATACAACTCTTTCTGATAAAAGTAGTAATTTTGAAAATAATCAATACGACACTGGGAAAAAAAGGAAGTGGCGAGGATGTGTGAGACTCTGAAAAAAATTCCGTTACATATTTCAAAAACTTAATTAAACACCTCAGAAACAATTCTATTTCAAAATTTAAACATTAAATGAAAGAATTTTGCCATTCTCTATTCAACGAATTTCTCTATATAACTAATTTTTTGTCTGAACGATGGATTTCGTTATATAGAGACTTGACTGATATATATATATATATATATATATATATATATATATATATATATGTATATATATATATATTATAATACTGATAATAATTTAACAGTTTTAAGATTAAATTAAAATTAAATTTTGATTTTCAAATTTTAATTTTTATTCATTTTTCTTGTGTAAAAGAAAACTATGTTAATTTAAAGTTTATAATAATTGTTAACTTGCCTGTTGTTATTTTGCATTTTTAAGAGTTTAAATGTTATTTGAAATATGATGTTGATTTTCTGTTACGAGAATGATTTAGGCATAGTGTACTGACTGTACATTAAAGTGCCATTTTAATTAATTTACTATAACGAATTAAAATTATCACGGCTGAAATTTTTTTATGTAAATCCTTTACTTTCTATTGTAGTTAGTGAAAAACAATTATTTTTGAAAAAAAAATCGCAGTAGATCATAATGCAATAGATAAAGGGTTTTATGCTTGGTTTACTTGTAGCTTATTTCGTGAGGAAATATTTTGTTCGCATCGACATTTGTTTATTTCGCAGAAGTGGAATGAATTTCTGCGGTGCGCTGATAGTGTTACCCTCTCCGGCACAAAAGAATTCTATTTGGAAAATGATGATTGTCACTGACTGACACAGGACTTACAATCGAACTTCTTCGAAATTAAAAACTAATCATCCAAACGTTCATTATAAAATACTGGTTTCATTGGTTTATTGAATGGTAATATCTGAATTACTTTGGTTATATTTATAAAAGTATTTATATAAAAATATTATATATATATATATATATATATATATATATATATATATATATATATATATATATATATATATATATATATATGAGGACCTCAGAAGCCAAGGGGTACAAGTGACAAAATTTCGATTTGGAGTAAATTGAGTTTAAAGATAATTGATGTTAAACTGGAACATCAATAACAATTGAGTGAATTGAAATAGGAAATTTCTGCTTTTTGCATTCTGGTCATTGAACTCTTATTTCAATAACTGTTAAAAAATAAAGTACAATTTTCTTTAAATGTATAATTAATCAATATTGTTTGTTTTTCGAAAAAAGTGGTTTGCCTCTATAACTGAGCAAGTAATAAGAAAATCACTTATATTTCTTTACCTGAAAAGAAAAAAGCATATTTTTAGGTCATCTGTGTATTTAGTTTAGTTTTTTCAAATTTGTCATTTATACCCCTTGGCTTCTGGGGTCCTCATATATATATAATATATATTCCTGATCCGTTTGTAAATTTTGAATTAAAATTAGATGTTAGAGTTATTTATGAGCACCGATAAGCTGCACGAGGAATATAGGCCCTGGAGGAATGTGCTCCGTGGAGTCTTTCTAAGGGAACCTAACCCGTATTTACGCAAGGTTACTCATGGTTCGAAGAAAACCACGGAAAACTCCGAATGGTTAGGCCGACGGACGCGATTGAAATTAAAATTAGGTGATTCCGCAGTGGAACCACTGTGCCGGAAAAAGTTAAACGAAGGGTATGAACTTATAGGATAAGTTTTATTGTTCTTACCAGCATATTTTATCAACAATTTTCATGATATATTCCTAGTGAATATCTTACGACCATTTCTTTTCAAGATTATTGATTAAAAAAACTGGTAAGAACAATACAATTTGTCGTATATGATTCGACCTCCGGGTTAAATAAATCATGCTATACAGGGTGTCCCAGAACTTCGTGTACAAACTTTGAGGGGTGATAGAGAACATCGTTTGGAACCACAATTACATAAGAAAGCATGGGCGGAAACGTCCTGTTAATCCTTTCACAGACAAAACTACCCTTTGAAACTACAAAATTTTTAATGCAAAATGAACATTGACACCAGAATTTTAATATGAGTTTCCCATTTATTATATATATATATATGTGTGTGTGTGTGTGAAATATCTGGCTTTTCTTCTTTGCAAATACATTTTTCCGCGATTTCTGATGTCATTTATATTTTTCCACATTGTAACAATGGACGTGCTTTGTCCGTGAAAAGCTCAAAGAAACACAAAGACACAGTTATGACACAACGCGGAAAGCAGTGTAGAACGAACACAGAGAAAAGTACAAGAAATGGTTTAATTTTAAATTAAATTTAAAATTATGTTTCTTTAAAATCAAGTATCTTAGTAGCTGTTAGAAATTGCTAAAATGTGTAAAAATATGAATGATGTCAGAAATCGCGGGAAAATGTATTTGCAAAGAAGAAAAAAAAATATATTTCACATACATAATAACTGGAAAAATTATATTAAAATGCTGGTGTCATTGTTCATTTTGTATTGAAAATTTTGTAGTTTCATAGACATACCATTGTCTGTGAAAGGGTTAACAACTGAGGATGACGTTTCCGCCCATGCGTTCCTATGTAATTGTGATTCAAAACAATATTCTCTACCATCCCTCAAAGTTTGTACACGAAGTTCTGGGACACCCTGTATATAATACATGTTTATTTAAAGTTCCTTTTTAAATTCGAATAGGGATGCAAGAGCTGTGCCAAAAATGGCTGATTTAACCGCTAAAATTTAATTGTATTCACTGCTTTATTAAATCTTAGAAATCTTGCAAGTAAAAAAAATCAAGAAATACTTTAGAATTTTAGTGGTACCAATCGGTTTTTTCTGGCGCAGCGCTTGCATCCCTGTACGCAGAAAATTTTACTTTTTCATGCACGCCTCCACTGAACAGTTGAAACTTTTAAATATTTAACAGTTGTATGCCCCCCCCCCCCCATAAAACGTCTATTTTTGCATAAGGAGTTGGCCACAAATAATGTCACACATTTTTTTCAATGTTTTCGAAACCTCTCCACCCGTTTGCCACAAAGTGTCACACTTCACCATATCTCCCCCCCCCCCTCATGTCACATACATTACATAAACACATACTTGTAGTTCAGAAACAAAGTATTACGTTATGGATCATATTTCCAATTTTATTTTTAAACTTTAACTGTGTACTTTAATGACTTTTGTGGGTATAACAATAAAAATTACTTGTGTACTTGTTTTGTATAAAATAAGATTAACAAGGGCACCACCAAACATGGTGCTCACAGATTTTAATGATTTCTAAGTATGTTGTAGGGGTTATACCACTAATTATTCAGCTGAAAGGATTCTTTCAAATGGGCCTTGGTTTTTGAGAAATTGGGGGGTCAAAGTTTAGCGTTTATTTCAAATACCTGTTAGTATTTCCTTTGGTCAGCAGCTCCGTGGTTCCGAGGTGAAGTGCTGGACTCCAGACTCGGAGGTGGCGGGTTCAACTCTAAGTTGGACCACCTTTTTTTTTTTTTAATCTTTACATACTTTTTACATGTTACATATTTTAAGCTGAATTTGGAATTCTACAGCTTTGAACTTATTAACATTTTCTTATGTGGATTGTTTATTTTTTTTACTTTTATTTTTCTTACTTAAAAAAATATGGTTCAAATGATAAACTAATTGCACTTCAAAATTTATAAAATAAATAAAAAATGCTTATATAATTAGAATTTTCAAAAAGCATAAAAAATTTTGAATATTTTAAAATCCCTTTTACTTTAAATATTAATAATTTTGCTCAATTACTTTTTTCAGATTTTCAAATGAATATTACACAATACTGTGCATGGATTTTTAGACAATCTATTATTACATTTAATATACTTACATATATATATATTTATGTTACTGATATACAGTGGCTCACAAAAGTGTTCGTACACTTGCGAATTTCAATAACATAGTACTCTCTCTATTAATTAAAATTAATATTTCATAATGGGTATTTAAGAATAAGGTCTATAACTTATTCTTAACAAAACTACATAAAATATTTTAAATACATTGTAAAACTTTAATCTGTAGAAATCAATAATCAGAAAATAAAAAAAATATTACCTCACAAAAGTCTTCGTACACTTTAAAGAAATCGCTACATATTAGTTGATATTGTAAAATTTCGTTAAATTAGTATTCAGTATGATATTCTTTAGCATCTACAACAGCTTTTAAACGTCTGGGAATAGATTTCACAATTATTATTATTATTATTTTGTAATTTTTGCATCAACGTTCATCCATTTATTGATCATTACTGTTTTTAGTTCGCTTTTCGTTTTAATGTCGTGTTTTCGTACTCTAACCTCCAGTTCTTTTCAAATATGTTCTATTGAGTTCTAATCCGATGATTGGGGTGGTGTTTTTAGAAGTTGTGGACAATTATAGAGACACCAGAGGCGAACGTTGAGAGCCATGTGCTTAGGATCGTTATCCTGATTTAAAAAAAAAATGGTTTCCAATACCCAAAATTTGGGCTGTTAATTTTAGATTGTCTTTTAAAGTATTTAAATAAAGTGCGTGATCTATTGTGCCATGATAAAATACTAAAATACCTAGCCATGGTGTTGCTATGCACCCCCACATAAGAACACCTCAACCGCCATCTTAACTGTTCCAACTAAATTCTTGAGATTAAGTTCTTCATTTTTAATTCTACATACAATTATACGTTCATCGATGCCTAAAATATTGAATTTGCTCTCATTTGCAAATACGACATTATTCCAGTACGATTACGGCTTATTTTTCATTGATTTTGCGAAGGAAAGCCTAAGCTTTCTGTTTTTCGCACTAACAAAAAATTTTCTACGGCTGGAACACCCATTTAATCCAGCTGATCTCAGAACGCACGTCGAACAATTTTAGGTGAAATTGAAGTAGAATAGTTTTCATTAAATTCTCTAGCAACTTTTATAGCTCTTAAACATGGATTTCTTACAATATTTCTAATTATAAATCTTTCATCATGCTGTGAAAACTTTGACGAACAACCTTTTCTTACATTGTTTTAGGTTGATTTTCTCCTTTAAAGCGTTTTATCACATACTGCATTGTAGAATTTGATAAATTAACTAATTTAGCAATATTTCGAACTAATTTACTACTATTATGATGAAATACAATCCATTTTCAAATGCTGTTAATTGTTTCTTTACGACTGCGAGCCATTTTTAATAATAAAAAGAAAATTAAGGACCAATCAAGCAAAACAGAAAGCAAAACAACTTTTTAATGTCACCATAGTTCAAACATAAAAATAAAGTGGCAAATGATCATTTTAATTATGAGTTTATCCAAAAATATGCCAGTGTACGAAGACTTTTGTGGCGGGTTCTTCCTCTGCCTCCTTCTATTTTTATTTTTCAATAAAAAAGAAAAACAGCCAATATTAAAACAAATGTTGCGTGTCATTTAGAATAATATACAGATGAAATGAAAAAATATTGGACTTCATATTCTAAATTTATCCCAGGGAAATTCAAGTTTATTGCAAATTTTTAAAAGTGTACGAACACTTTTGTGAGCCACTGTATGCAGTGTAAAAAGATTAAATTTAACACATAACGCATCTTTATACACACTTTTATTTGGAAAAAATTATAATTATAACCTGAAAACTGATTACATGAGTATATTTATCGCATGTATAATACAGAACCAATATAAAAAAAATAAATCACCATATCAAATACAAAAAAAGGCCTTAGCACTTTTAAAACATGAAAGTGAAGAAATTATGCACACAGAAAAAAACCGTTTAGAATCATTATTTGCGTAGGGAATTGCGCTGAATGTATTAACAAAATTTACAGTATCGCGTGATATATTTGTCGTGTGAATAAAAATAAGTAATTAAATTATTCACAATTTAACAGAATCTTACTTGATATTTAAGAGCAAATATTTTTTTTTTGATCAACTTTTATATAAACCTTTTCCTTAAAAACTTAACGTTTATGATTTTTTTTAATTAATAGTTTTTTCAAAACTTATTAATCTAAACGCAAATTTGAACTAATTCGTGACTGAAATCTCATCTTTTTAAAACTCGTATAAATTTACATAACCTATATTCCTTAACTAGTTCTGCAAAAGAAACTAAATAACAACAACAAAAAGAATTTCTATTTTTGCGTGATTTTACCGAGAAAATAAAAGCAGACGAATAAAATAAATACATTAGGAATGAGAATTTTCCGCGGTTTTCCGCGTTTTTTCCCACCAGTATAGTTTTAGAGAAAATGTTATTTTAGTCAAACGAAAAATACTGCAATTTAACAGAACAATGTTTTCTCTAATATTATACTGGTATGTATAAACGCGGACCACTCTCATCCCTAATACATATATTTTTTTTATCTCTCGTAAATATTATTTCATTAGCAAACGATTTTCCCAATTTAGTTGATTTTTTATGAATAGTGCTTTAATTTGTTAAAATAAAAAATATATGTATTATTTTTAATTTAATCCGTAATTTCTTATTTGTGCAAACGATAAATGATATTGAGGATGAACTTTAGAAATAAATGTATTTAAAGATCAGTAAAAATTTGGAAAATATTTTAACACTACTGCAATAATATTTTATTAGACTTTCGAAGGTATGCATTATTTGAATTAACTAATCATATAAATGTCTGAGAAATTGCACCTGAAAATTATTTTGTATAATTTATACAAAAAAAGGATAAATTTTCATTTAAAAAATTCCACAAAAAAGGCGATAGGTAAGAGAAAAATTATTATTTCAGAATTGTGCTTAATAAAAAAAGAAATTACATAATAATTAACCAAAAAAAAAAAAAAAGATTCAAGGCATAAATTAGTTATGCCGTTTTGTCAATAAAAATATTAGTTTAAAAAATGCAGATAAAAATAAATTTCCATGAAATAAATTCGGAAATATAAATTTACTTTATTAAAAAAATATCAAAAAGTTCAAAGCTGTAGTAGAATTTCCAATACTGCTTAAAATATGTAACGTGTAAAAAGTATGTAAAGATAAAAATAATATGTAATTGTGTAATATTCATTTGAAAATCTGAAAAAAGTAATTGAGCAAAATTATTAATATTTAAAGTAAAAGGGATTTTAAAATATTCAAAAATTTTTATGCTTTTTGAAAATTCTAATTATATAAACTTTTTTTATTTATTTAATAAATTTTGAAGTGCAATTAGTTTATCATTTGAACCATATTTTTTTAAGTAAGAAAAATAAAAGTAAAAAAAAATAAACAATCCACATAAGAAAATGTTAATAAGTTCAAAGCTGTAGAATTCCAAATTCAGCTTAAAATATGTAACATGTAAAAAGTATGTAAAGATTTAAAAAAAAAAAAAAAAAAAAAAAAAAGTGGTTTAACTTGGAGTTGAACCCGCCACCTCCGAGTCTGGAGTCCAGCACTTTACCTCGGAGCCACTGACCAAAGGCAATACTAACAGATATTTGAAATAAACGCTGAACTTTGACCCCCCCAATTTCTCAAAAACCAAGGCCCATTTGAAAGAATCCTTTCAGCTGAATAATTAGTGGTATAACCCCTACAACATACTTAGAAATCATTAAAATCTGTGAGCACCATGTTTGGTGGTGCCCTTGTAAGATTTATAACAGAAAAATATTAATATAGAAAAGAAATAAAATATTAAAATGAAAGAGCAACTGAAAATAGTAGTGTTTTGTAATTTGAAATGGAATTTAATATATTTGGCTTTAAATCTTATCTCTACTTTATGAACACAAAATATTTTAATTTCAAAATAACTCCAAAATTTAATCTGCTGATTTTTAATGCTTTTATTTTAACCAAAATGTGTGATGTCACATTCCTTCTTACCCCTTCCCACCCCCTTGTCACAAATTGCCACAATTTCTCGAGCCCCCTTTTAAGTGTGACATCATTTGTGTATGGCTTTTAAAATGGCTCCAAAGAAAATATGCATATAGTGTAGAACATTTTAAAATGTACTACAATAGAAAACATGATGTGTCATTATAAGCCAAAAAATTAATATCATGCTTTACAGAATGATCATATTAGGATTTTTTTATTTTATTTATTTATTTATTTATTTTTTGTAATAAGTTTACCACCAGTAATAGTTATCGGGTGTATAAGAATAAATAAAAGATGTCGTTATTGATCCGTATGCATTATTCTGCTGTAATGCATTTTCTTGCCGTTATAGTGTTTCGTGAAATAGCAGGATATTAAAAATCTGCTATACATTTCGAAACTACCGTAATTTCTTGCGTATAATCCGCCGATCAAACAATTTTTTTCGACCCAGAATTTATTTAAAACGAAATGTAACTTATTAGATCGCTAAAAACATTTGTCTTTAATCACTAAGTATAATTTCTGGGTCCAAAAATAATTGTTTGATCCGCGGATTATACGCAGGAAATTACGGTATCAACTTTCTGCAACGTTTACCCGTGCAGAGTAAATCTGTTTGAAATAATTAACTCTCATCAGAATTTATTTTTGAGGTTTTGCGCTCTTGTATGGCGATGGATTCGTCTTTATTGGATCACTCGGGATAACAGCCTAGCTGCTCATAGGTCCCAAAGCCCGCTACCTACCTATCAGAATTTATAAACAAATTCATTAGAAAGTAAGAGCTTGCTTAATTTTACGTATGTTATAAAAGGAAATTTTCAATACAATATTCTTGGTGCCAGTGAAATAAAAATTAGGTGTCCTTTTTTAAGGACATCGGCATCGAACAGTTTAAATATCACTTTCCGGCGCTGGTATATTCTGCTCATAAAATGAGAAATTATTGATTGACACCGGAATTTAAAAACGACTTTTGTAGAAATTAAGAATTCCTAAATTCACGCTTTCATTATAAAAATGAAATTTCTTTCAAATATTCTTGGTGCCGTTTGTACGTTTGGAATTAAATTTAAGTAAACCCGGAGTGGACACACTGCCCCGGAAAGGGATATTAACCCTTTGCGGTGCAGGGCAAATTCATTGATTAAGTGTTGAGATTAATGACTGACACCGGAATTTGAAAACATCTTTATTTCTAAGTAAGAAAACGCTAAACTTCACGCATTCGATAAACAGTAACTTTTTTAAACAAAATTTCGGTGCCAATGTGGCGTTTGGGAATAAAAATTAAGTGGTTTATCTATGAAACCACTGCGCCGCAAGGGGTTAAAGAGAGTAATATGAAAATCTATATGTTGGCGTAAGTGCTATGACGTAAGTGTAGTGTTGCTAACTTAGATTCCTTTTTAATTAACAAATGTATTAAAAATGCAATTAAGATGCATAAGGTGCAAATGCAATTAAGATGTTGAATTTTCAGAGCAATTTATTTTATTTTATTTTATTTTATTTTATTTTATTTTATTTTATTTTACTTATTTATTTATTTGGTAGAGGAGGGGGTGTTTTTAATGAAACTTAAATACTGATTTAATGTTTTCAATTTTTCAATTAACCACTTACCTGATGAATATTTTTGAAAAGAAAAACTTTCAAAAAATACCTATTTTTTCGGAAGCAGGACGTTTCGGTCCCGCCATTTCGGTCCCGCCGTTTCGGTCCCGCCGTTTCGGTCCGGAGACATTTCGATCCCGAGACATTTCGGTCCATGGCCATTTCGGTCCCGAGACATTTCGGTCCCTGGACTTTTCGGTCCCGAGACATTTCGGTCTCTTCTCCAGCAAGCTGAAATTTTGTGCACGTGAAATATCTGACATAATTTTATAGGGAACATTTTAGAGTGTTGAATTCAGGGGCGGGTCATTCCTCCCAGAGCTATCAATGCCCCCCCCCCGGAAATTTTGAGATTTTGTGTTTTCAGTGGTAAAAAAGTGTAATCCCCCCAGGCATTGGCGTAGCTATGTTTTTTGGCGCCCGGGGCCAGGAAGAAATTTTGCGCCCCCACCCCATTATAGATATATAACAATTTCTCTCAATTTGGCGCCCCTAGGCCTCGGCGCCCGGGGCGGACGCCCCCCTTGCCCCCCCTTAGCTACGCCACTGCCCTCAGGACTCTATTGAATCCCCCCCGGAGCCACAGAAGTCCCTCCCGGAGAAAAGTGTCTGAATTCAACACTGGTTTTTTAACTGAAAGCCACATAAAGTTTTAGTGTAATGCGATTAATTAGAAGTAACAAGTACCCAAAAACCGCTTACACGTATAACTCGGATCCAAACTCAAACATATTGCAGCGGATCCAAACGCCATGCAAATTTCATATGACAGAAGTAATTGTTTTCAGGAGTGAGGGGAGGATTGTTCTGTGGATTTATATAGAAGTTCCTCAATCATGAAGATCTGGTAATTTAAAAACACGTATAAGTCGAATTTAATTTGCTTAAGCAAATGTCCATGGCCTACACATTTTCAGTTGCATATAATTTGCACAATATGTGTTTAATAATGAAAAAAAAATCTGCAAATAGTTTTAGAAATCTTTATTTCATCCTATTATTTAACGGCACATCATTTTTAGATTATGGCATTTTACAATTTTTTTTTTTTTTTTTTAAGGGGTTTTTAACATGGAATTGTGATAAAGCCACATTATTTTTTAAGTTCTGCATCGGGATTGACTAAAACATTTTATTTTTTAAATAATTATTTTATTTCGCTATTAAAAAAACTATTTAAAAGTTTGAGTTAATCTTTTTACATATAACAATTATTGCTACGAAATAACTTTTTACGTGTAACAACCTTTTTACATATAACAATGCAGGAATTACAAATCCTTTTTAATACATTAAACACTTTTTATGCTTATTACATTCAAAAACTACCAGCGAAATAAACACAAGTCAAATCTGGGAGGTCCGTCCGCATTTGAACTCCAGAGTAAAAAGGACATTGTATTATAGAATGAGGGATTTCATCTGACAAGTGTATAAAGATCAAGATAAGTAGAATAAAGCTAACTACCTAGCTTTTCTAGCTATCTTGTATAAAGATGACTATTTGTTCAGATGAGCGTTGACAATTGATTGACATGCAGAATTTTTGCTTAAAAGAGGTTAATAGTAGTACTTAGCTGGTACTTATATGCATATATTTCAAATTTTATAGGAACACCAACATAAAAAAATTATAAGTGTTTAAAAATTCCCGGCACTCGGTTTTGATTTGTTTCTTACTTAATGTTATACATTATTTTATTAAATGATTAACATAATCTTAGAAAATTTTAAAGCATTAATAATTATGCTGTTAAATTTAAAAAAATTAAAAAATTAAATTATTTTTATCAAACATATTTATTAATAAGAATTCAAAATTATTTTAACTATTAATTGTTTAAGTGACTTATTTATCAATTACTTGTTTAAAATCTAGTTTATAGCAAAAATGAAAAAAACATATTTTTTAAATTTCAGCTACTATAATGTTATCAAGTTCATTAGGATATATAAAAATTATAAGGATTCTCAAAATAAATATGTTATTTATTCATTTATTGGTTAGTTTATGATATTTTTCTTACTCTTTAAAAATAATTAATTAATATATGATTGCTTTTTGCGAACTGTAAACTATAACTTTGTTTCAGAAAATTTAAATCTGCATCTGGATAATAATGTTACCTAACACTGTTAAGAAATATTTTTACGCATTGTTACAGTGTTGCATTATTATGTTTAATTAATTATTACGTTACGTTACTGATTTTTCAATAATAATAATAATAATAATAATTTCCTTTTTTGAAATAAATAATAATTTTTGAATAAAAACTTATGGTGATGAATAATTGCTATAAATTAAATCTCAAAACAGTTAGTGATTTTAAAATTAAAATCAAATTAATATTTTATTAAATATATGTATTTTTAATTTAATGAATCTTTATTTAATTAAATTGATAAAATTATTAATACGCATTTCGAATTTTACTTTAAATAAACTCAATAAATAATCTGTTTTATATTCAATTTATCATTATATGTTTTGTAGTAGTTATAAACTGAAACTTATTGTTTACCTGTTTATTTATTTTATATTTAAAGTTACTGAAATTTAAAACTATTAATTCAATCAATAATAAAATTAAAATAAGAATTGTCAATTTTTTTTCTGTGAAAGTGGGAGCGAAAAGGTAATGCAAATAAATAAATAAATAAACGATAAATTAAAAAAGCTTAGTTTTGTCAGTTAAAATTTGAAAATAAAATTATTCAAAATAATAATTACATTATTATATAAAATTGAAAAATAATCATTTTATTAGAAAGAAATAAGCCCACTTTCAATAAAATTAATTCACAAAAATTGTCTTCATGAAGTGAGAAAACTGTGGAAAAAAAAAAAAAAATGCAACTAATAATTATTACATAAAAAAGGTCGTTGGAGCATTTTTATTTTTTAAACAAATAATTTTCGTAGCACGCCTAGTTAGGAAATCACTAATTTAAAGATTCTAAGAAAGTGTGCTAAAACAATCAATAAAATATGTATATGTTTTTTGTATAGATAAAATATCTAATACAAAGAATATATGATAAAACCTAAAATATTCATTATGTTAAATAATAATAATAAAGACAGTGTAAAATTAACATTATTTAATCAAATTTTCAACTTGCTGTGATTTTATTATCACGAGTTACAATAGATTAAACTTATTGGACTATTATATTCAGCTTTGTATAAAATTTGAGGGAAGGGGGGGCAGGAGAATAAAAATATTAAAAAAAGCCAGAACAATGTTGAGCTTACAGCGTTTAGTAGGCCTTCATCAATCAGAAACCAAGTTATAAGGTGGCCGGTAAAAAAATAGCAAGGGACCGAAATGGCCAGGGACCGAAATGGCAAGGGACCGAAATGTCTCGGGACCGAAATGGCCAAGGACCGAAATGTCTCGGGACCGAAATGGCCAGGGACCGAAATGTCTCGGGACCGAAATGTCTCGGGACCGAAACGGCGGGACCGAAATGTCGGGACCGAAATGTCGTGTACCCTATTTTTTCATGTCTTTTACAGAATTTTTAATCTTTAATCAGGAGTTTTTCAAAAGAGAAATTTTTGCCTAAATGAATCAGAAAAATGCTCGGATTAAATAATGCAATATCTTAAATGAAAATTTACTGGTGAGAATACTAAATATGATTGGCAAAAACACGTTGCCCATATGGCGTACGGACAAATCAAGGAAGCGGTTAACCCTTTGAGTTCTGATGGTTGAATTTTCTATCACTTCATTTTAATTCCGAAATGTCATAACGGCACCGGTAATATTCGAACAAATTTATTGAAAAAGGTTTCATGCATTTTATCATGTACATGGTAAACATAATTTTTTCTTAGCAAAATACTAGTGCCATTGTGACATTTGGAATTTTACCCAGATGAAATTTACCCACCAGAGCTCAAAGCGTTAAATACTCTAGGGTTTGTAGGCATCAAGTAATTCAGAGGATTTTAATTGTTTTAGTATCAGAAATTCTGTGAAGTACTGGTTGCTTACATCTTTCCTTTTCATTAAATAAAACAAATATTACATTAGGCTAATTCCATGAGTACTTGTAGTGTAAGTCACAGGCTACGATTTTTGGCTACCAGTATTATAGAACAAAAAAAATGTGATTAATTTTATTGGCACATTCTCATTAATTGAATAAGGCCAAGCAGACTTTACGAAAATAACGGTGGCAAACAAGCATAGCAATTAATAAGTTATGTGACTTACACTACAGAACCGATGGAATTAGCCATTACAAAAATTCTGGTTGAAGTCTTTACAAATCCTTCCAAACATTTTATTCTGATTGAAGATGAATCTATATTATTTATTAAAAAGAAATAGTTAAATCAAACGGATTTTTGATGACTCATTTTTTCCATTAATAAAAATGCTTACGTATTTTCAAAGTTTGCCAATCATTGAAACAATCTTGATAAATTCCTTGGCTATTAACACACTACACACTGGTAGTATCGAAAGTAGTTTATTTATTTATTTTTCTATTGCAATATCAGCATTCATTGATCACTATATTATTTTTAAAAAAACAGATTCAGACGTATCAATTTACACTTTTTTTTTCATTTTACACGTGCGTGAATGGTATAAATCATTTTAATACATTTATTAGAGGCAAACAAATAGTATATTACCAAAAATCCGAATTTATAATCCTCCTCATTAGAGTAATAATTTTTGTAACGTGAAATCACTATATCTAAGTGATGTACAAGCGATTTTGGAAAAAAAAAAACATTTGAAACGGCATGAATTGAAAATATTAATGAGCGAACCCGCGCAAAGCATTCTTCTCGAAAAGTCATTTGGCACACTCCGTCTTTCGCCAAGGTGATGTAAGGTTGAGGGTTCGAATATTAGCTTCCCGGTTGGGTCTGATTACCACAGGGTAAAGTTTCGCCATTTTTTCTGAATAAAAATAGTCGCCTTATTTAAAACAACATATCTTTCATTTTCATCACCTTTTCCGGAGGCTCGAAATGCCACCTCGGAAGATTTCGTCTTTTAAGGTTATTTTAGTGATATAAACGTGCAATTTCACCCCTGGAAGCCCACAGTTCAATATTCGGAGTTGTAGAAATCTCTCCTGGACAAAATATCCGAGTTCAATACAGGCGATGACAAGCTAACAGAATATATAGTCGCAAGGTTGTGCGGAAAATTCAAAGTGTTAGCATCTTTTGTAGCGGCTAGAGTATGAAATTTCATTGAATAGTGCATTTCCTAAGGTTTCAGTGCTGGTATTTTTGAATAAGGAAAAAGCAGCTGATGTTTACCGTGGGTCAGCAAGAAACACCCGTCCGACCTTTATTACTCCTACTGTTTACTGTACCCATGAGTTCGGGGAATTTAATTGATCTACATTTATTAAATCTATAATAGGATTGATCTACGTCTCCAAGACGACTCCTGCGATAATCATTACGAGAAAATTCTTGTGCTAGTTTGGCTGACGGAATTGATTGTTTGTAAACATGTCCTTTTAATAGTAAATTTTAGTAATAATCTGTTGTAATATTCTAGCATAAACGTTAATCAAACCGAAAAAAATCGCTTAACAAGTAGTGGTATCTATAATCTCGTACCTCTGTGAACGGCATTAGGTAGTCAGCTTTGAAGCGAAGAAATTTTGGGACGCGCACCTGAACACTAGGCTTGCCTGCTGACGCAAATATGGCGGTTGTCCTGCACATATTTTTTTCAGCGTTTGTACGATTTTTTAAATTAAAATACCGATATTTTCTAAAAGTATCCAACTCCTTTAATTCGAAGAATACTTTCAGCAGATTCTGGTAATTCGTAAATTACAGAGAAAATTTTTCGCATAAACTGCATTATTATGAAGGGGAGGGGGATTTTATACGTACTTTAGAATAGACTGCTTTGATATAATCGAAATTTCACCTATCATCTCCGCTTATAACAACATATAATGTGAATAATTCAACAAAGCCGTCTCAAAAGTAGCTTTGTGCTTCACGAATGCAAAGTCGAATACATTCGCACCTAAGTGCCCTTAGCCATTCGATAAAGAAAATTTATAAAATCCCCCTTTCCATTAATTTTTTACGGTACCGTTTGTTAAAATTATTTTATTTAAAAAAATAGCTTTCAATTATGTATGACAAATATGGAAAACAACCGATCATCAAACAATGTTTGCTCGACTTCATTTTAACCTGTGTGCATCTCCTGATGTCTACCATGTTGCAACTTGTGGAGTGGTATATGCACAATGGCGCCGTTAAAAAAAATGTAAGAGTTACCAACTAAATGTTACCCACTAATTTATTATATAATTATGCAATTACATAAGGAAAATATTTCTATAAGAAAATAGTTTGTCTATACCATACCTCCCCTCTGGGTATGCCGATGGAAACGCAAACGAGGCTGCCATCCCTCCAAATATTTCTATTAAAACTATTTTCGAATAAAAATCTTCGCTTCATTTAATGCAAAAAGTCTAGGGGTAACCCCTTGAGGGGCGTTGGGAAATATTTTGTCCCACCTAATTTAAACGAAATTCTCACCAGAAACTTTTAACAAAATTTAATATTTTTAACATTGAGCGCAAAATGTTGAAAAAATGCGTTTAATTATTTTAAAATAAAATTAATCGATTATTCTGGTGAGAGTTCAATATTAGCGATACATTATTGATCGCCCCTCAAAGGGTTAATCCTTTGTGCTCTGTTGGTTGAATTTTCTACCACTTAATTTTAATTCCGAAATGTCACAATGGCACCGGAATATACGACTAAATTTATTTGAAAATCGTTCAATGCATTTTTTCATGTATATCATAAAGCGAACTTTTTCTTTGCAAAGTACTGGTGCCAGTATGACATTTGGAATTTTGAAAAAAATGTATCCACCAGAGCTCCAAGGGTTAAAGAGGCAAATAATATTAAGTTGTCCCAAAAGTTTCTACCGTTTTTTTTTAACCCAAGCGAATTTCGAAAACGGCTAAATTTTATTGAAGAATATCTGTGCTATTCTGTTCTGTGGACCCTCATCTATATTTCCAGGAGTCTCATAATGCCTTCTTTCTAAATTTTTTCGATTTGGTTCCAAAATAGGAAGTGATTTTTTAACAGTTAATTATTTTTTTATGAAGAGAATTTTCATGAGAAAAAAGTAAGTCTGATAGAGCAATGTCCGAAGAATGGGGAGGGTACGTCAGAACATCTCAATCAAACGCAAGCCCTTATTACCTACCACATGGACAAATCGGGATTTTGCCCATAGGCCCCGGACCTTAAGGGGGCCCCAAATCCATACATTATTAAGTTACAAAATATTTCCTTTTCTTTTTCTCCCAATTCCAACTCTTCCGTATGTTGAAGTTATTAAATTCATATTAAAGTAACATAAAAAGTTGCTAAATTATATAAAATAGTTTTATTCTGTACTAAGGGAAAAAATGTGTATTTTTATTAATTACGATATTTAATTTACAACTAACGGAGTTAAGAATATTCTTCTATTAATATCCAAGGTGCGAAAATATGCTTATACATTACATATACACATATGAGTCACCATCAATTCTATTTGAATAACGTTGCAATGATTCGAAACGGGCCCCCTAATTTATCTTTGCCCAGGGCCCCAGTCAGTCATAATCGGGGCCTGATCGAACGCAAAGAAATTTGTTCTTTCCAGTCAAAGATTTTCCGAAAAGTTTCCTTTGCAATTCATGTGCTATTTTTAATTCAACTAGAACCATTTTCTGAAAATAAAAATGTTTTACTCACATCTTGACAACATTTGCAAAAGAAAAATACAACAAAACGTGTTTTTAAAAATATTGGTTAAAATAGAATATAAAAATAGTTGGTTGTGGCCGACCTGCCTATGACCTGTTGGCGAGCAACTTGATTGCATTTTCAGCATAAAAAAGCTCCTATTTTGAAAAGATTGATCTCCGTAGACGAAAATTAGATACTTTATAACAGCGCAAACAATCCTGATCCAGTCGAGATAAAGGTCCCATTGTTGTCGCTAAAGCCGAACTCTTAAGCTGCTATCAGATACACCAACATTTCGAGAGACTTTTGAGCCAACACTTGATTTCCTCAACTTTTCGCGAAATATCCTCACAGTATCCAGTGTGATAGCAAACAGCAATGTCCCCCAACTTTTTTCCACAGTTCCAAAAAGTCTCTCCTAGCCGTGACTTTTCATCCAACATCGAATGTTTCAACGAATCAGAGGTACGCGACTGATACGACTAGGCGATAAATATTAACGGCTGGTACAGCAGTACTGGTTTTCCTGCTTTTCCTCCAACTTTTTAAAAGACAAAAGTAACCTTTTTCTCTTTTTGAACGGGGAAAAGCTGGGGTTAAAATAGGCTGAAAAGTTTGTCGCGCGTAAGGTTTGCGAATCTGGTAACAGCTTTACAGAAGAAGGTTTTGGTCTCAATTTCGCGAAATTGGATCTACTACGAGTGACTTTCACCTAACCAGTCCATCAATTCTGAAAATTACTACTAGCAACTATAGACGAACTGAAGGTCGCAATAGCCATGAAACACCCCGAAATAGCAAACAAACGATATATTATGTTCCATTATGACGACTCCATTCCACATGTATCTTTGACTGTCAGACAAAAGCTCTTTGCAGTCGATTGAGACATTTTCACCCATTCTCCTTACTCACCAGACATTACTCTGTCTGAATAAGGAAAGGGCAGCTGACGTCACTGTGGACAAAATTACTGTCGAGATTACTGTGGATCCACAGTAATTTCCTGCCCGTCTTTAAGACTCCTACGATACCCAAGAAATCAAAACGATCTGATTGGTCTGATTTGTCTGCGATTAAAAGCTCTGTTGTATGATTGGTCAATGTCGCCATGATGATTCCTGTAATGATCGCGAAAGCAAAAATGTAACTGGTAGATTGGTTGAAGGAAGCGTTTGTTTATAAACATGCCCTTTCCTTATACTATTTGTTTCTTTCTCTCAAAAATTCTATTCACCAAAAATTATGAATTCTTTGAATGACATAAAAATTATCTCGGTAAGTATTTTGCCACCAAATCAAAAAAGTTTTGGAAAGAAGGTGTTATTAGACTACCTGAAAGACAAAAGAAGGTTTGTTCAAGAGATTGGCACAAACGTTCTTCAATAAAATATTGCCTTTATCGAAATTTTCATGTTTATTTATTATAAAATATACGGGAAGAAACTTTTGAGGAACCTAATACACAGAAATAGTATGACAGTCAAACATTCGAAGATTTGGCAGCTCGGTAAAAAGATTTAAATCACTGATATTCAGTCAAAAAAAAAAAAAAATAAGTGAATAGCTAGATAAAAATAAAATAAAATTCTGTTTATCTTATAGTATAAATTTCAAACCCTCTGATTTAATAAGATAAAAATTGTTAAGTTCATTTAAGGCAAAAAATCTGCGATTTAATTAGGCAAATATTACTTGAAAATAGTATGGAAGTGAAACATTCGAAGACTTGGCAGCTCTGCAAAAAGATTTAACCCTTGGCACTCCGTTGTCTCCGCTGCGGAGACATAATCTTTCCTTCCAAAATTTGTTTCTCGCACCAATAATAAAGGAAAATAAAATTTTCCTTATTTAATCAGATAATTTTTGAAATTGTCTACTTCAAGGAAAATTCTATTAAAAAAGTGGTGCGAAACGAATAAAATTTGGCAAGAGGCATTGGAGTCCGAAGGGTTAAAGCAGTCAACATTTTGGAGATTTGACAGCTGTGCACGAAAATGGAGACATTGATAAAAAAAATAACAAAATATAACAAAAACTAGTTGGATGTGCCAATCCCAAAACATTCTTCTATCTCATACATGCATTTTAATATTAAAAAAAAAGGTTACTCATTTTAATGCTTTAATAATTTTAATTCAATACCCTACCAACTTTGATTTTCATCTTAAATTTTTGCTTCAATCAATTAATCGGAGTAAAAACGAATTTCCGTCTCTGCACGAGCCAATGCACAATAGAATGATAGGCAGATTTTTTTTTTTTTTTTTTCAAATTCAGGGAGGATCTACTTGCCTTACCAAAAAATATGCATTTACAAAATGTTTAGTTCAGTTCTAGAACTAACTTCATACACTTTTATGTGGTGCAATATTGAAAATAGCATAAAATTCGGTATTGCAGCGCCCCCTTCCGGCGGATTTTTTTTCAAATTCAGGGAGGACCAACTAGCCATAGTCATACACATACACAAAAAATTTGGGTCAATTCGAGGCATAACTTCATATTTTGGTCGGTACAATATTGAAATGGCTCAAAAATCGCGATTGCAGCGCCCCCTTCCGGCGGATTATTTCAGAACTGAAGGAGAATCTGTTTGCCACAGCCAAAAACACTCACAAAAAATTTGGTTCAATTCTATGCATAACTTCATACACTTTTTGATGGTAGAATGGCGACATACAGACAGATAGACACACACACACACACACACACACACACACACACACACACAGAGAGACACATGGACAGACAGACATTTTGTAAAAACATGTTTTTTGGAATCTCTGACCCCTAAAACGTGTAAATCCGTCGATAACCGGAAGTCGAAAAAATTTTCGATTACAATACTTTCTTCTATTGAAGATAGAAATAAAGAATACTGCCCAGTTAAACTGATGGCATTGAGCTCACAGGCTACAAATACTAATTGTACATTAAAGCCTTATATTTTCAAGGGTTAATTCCGTTCGAAAAAAAAATTAAGAAAGGGAAACAGCTCTCTTCTTTCCTCTTTTTTTATACTTAATCATTGAACCTTCTATACTATCAAAGACATGCTTTATCATATAAAAAATCTATATCCAAAATTCAGAGCAAATTATATAATTCTTAATAAAAACCCATTTAGCATTTATATAATTTAAAAGGAGTTATCCCCCTCTTTTATACTTAACCATTAAACTTCCAAAACTATTCAGAGATTTGAACGAAATCTGAAAATTCTGCTTGAAAAACCCATTTATATAAATTAAGGGGGGGGGGCATTAGAACCCCTGTTCCCCCTATTTATACTTATTCAATGAACACCTAATAACAGTCACGGAATCGTCTCATCAGAATGATCCTAATCTAAATTTTGAACGAAAACTTAATTCTGCATGAAAATCCCATTTATATCAACTAACGGGGGGGGGGGCATTAGAGCCCCTGTTCCCCCTATTTATACTTATTCAATGAACACTTAATAACAGTCACGGAATCGTCTCATCAGAATGATCCTAATCTAAATTTTGAACGAAAACTTAATTCTGCATGAAAATCCCATTTATATCAACTAACGGGGGGGGGGGAGGCATTAGAGCCCCTGTTCCCCCTATTTATACTTATTCAATGAACACCTAATAACAGTCACGGAATCGCCTTATCAGAATGATCCTAATCTAAATTTTAAACGAAAACTTAATTCTGCATGAAAATCCCATTTATATCAACTAACGGGGGGGGGGGGGGCATTAGAACCCCTGTTCCTCCTATTTATACTTATTCAATGAACACCTAATAACGGTCACGGAATCGCCTCATCAGAATGATCCTAATCTAAATTTTGAACGAAAACTTAATTCTGCATGAAAATCCCATTTATATAAATTAAGGGGGGGGGACATTAGAACCCCTGTTCCCCCTATTTATACTTATTCAATGAACACCTAATAACAGTCACGGAATCTCCTCATCAGAATGATCCTACTCTAAATTTTGAACGATAACTTAATTCTGCATGAAAATCCCATTTATATCAACTAACGGGGGGGGGGGGGATTAGAACCCCTGTCCCCTTATTTATACTTATTCAATGAACACCTAATAACAGTCACGGAATCGCCTCATCAGAATGATCCTAATCTAAATTTTGAACGAAAACTTAATTCTGCATGAAAATCCCATTTATATCAACTAACGGGGGGCATGAGCACCCCGTTCCCCCTCTTATACATATCGAATGAACTCCAAAAACTAATCAGGGAAGCGCCTTGTCAGGATATACCTACATACAAAATTTCAAGTGGATCCGATATTTTTATCATGAGTTATCGCGTTACGTACATACGAACATACATACAGAACGGACGGGCACATAAGCTCTCAGGCTATGATAGCCTGTGAGCTAAAAAGTAAAAATACAAATAAATAGCACAAAATAGCTAGCTTTTAAAAGCAGTTCTTTTTTACTTTCTTCTACCTCACAAAAAGAAAGTATTGGATTCATGAAAATTTTCGAATTCTGGTTTTCGACGGATTTACACGTTTTAGGGGTCAGATTTCCAAAAAACATGTTTTTACAAAATGTCTGTCTGTGACATAAATATTATGGGCGCTCTATCTCCTAAGAACTAATGCACGAAATTTCACAAAACTTAAATTCAGTTAGAGCTTGATATAAACTGGATATGATTAGTTTTTGGTGTATATCGCCCAACAGGTTTCGCTGCTGTGCTGCCTTTTTCATGATTTCCACAATAGCTATATCTCAAGAACTAATAGACGGATTTTCATAAAACTTTAGATTCCGTAAATCCTTGGTATAATATAGTTCTGATTATTATTTGGTGTAAATCTTTCAACAGGTGGGTCTGCTATGCGGCATTTTCTTCAGGATTATCACAGTAGCTTTACCTCAGGATCTAATGCACGAATTTTCATCAAATTTCAGATTCAGTTAGTCCCTGATATAAATGAGTATTCTTTGGTTTTTGGAGTAAATCGCTCAACAGGTGACGCTGCTATGTGGCATTGTTCATGATTATCGCAATAGCTCTGTCTCAGGAACTGATGCACGAATTTTGATCAAATTTCAAATGCACTTAGTCTCTGATATACACTGGTGTCCAAAATTTAAGCATAATTGGTAATTAAATAATTATTTTTAAGTAATGAAAGAAATATGAATCGAAATGTGCTGAAACTCCAGGTGTGTAAACAAAATAGTACGCGTCACATATTTTCGCGAAAAGTTTTCCCCGAAATCGAACAGGGGACCGTCAACAAATTGAAAAAGAACGAAGATCTTTTGGATAACCCTGTCAAAACTAATGTAGCAAAAGCGTTCAAACTGCACATTATGATTAATTGGCTTATTGTAATGTACTGTGTTAATTTTTACAAGGATAGCATGTATACTCGTAGAGAAATTAAGGTTTTTATAAAAACAGTCCTAAGTTTTTTGCTTATAATTTGCAGAGGTCTTAATATAAAATAGTGTTCTTTTTTTGAAAAAATGACAAACATCATTGTACATAATACCCTGTCATCAGAATTAAAAAATAATAAAAATTGTATGACAAATGAGCAGGTTTACTAAATAATTTTTTACTGCGCATGCGTGAACGCTATTAAAATTTCATTTGCATATTATGTTAGTTAAATGTATAGAGCAACTTTTGTGAAAGTCTCAAAAACATAACTTAAAAATTCTGAAAATTATCGTTGATAGAATGAGATCAAAATCCTTTATTCCCTAAATGAAGCAAAAAGATGAGGGACTGTATCCATATTCCATTGTTTAGTGCCTACACAATATTGCACTTACAACTATATTTAGGTAAAACCCCTGATTTTTTTGTTTCCTTTAGGAATAACGGATTTTGAGTTGATTCTATAGGCTCCCATTTTCAGAATTTTCAAGCTATGTTTTTGAAACTTTTACAGAAGTTGCTCTATACATTTAGCTAACACAATATGTAAATGACATTTTGATATCGTTGACGCATGCGCAATGAAAAATTATTTACTAAACATACTCACTTTTCATACAATTTTTATTATTTTTAAATTCTGATGACAGGGTATTGTGTACAATGATGTTTGTCATATTTTCAGAAAAGAACATTTTTTTATAATAAGAACTCTGCAAATTATAAGCAAAAAACTTGGAAAAATTTAGGACTGTTTTTATAAAAACCTTAATTTCTCTACGAGTATACATGCTATCCTTGTAAAAATTAACACAGTACATTACAATAAGCCAATTAATCATAATGTGCAGTTTGAACGCTTTTGCTACATTAGTTTTGACAGGGTTATCCAAAAGATCTTCGTTCTTTTTCAATTTGTTGACGGTCCCCTGTTCGATTTCGGGGAAAACTCTTCGCGAAAATATGTGACGCGTACTATTTTGTTTACACACCTGGAGTTTCAGCACATTCCGATTCATATTTCTTTCATTACCTAAAAATAATTACTTAATTACCAATTATGCTTAAATTTTGGACACCAGTGTAAATTAGTATTCTTTAGTCTTTAGAGTAAATGGCTGAACAGGTGACGGTTCTATCCAGTTTTTTTTTTTTTTTTTTTTTTTTTTTTTTTTTTTACGATTTCTGCGATAATTCTATCTCAAAGACTAATATACGGATTTTCACCAAATTTCAGATTCAGTTTGAACTTGAAATAAGTTGTTGCAGATTAGATTTTCATTTTGGAGTAATTTACCTAACCGGTGACGCTGCTGCGTTTCATTTTTCTGGAAGTGTTAACGTGTACGAGATAGTCAGATGTGGCAATCCAAAAATTTCTTCTAAGTTTTTTATTATTTTATAGTATAAAATTTGAATCGTCTGACTAAGTAAGACAAGAACTCAGCAAAAAAACTTAAGGTTAAAATTATAACAGTACATCATTTTTTCTAAAAAATATATTAAAATTTATATTTTAAATTAGCTTCATAATCCTGATGCTAAATTCGTTTACATGACTGGAATTTGATGACTTAATTAAAAAAAAAAAAAAAAAGAATTGGGAAAAAAAATGTACTAAATAATATGTTGTGTGAGAAGAGTTTTTTCATTTCAAATACACCCCCCCCCCCCCACACACACACACACACTTTTCACACTCACTCCCATGTGTCTTATTTGTTTACTTTTTTCTTATTTGATGAGAATTATTTAAAGACAGAATGCTAAGTGTTATCTCATTTACTTATGTCATTGTCTTAATATCATTATTATGTAATAATTTCTGTTATACATATGTAAGATATAAAATGTTTTTTATTAAATCAAAACAAATAATAATAAATAAATAAGGTATATTTTATTTGCTTTCTAGCTTTAACTTTTTTATTATTCAGTATTTCCTAATAAGATTGTCTAATCGTATAAATTAATATTAAATATAATATCAAGTGGCATTGGAACAAAGAAAAAAAAAAGATGCAACAACTTATCAATTTATAAATTATTTTTAAATTAATATTACTATTCTAAATTATTATTATTATTAAAGAAAGCATCTGTTCCTTATTAATTTATAAATTATTTTTAAATTACAATTATTATTATAAATTATTATTATTAATATTATTGAAAAAAATCTGTCAATTGCCAATCTATAAATTATTAAACTATAAAT
The DNA here is from genome assembly GCA_964019185.1 of Maratus speculifer. NCBI lineage: Eukaryota > Metazoa > Arthropoda > Arachnida > Araneae > Salticidae > Maratus > Maratus speculifer. Next base: position 29,399,078 of record OZ025299.1, on the reverse strand, counting down.
TTTAAAGTATTATTATTATTAAGGAAAAAAATGTGTTCAGTATCAATCTATAAATTATTTTAAAATTATAATTATTATAAATTATTATTAAAGAAAAAAATCTATTCCTTATCATCTATAAATTATCTTTAAATTGCTATTATCATTATACATTATTATTATTATTATTAAAGAAAGCATCTGTTCTTTATTAATTTATAATTTATTTTTAAATTACAATTATTATTATAAATTATTATTGAAAAAAATCTGTCAATTGCCAATCTATAAATTATTAAAGCATACATTTTAAAGAATTATTATTATTAAGGAAAAAAATGTGTTCAGTATCAATCTATAAATTATTTTAAAATTATTATTATTATAAATTATTATTAAAGAACAAAAATCTATTCCTTATCAGTCTATAAATTATCTTTAAATTGCTATTATTATTATACTTTACTATTATTATTATTATTAAAGAAAGTGTCTGTTCTTTATCAATTTTTAAATTAGTTTTAAATTACTATTATTATTATTACTAAAAAAATATCTACTAATATTAAAGAAAAAAAAAATCTGTTTCCATAAAAATAACTTTCAAATTAAGAGTATAGAAAAGTATAGTAGAAAGAAAGAAAAGATAATTGTCAAAATATCAAAAGCAATTTAACAGCTGAAGCTAATTAATATGCTAATGAAAGCTGTAATAGCAATAAACAAACTCTTTGAATATTTTATGAATTAATTTAAACAGCGCACCCAGATTACTTATAGTAAACTATTTTTAAACTGATAGCGAGAAAAAACATATAATTTAATAAGTAAATTCGGATTCAAACTAATAAACTGGAATTTAGAAAAATACTTAATAAACAAAGAAATAAACAATTGCTAAAGGGCAGTAATTTTCTGATAAAGATATATTACATATAAATAATAACAAAATCCCGTGAGGAAATACTGAAAGTTAAAATCAACAGGATAAAAATTCAGGTGAGAAGCAAAATTACATATTTTTTATAATTATTTTAAACAAAATACTAATTCACCATAGATGTAAATGATTTGAAAACCACTGTTGCAATACATATAGCTTGAAAACTATATCGGTAATCACTAATCTTACAAGTGTGATTAACAGAAATTATCTTTAAAGCTTTGTTAAAACAATGATATAAGGAAAAAGAGATAACACTTACTTTTAGTCTTTATAATATCCAAATTTTGTACAACGCAAAACAAAATAGAAAATGGCGAAACGTCAGATTGAAACATGCCGTACTAGCACTGGACTAACGCACACTGACTAAGGTTACCGGTAAAAGGGGAGTCGGACCTTCGGACTGTAGGGGCAGCCATATTGAAACTTCTGGAATTCGCTGCGGAGGCCTTGACTATAGGAGGTGTTGGCAGAGCACGGCATTGTGTTAATTTCAAACTACACAATACGAAAGCCATTCATCAAATTTCTCCCCCCCCCTCGCATAGGGAGAAAGATTAATCGTTTCTTTTAAATAGTGGATTTGCCTAGAGACGATCTATTTAAGCAACCATTTTGTTGCCTGTATGAAGTACAAGTGGGTTTTTAACACTTTCTAACAAAGATGAAAGCGTTTATGCTTTCGGTTTGTCTAGCCGTCTGTCCGTGCTCTATCGTAAAATATACTCGGATTGCCATGAAATTTTAGGAAATTATTGACGTCTACCCTAGGACGATTCCTATTGAAAATGAAGTTTCTAGCATGATTAGTTTATTTACAGGAACAGTCAAAAAGTTAAAACACACTATTTAAAAAAATATTTTTTTAGCCTATAAGACAGCTAAGCTTTTTTATTAACTGCCACAATTTGTTATATAAACTTATTATCTTTTATGCCTGTAACACCTCATAGATCTTTGAGATCATAGTTTCTCACCATGAGTTTATTTTTCACTATTATTTTCGTAAGGGTTTACGCATCATGTTGATTGTAAAAGACAGTGAAGTTCATACAGTAGGAGAAAATATGGGTATTTTTTGTAATCAAAGTAAAAGATGTTATTGTATTGGAAGCATTGCAACTTAAGATGTCAAGAATTTTTCGATATTATGTATTTATTACAATGAAACATGAAAATAGCCAATTGTTGAAAGTAAATACCTACCCGGTGGATAATAACCCTTTTCACCATCACTATATCCAATCCAGGCCTTAAAGGTTAATTTTTTCTTCTTCCGAAAAAGTTCCTTGAGATCAATAATTTATAGCGTTTGATTAAAAAGTTCTTGAAAAAATCCATTTAAAAAAAATGTGTATGTAATGTGGCTTTCTTTTTCAAACAGATTTTTAAACTTTTTTTTCTGTTACAATCAAACTCTGCTGCAAAGTTTTTACGGAAATTACTATGCGCGAAATTTTTCTAAATCTCTTTTTGGATGACAACGTCTATCAAATATATTTAATTAAATTATTGAGTATTATAATATGTAATAAATATAATAATAATTATTATATTATTATTAATTATTATTATATAATAATTATTAATGTATTGCTTTAATTAAAATTTCTTTAATATATTTCTTTTCTTCATTGTATTGGATTTGTCCTTGATTCAGTACACTGTAAAAAAAAATCTGTAAATGTACTAAACCTTTTCTAGGAAACTGGGATTCCAAGAACTTTTCCTGTAGAGGTAACAGCAAAAATTCAAGTTTCAGAATCGATTACATGAATTTTTCCTGTTATCGTTACATGAAAAGTTCTTGGAATCCCAGTTTCCTAGAAAATGTTTAGTACCTTCACAGATTTTTTTTTACAGTGTAGAACAAATAGCTCCGTCCTGAATCATATTTCATTCTAAATTCACAGGAAAGAAAATTTTTTAGACACAAATTGAAATGTGATTAAATCAAGATATAATGTTACTTTATAACAGTTTCTGGAAACATTTAAAAAAATATACATTTATTGAGTTAGAAAATTTATTTCTTTCCCTCGTCTGTGACGGTTAAACATACAATTTGCAATCAAAATCACATCCTAAAATTTCCCCTAAAATTTTTATAAAAATTTAAACGATTATTATTTTTTCAAGTGGGATACTTTAAAATTGAACTCGAAACAATATTTGTCTTTTTCATTTATTTAAAGAAAAAATATAGTTTACAGGATTTTTTTATATTAATTTTTAAAGTATAAATTTTAAAATGAAGTAACTTATTTAAAAAAAAATAATATTTTCAAAATAAATATATATATATTAAATTTTCCGAAACATAACTATTGTAAATTAGATGTATACATACATACACTGTAAAAAAAAATCTGTAAAGGTACTAAACCTTTTCTAGGAAACTGGGATTCCAAGAACTTTTCCTGTAGAGGTAACAGCAAAAATTCAAGTTTCAGAATCGATTACATGAATTTTTCCTGTTATCGTTACATGAAAAGTTCTTGGAATCCCAGTTTCCTAGAAAATGTTTAGTACCTTCACAGATTTTTTTTTACAGTGTATATACATCTTTTTGAAGTTTTCGAGAATTACTATAAAATACATTGCTTTTTGATGGCATAATTTACACTAGTCTACAAAATTAAACTTTTTGTCTGTTGCCGCGAATTTTGTGGTTGATAATATTCACTTATGACTTGTTTTTGTCAAATCTAACCGAAAAATCTTTTCAGCAGCTCGAATTACTTTGTTTTTTATTTTTATCATTTAAGCATATATATTAATCGATAACATGCGTATTTTACTGTGTTAAATTAGTTTCTCAAGTTTTTGCATCATGAGTAGTTCACGAAGACATTGTTTAAACAATCCAGATCATTTTTGCTATATATGCGGAGAATATGTGTTTAACAAGTTATAAAGTTATATCAGTTATATACAAGTTCAAAAAGTTATATCAAAGTTGGTGAAAAATATGAAAAATACCTATTTTGAGTATTTTGGGATGCTCTTGGATAAAAATGAGAAGTCTTGGGCTTCCAATTGTGTTTGTAAATCGTGTGTGGAATATTTAAGATTATGGAGAAGTGGTGAAAGAAGTGCCTTAAATTTGGAACACCGACTATTTGGTGAGAACCACGAAATCATCTCGAAGACTGTTATTTTTGTAACCCAAGTATACTAGTTGTGTTCAAGTCCAGTGCAGCGTTTCCCTGACTCTTCAGAGTCTAAAAATATATCTGAACCATTAGAACAAGGTATTGAAGGACCAAGTCCATCACAAAATGATGCGGATTTTGAAGGTATGTCGAATGAACCAAAATGCTTTTCCCAAAATGAGTTAGATGATCTTGTAAGAGATTTAAATCTTTCTAAACGAGCTTCAGAATTGTTAGCATCAAGACTAAAAGAAAAAAATTTGCTTTCCTCAGATATTAAAATAAGTTTTTCGGAAATGAAAAATCTGAAAATTATATTGAACTTGTAGAAGACTTTCTGCTACAATTAAAAAATATGGGGTGCAATATGAGCATAAAATTCCACTTCCTCCGTAGTCACCTGGACAGGTTTCCGGAAAGTTTAGGAGATATGAGCGAAGAGCCGGGAGAGCGTATGCATCAAGGCTTACGCGTCATTGAAGAGTTCTGTTAGGGTTTCCGGGATACGAATGTCTGATGGATGGATGGATACACAACATTTTCTCGAGGAGCCTGGGACCTCAGCCCCACATCCCCGACACATAGTAAGATACCACTAAATGGGCACTCTCACTCCGGGCAAACGAGCAGCACAAATGGAATAGCAAGTTAATTTACACACAAAAAAAAAAAAAAAAAAAAAAAAAAAAAAAAAAAAAAAAAACCTATTTCCTGAGCTCGTGAGTAAAAAATAAAAAATAAAGTGAAAAAACTGCAGAATTAATCATGTCTGACTATTGTAAGGCTCCTATATATCGGGCTGAATCACGCCTCCATTAAGTTTCCAAAACGGTTGCCTGATTTGGCGCCTTATCGCGCAGATGGTGGACGGAACGGGGAAATTCTTGTCTTTTCTTTTCTCACTTGCCTGGTATAAAACAACGGCTTCGAAGAACCGGTTTGTTGTATACAAGTGATTAGGTTGGCGCAATATTTGGCGAAGTTCTCCAACCCAGATCTATTCTTTTAAGTATTTATACACAAATTATTCACCTTATTTTCATTTATATGGAATTTAAATATTCTAAATCCATTCCTGAACAGGTCAGAATAATTTTCTGCTAAACAACTGTCCATTTTTAACGATTTTGTAGCTATAAAGTCATTCAAACGTTTCTCGCCCCATAGGAATCAATAGGAAACAAACGGTAACTGGGAAACAAGATGCTTGACGATTCAGCCTGTGTTATAGGAGCCCTAACTATTGTTGGTCTCTGATACGTCATTTTCTAAATTTTACACATCGGAGATCTTTAAAATGAAGATTTTTAGAACTCAATGATTAATTATTTTTTTTAGTACAGTTTTTCTTAGTAAATACATGTTTTTTTTATGTTTTATACCTACATAGCTGAAACTCAGAAACTAGAGTTGACAGAAATATTCTAATTATATTTTTGAAAATAGTACATCATATGTAGTCAGCAACAGTTAAAATTTTTTCGGCAACAGATGTACTGTAAACTAGTGTTATCTTTTGAAAGATTTGCTTCGTAAAAATCAAGGACAGAGAAAAATTAATTAAAAGTCAAGAAAACTAATACACATCATAAAATCTTGAATAATGTATATATATATATATATATATATACACAATAAGATTTTTTAAAGGAATCTTAATTGTATGATAAGTAAAATCTGAATTTTTTGTCGAAATTGAGTCGAACCAGATTGGGACTCGCCCGCCCTGTTTTCACTGATTTTTGTACAGGCCGTGAACTGAGAAAATATGAAGAGGCCGGGCCAGCCAGGCTCGGGCTGAACTTTTAATTTTTATACCGGGTCGAGTCGAAATAAGTTTCTTTCGGGGAGGGCGGGGCCTGGGTCTCGAAATTCAGATCCCTACAGATTTCCAACAGTATCTTACTCCTCATCGATTAATATGTATTATACTGGACTGATTTTAAAACTACTTTGCACAAGGTTGGCGATGGAGCGGTAGTTGGGATCAGTAATAAAAAGAATATGGCGCAGTTAAACTGATGACGTTGATTTAACAGGCTGTTTACCCTAATTGTATATAGAGGTCTGCGGGCCGAGTCGGCGGAATGGTTCCGAATTTCCTGACGGGCCGGGTCGGCAGAATTATAATTTTTTTTTTTTTTTCAACAAGCCGTGCCAGGCCGACAAAAAAAAAAAAAAAAAAAAAAAAAAAAAAAAAAAAAATTCACGGGTTGGGCCGATGAAAATATTTAGTGGGCTCGGGTTCGGGCGAGAATAAGTATAAATGTGTGTACAGTGTAGAGATCGGCATCGATCAGTTACATTGTGTGCAAAACGGGCATAATATTTTTAGAAGACTTGTGCTGGGCCGAGATCATGCTTGCATTATTTTTCTACATAGAGACGAACCGAGCGGGAACTAGACTTAATTGTTCTCAAGATGTGTAGGACAGACATGATGATTGGTAAAATTATTAATAGCGATAAAGAATTTATGTGAACACAATCTTTGTATATCCTACTTGGTGGTTCTTAAATTCACTTCTCAACAATGCGAAAGTTTGACACATTTCTGACTATTTTTTAACTGTAAAAGTATAAAATTTAGATTTGAGAATGAATTTTGATTTAGAATCTTTGATAAAATGATATAGAAATATTTTCATAAATCTATTTTTATTATACAGCTTCAAAAATTACGATGCTTTTAATTTTCTTTTATTCTAAACCTTATTAATTTTCTAACGATTCTTTATTTGAATGTTAAAAGTCTAAAAATTCTTTAAAGGAAGAGAAGAGGATTTAAGATTCTTTAAAGAAATTTTAATCATAGGCGTAACTTGGGCTCTAAGGCTCGCCACACACTACAGAGACATGCGTCAAAAATCGTGCAACACGACGCAGTCAAACCGGTTTTTTCTTTCAGTGTAAGACTGGAGGGGCAAAGGTCTCGAAGTATTTTTCTAGCAAATTATACTCCCACCCCCTTTTCTAGTCATCGCGCGCAAACATATACTTAAATCTTTGAAAATTTTAATATTCAAAGAAAAAAATATTAAAAATTCAACCATATACGAAAAAACAGAAAAATCCGAAATTACTCATTTCATGTCTTTAAAAAGATATTTTAAAACATTGAATGCATAACCATTAAATCTCTCATGTTTGATGCATTGTTCAACCAGAAAAGAGTCCAAACAACCTTAATAAAAATTTGTCAAAGCCTTGCACAGGCCGTAAATTCTGGGCCCGGGTATTTTGAACCGGCCTAGTGTAAAAATTAAAAGTGTGACCCGAATCCGGCCCGGCCCGTTCATATTTTCACAGCTCACGCGATCCTTTTATGAAATTCGCGTCTTTTCTCAATATTCAACAAATTTTGCAATTTTTCCGTGATCGTGTGACGAAATTTGCATTTTTTCGCAATTCTTTGACAAAATTTAATTTTTGACATAATTTTTTACATCTTTGACAAAATTTTTCACTATCATTTGACAGAAATTTGCGATTTTGCACGATCGTTTGTCAGAAATTTGCATTTTTTTTGCGAATTTTTGATGAAATTCGCGCTTTTTTTCGCGATACTTTGACAAAATTTGCGTTTTTTGCAATCCTTTGAAAAAAGTTGCGTTGTTTCGTGATATTCAACGAAATTTGCGCTTTTTTCTATGTCAAAATTTGATCTTGTGACAAAATTTGCGCTTTTTTCTGTGACAAAATTTGCATTTTTCGCAATTATTTGGTAAAATTTGCGTTCGTCTGCGATTCTTTGACAAAATAGATTTCGTGTTATTTTATAATATTCAACAAAATTTGTGTTATATGGGCAATTCTTTGACAAAATTTGCGTTTTTCCATACGTTCTTTTGTCAAAATGCAGTTTTTTCTGCCTAATTTGGCAAAATTCAAATTATTCAACAAAATTTGCACTTTTTCGCCATTCTTTGACAATTTTACGGCTTTTCTCAAACCTTTGACAAATTTGAGCTTTTGCACGATTGTTTGTCAAAAATTTGCATTTTTTCACGAATCTTTGACAAAATTTGCGTTTTTTGCGCGATCCTTTGATTAAATTCGCATTGTTTCACGATAATCAACAAAATTTTGCGCTTTTTTCCGCGATATTGTGACGAAATTTGCGTTTTTTCGCGATTCTTTACTTGCGGGTTTTTTTTCGCGACTGTTTGACAAAATTCGCATTTTTCCGTGACTGACAAAATTTGTAATTTTTTCTCGATATTTTTGGCAAAATTTGCTTTTTCTCCACTATCCTTTGGAAAAAAAAAAGATTTCGGTTATTTAACAATATTCAACAAAATTTGCGTTATATGTGCAATCCTTTGTCAAAATCCGCATTTTTTCTAACATAGTTTTACAAAATTTGAATTATTTCCCGATATTCAACAAAATTTGCCGCTTTTTTGCGATCCTTTGACAAAATGTCCTTTATTTCTGCGATCTTTTGACGAAATTCGCCTTTTTTGTAATCTTTTCAAGAATTACGCCTTTTTTCACAATCCTTTGACAAATTTGTTTTTGTTATCCTTTGACGATGTTCCTGTTTTTTTCACGCGATCTTTTGACGAAATTAGCGTTTTTTCTACCATTTTTCGGCGAAATACACGTTTTTGCCGTAATCCTTTGACAGAAATTTGCGCTTTTTCATGATCCTTTCACGAAATTTATATTTTTTCTTCAATGCTTTGACAAAATTTGTGTTATTTCTGCGATTCTTTCGTGAAATTCGACTTTATTTCCGCAATCCTTTCACGAATTTCCACTCTTTTTTTGCAGTCCATTAAGAAAAATGCTTTATTTCGTTGTTTTTTGATGAATTTCTCGATTTTTCACTATTCTTTGATGAAAATCGCGTTTTTTCCTTGATCCTTTGATGAAATTTTCGTTATTTTCCCACTCTTTGACGAAATATGAGTTTTTTCTGCGACATTTTAATAAGATTTGCTTTTATCCGCGATTTTTGACGAAATTCGCATTTTTTATTTTGCGAAATTATCGATTTTTTAATGCAAACTATTAAGAAATTGATATTCTTTGGTTACCACTTCTTGAAATTCGCGATATCTTACCGTAAAGCTTTTTAATGTCCGAATTTCCGGTCTGATGAGCAATTTTTTAAAATTTTCGTCGCAGCTAAAAATCGTCAATGCTATAAATTTTCGGAAGATTCGGAACGAATCCCATGACAGTTCTTGATTTTTTTCGTATCGGATTGATGAAGCTCGCTATTTTAAACTTATTACATTTTTGGAAAATTTCCAGAAATATCATTCCTTGAAAACGAACACTTTTTATTCCAGCACTTTTCCTATTTTTTCCCAAGCGTACACTGTAAAAAAAATCTGTGAAGGTACTAAACATTTTCTAGGAAACTGGGATTCCAAGAACTTTTCATGTAACGATAACAGGAAAAATTCATGTAATCGATTCTGAAACTTGAATTTTTGCTGTTACCTCTACAGGAAAAGTTCTTGGAATCCCAGTTTCCTAGAAGAGGTTTAATACCTTTACAGATTTTTTTTTACAGTGTACGAAACATGAAATCGGTTTCTGTGCATTCGCGAGTGCTGGGAAAGAAAAAAATGAGTTTTTGATGAGAGTTCTTTCTGATTTTTAGTTAATAACTCACCTATTTATCAGAAATTTAAGATTCAGAGTCTCGGTTACATCAGGAGAAGCCTTGGACTAACTTCTTTTAAATTTTCAGACTTCTAAATCCAATAAAATTTTTTAGCTAACCATTACACACAGAGCGAAACTTTGTTTTATTACTATAAATATGTTTTTATGTTTACGGATTTTAAAATGACATAAATCCAAACGAACTTTCAAAAACTGAATATGATAGCAGATTTTTCTATATCTCTTTAAAGTAACTAATGGTTACTTAATTCCATTTTTTCCGTTCAACACACAAAAAACTTATTAAGAGGGATTTGTTTTACAAACAGAACGTGTTCCAACTGTTCCAACAGTGTCACCAGTAAATACTCACTGCAGTTTACTGTGAATTACTAGTGTGAAACAGTTGACTATATACACTGTAAAAAAAATCTGTGAAGGTACTAAACATTTTCTAGGAAACTGGGATTCCAAGAACTTTTCATGTAACGATAACAGGAAAAATTCATGTAATCGATTCTGAAACTTGAATTTTTGCTGTTACCTCTACAGGAAAAGTTCTTGGAATCCCAGTTTCCTAGAAAAGGTTTAGTACCTTTACAGATTTTTTTTTACAGTGTAGTCAAGTGCTTTCATATAATCATGAGGTTAGATAATATAATAATGAAATGACAATAATGAAAGCCTTGAGAAGTAGTCAAGAGATCCACCCCACACATGCATACAAAAAACTCACACTAATAGAATTGAAAAAGGGCTCATAGGTTCAGCATTTCTGGAGGGGAAAAAAAGCAGAAGAAATGTTTTTTATTGTACATAGACTATGGCATTAAAAATTTTACTAAGATACATACCGAAAATTACTGATATGAACGGAAAAAAGTTACTGCTGGGTATTTGGAATCATCCAGTATTTATTCAATTTGCTCTCAAAATGTAGCACATAAAAGGTTAAATAAAAAAGTAAAGAAAATCGAAATGTAAAATTGGCCCAGAATAATGCAAAAACTGGAGGGGCAAAAGGTAAGTCTTGCCCCTGCTCCTGGAAAACTAGGGGGGCATATGCCCCCCCCTCGCCCCCGCCAGATTACGCCCATGATTTTAATTATACGATAAAAATCTGAATGTTTTAGAAATAGTAGAAATTGTGACGAGCCAGAACTTACCGGGCCTGTTTTCACTGATTTGTGTGCGAACTTTTGAGTTTTACAACGGGCTGATCCGGGCCTGGAAATTTCGGCTAGTGCAGACCTCTAATTGTATAATACAGCCTTAATTTTTTGAAAGAATAATGTCCCTCGATAAACAATGTGAGGGGATAAATTCCCCCATTTTCCACCTTTATACTTTATCATTGAGTCCCCAAAACTAATCAGAGATATGCCTTATCAAAATGAAAAATTATCCGAAATTCGAAGCAAATCGGATAATTTTGCATGAAAACTCATTTATCTAAATTGAGGGGGTAATCCTCCATTCCTTCTTTTATGCTTAATCGTTAAATTTTCAAAACTGTTTAGGGATTTGCATCATCATAAAGCACCTATATCGGAAAGTTGAACCAAATCGGATATTTCTGCATAAAAACTCATTTATGCAATTTAAAGAAGGGGATGAATGGTCTGTTCTCCTTTATACTTAACCAAAGAACCTCCAAAATTATCAATGTACCGTATTATTAAAATGAACTCATATCCAAAATTTGAAGCTAATCGGTTAATTCTACATGAAAAAAGCATTTGCCTAAATTAGGTGGGAACCCCTTCGTTCTTCCCTTTATACTTAAAGAATGAACCCCCGAAACTAATTACGGAGGCGTCTTATCAGAATGAACCAATATCCAAATTTCGAAGCAAATCTGTAAATTCTGCGTGAAAAATCCATTTACCTAAATTATGAAGGGAGTTATCCCCATTCCTCCTCTCTTTATGCTTAAACAATGAACATCCACAACTAAGCATGGAAGCGCCTTATCAGATTAATCCTCTATCTAAAATTTGAATGAAATTTGATAAATCTGCATGAAAAACCCATTTACTGAAATTAAGAGGGGGCACGAAAAAGCAAGAAATTTAAATTTTTATGCAACCCCCGTAGGACAAAATTCTCGATTAAAAAATTATTCCTTATACGTTCCTGAATTGAACAAAAAAATTTCATCTCCATATCTAAAAATCTGACAGATATATTGAAATCCAAAATTCTTGAGACTTACAAGAATTAAATAATATTTCAAAATATGCTGTCAGAGTGGGCGTTTTGAACAGAATTTCTCGAAGCGATTGAAGAATACAGGATGTATTCAAGTAAAAAATTGCTTATTCTCTGACTCATTTTTATGCTCGATTTTGCTCTCAAATGAGTATTGGTCGACGTTTGCATAAAGTCAGACTATATTTCAAAATATGCAGTCAAAGTGAGCATTTTTAGCCAAATTTCGCTTAAGATGATTCTGATAAAACTAGCTCTTACAAGAAAAATTAAATTAAAAATTCTTCAAAAGTGGCCAAATAAAGTTGATAAACTCGGTTTATCCCTATGGTTTATATATATCAATGGACAGATCAAATACAGGGCTATTCAAAAGTATTGGAATACATATTTGGCTATGGACAGTGACAACCTATTTCCCTGGATAACAAAATTTTGTTAAAGATTTCAGGAAGTGTTGTAAAGTGTTTTATAATGTATGATTTTTTCTTACTTGTTATGTTATTGCAAAGAAGCAATAAAGGATATAAGTGATCAATAAAATGCATAAAACTTAACTTTAAATTAAAAAAAAAAAAAAAACATACTTTTGAAAATAAATAATTTTTTTTTAATTTGCTGAATTGAAAACTAAGTAAAGCAATTGAAGAAGGCATGTTCCAAGTTTGAACAATTTATATTTAATGGCAATAAAACATTAAATATTTCGTTAAAGACTCCCGTCGCAAAGAGGTTAAACGACAAACAACTTTTTATTTGAATTTCTGATAAATGAATTATACATTTAATAATAACCTATTTTTGTCTCATGAAAGCAGTTTTTTTATTAATTCCTTTTTTGAAACAATATCTTAAGTTTTAGATGACATTTGTCTCACAACACTATTTTAATAATTCACCTTTTTACTTTTTTTTTTTTTTTTTTTTTGTGAAGTTGCTCTTTCTAATGTTTCGAAATGTTTTGTGTGAAAATTTATACTAAACATTAAAATTACAAACTAGCAAAAGCCGTGCTTTGTTTGGATTCGCGAAGCATTATTTCATAAGATAAATATTTGAAAATAACATTATTATTTTATATTATTTTTGCATCTTTATTAAGCAAAAACTTTATCTTATGTTTTGGCGTATTTAAATTTTAGAAATGTAAATTCAGCCAAATAATTAAGAATTTCCTCGGAATTTTTTATCTGTGATATAAGACTGGTATAAATAAAAATATTTTCGGAGCAAAATTTTACAAAATATTTTTTTAATTTTTAATCAAAAGTTTTAAAGATGTTTTTACATTTCCCAATAGCCTCTGGAGTTATCTGAAATGATTTGAAATAGGTATGTTTTCAATCTTTGTAATTCACATCAAATAATCTTTGATAGCAATCTTAGAATAATACATTCAAACAAAATATTTGGACAAACATTAAAATCTACTCTCGTTGATACTAAGAACTATTAAATGTAATTTTTTTTAATTCTAATTTCTTCTTTTTTTCTGCATAACAGCATATGAAATTTTTTTATATTATAGAATCTCTCGTAAGGAAATTTTCTATTAAATGATAAACCTTGAAGGAATTTCACTCTTGACAACGCTACGTGCGTTAAGCAAACTGGTGTCTCTTTATCCCCAATATCTACTACTGATTTATCTGATGTCAAACCTTGAGATTTATGAATTATAACTGCAAAAACTGATTGCAAAGGAAATTGTTTTATTGAGCAATTTATGCTTCCATTTTTCCAGAATTTAATTATTGGGGGAATTGGTACGCACCAATTCTTATAAATTAAATTACTGCAGTATTCAAATTTATCCATGATTATTCGCGGTATCTGGTCTGATGGCTTTTGATTTTCTTTAATACGCGCAACAAAGTCTAAAGTACCGTTCACTAAACCTTTTTCGGTCCACAAATAAGAACGTAACATTACTTTAAATCCAAATGATAAAGTAAGAAATGATTAAAGTCCATTTATAGTTTATGAATCGGCCAACTTTGCTTTAGTACATTTAAAAAGAGCTTGAATCGAGGCAACAACTTTAAGCAGTTCTTTTAATTTTTCATTTATATGGCAAATTTAAAAATTAATTTTATTTGCTTACAATTCTTTTGTTGCCACTTTACTAAAAAAAAAAATCCATAATACAATTCTTTTAAAATGTTAAAGTGTCATCTGTGCAAACGATTTTGCGGAGTGATGAAAACATATTTCATTTATTAAATTAATCATGATTCTATCTATAATTATTTACTCCATGATTTATATTTTTTTTTTTCTGAAAATATACGCGTTTCATTTTTTATTTATTTGCTAAAATGCGTCTGCATTGGAAATGCATGTAAAATAAATTAATTAAAATAATAATTTTTTGAAAAGTATTTCTGTAAAAAAAATAATATTCTGCAAATCTACAGATCATAATTTATATTTGTGTTTAATTTCAAATGAAAATACTGTATAGTTTTTTTGTAAAGTGTACGACAAAGTGTCATTTGAGTGGACTAGTAGAGGATTCGCTTCGCTCATCCTAATAAGGCTAAGTAGAATTATTATAAATCTACATACGATGAATTGTTAAGCCTGTATATCAAATTATCTTAGTCTTTCTTTCCTTTATATTCTATAAGCTTTCCAAAAATCTTTATTTTGTGTAAAAGGTTAAATATTCATTGCCAATTGGAAAAATTCTCCATTCTAACAAAAGAAAACAAAAAGAAAATGTACATATATATATATTTGTGTTCCTGGAATTAGTTCTATTTAATCTTATTCTTCATCTTAGAGCTTGTCTGATTAGCTTTTAACTAGCTTTAGTATAAAATAATTTAATATTGTTTTTATGTGGCTTATATAAAATGTAATTATAACCAGCGGGAGCAAATTGTGTGAATGATTTGTCTTTTAAATTTACTAAAAATTACAAAACATTTTCATAAAAATTATTTTGAATAGTTAAAAAAATAAATTACAATTTCAGTGCAGTTCCAAAGTAGAAAAACAAAAAAATATATACATATTAATTTTTGTCCAGTTCTTGTTCTTTGGGAAATATGTTTCCTGCAACTTCACTTGTAAGCATGCTTAATGTTTTTAATGAAATGATAAAAATATCCTTTTAGTTTCATGCAATTTAGTTTCCTTGACATTTCACATAAAAGTTGATATTTTAAAATTATCAAAAATATTTTAATGCATATGATGTTGATACCTAAAATATAAGATACCATTAAAATCTGAAAAATGCATCATAAGCTGTATTGTATATTTTATTACGTTGCACAATAATACGAAATTTTAAAATACTCTTTTTTAGAAAATCAACATAAGCATAATGAAGGAATTTCTTTTTCAGTAAATTTCATTGTCTAAATGAAAAGAAAACCCTTAATGATTAAAATAAGTACTAAATAAATCTCCCAACCAAAAGCAAACACTATGCATTCAAAAGTTTAAAGATGACCCCTACATGCTTTTAAGGAAAAACGTAAATTGGATCATTAACAGAAGTCCCATTGAGAAGAGGCCGCAGACTGCTTGGGGGTAGATAAAGATGCAGGAGAAGTCAAATGATTTTACCAAATTACAAGATTCGCCATTACCGGCCATATTACCTGTCAATCTACTCATTCAAAAGCAGAGGTGATTGAAGTCGGACTACAGAGTTTATATTAGTATGTTTTTCATGAACCACATTGCATAAATTATAAATACATAATTTTTAAACTTTTACAAGGAATGCAGAAATTGTAACAATTTCCAAACAATATCCTAAGCATATTTAAGGCTTTCATCTATAACTATTTTTAAAGAAATGTTGTCCAAAAAATAAAAAATGCTCAATTCAGAAATATTATAAAAAAATTAATTTGTTTAACCTTCATTTTTTTCTTTCTTTTTCAAAAATAGATGATATTTTTAGGTTATCCTACAGAACAAAAAAAAATTATTTAGAAAAATTCTATTGCTCTGTTATAACCTGATCAATTAAAAATCAAATTTGCAAATGTTAATGTTAGCCACACTATAATTTATTGAAATAAGATTTTTATGTAAGAAAATAAATTCTATTACTACCGTACTTTATAATTTCTACAACAAGATATAAATTTTTAGCAGCCTAGAAAAGTATTTGGGTCATTTTTAATAGCATAGACGTTTCTGTCTTATGACAAATTCCCATCCTGAGATAACAAATGCAACCTTTTCATTCCAGCAAATGTCCCCAAACTCAAATAAAATATTTTAGCATGTCACTTAACTATGTCCTTATTTTCTATTTTCATATCCCAATTTTAACATCGTCTGTTCCAAATGTAATTTGAGGCTATTTACTAGAAACTAAAATAGTTTTAGAAAGATCAGGTACTCTTGGGTTAAATCCAACAATATATATATTCCACACCTTCCTTCACAAACAACCACTATCACCACTAAAATTTAAAATGAGAAGTAAATAAAACATCTAAAATTGTGTATTAGAATGTTGCTGCTAAGATGCCTCAAATCAAATTCAATCTCCTTCTTTAACTATTTACGTTTGGTGTCTGGCTTTTTTACTATATTTGTGTGTATCATTTTCATTGTATTACTGTGAAAGATATTTTACTGAATAAAGCATAAAACTATTTTGTCCTCCTTTGCTTAACTATTCTTTTGTCCCTGAATTATTTTCCAATTTTGGGAAAAAAATTACTTTTACTCTAACAAAATTAAAAGTAGCAACCAAAATCACTCAGGTTACAATTTACTGAAATGTAACAATTGTGCTCTTTACAAAAACTTAACAAATGTAATTATTTTACATGTTTTTCACATAAAGTCTAAGGAAGAATTTTTTAAGATGTTTTAAAAATGTTGTGTTACAACCAGGATTCTCGCTGTCGCTCGCCATTGCGCCAAATTGTGACTAAATCCTTCATTTGGCGAGTAAACAAGCGATTAGATTCGCCAAATTGCTAATGTTCAGTTTTTTTTTCGTTTTTCATACACATATATATATATTTAATATATTTGTAGTGGATAGTTGAAATTAGATATCTAACAATCATTGACGCATTTATAAAAAACATAGGTTATTTTAGAACATATTGCAAAAAAAGGAGTACATTAAAAAAATAAACCTTTTTTTTTTGGCTACACAGCGAATTTATTTTGCTAATAATTTTTTCATTTGGCAAATGTTTTTCATTTTTAATTAGCCAAATTACTAACATTTGTCATATGCCAGTGAGAACACTGGTTACAACCGAATTAAACATATATAAAAATTTAGTAGAATTTTTTTTTTCATCTTTTATCATAAATTACTAATTCAGAAAAAGAATCCTTAATGAAACATATGTCTGAATTAACCCTTTAATTCCCATGATAGAACACATTCTAGAAATTGTGTAGCACAGAAAATCTGATTTTACATCAGAAAAATTCAATGGCGAATTTCATTTTATTTAAATACGGAATGTTCCGTTATTCATTTAAACAAATGTTGCTGTTTTTAATTTTCTGGTGGTAATTAAGATATACAAATTAAATATATCTCTAGCGGTCTCGAGCAGTTTGGAATCCAGAGGGTTAAAAGAAATACCAATGGTTTGCTAATAATTAACTTTTATTATTATTACTTAATGCTGAAACATAAGTGATTATGATTATACATAATTATGAATATGAGGTTTTCACATATCTGCAAGGTGTTACTTATCGTTTAAAGCATTTTAAAAGTAAGAAACACATTTGTGACTGCTAGGGCCAAAAAGGTTAAAGCAGTACAGAAACTAAAAGGTGCTAATAGAAAATGCTCTGGTAGGAAACCACTTAAAACAATTATAAAGTATATTAACAAAACTGAGCTTTCTTATGTATTAAAAAATGGCAGATATTTAAAATTTGTTGTACAAATGTATTTGTACGCCAAAGGGTTATTCTATGGTAACTTACGTTACATTTAAAACAATTTACTGGCTTGATTTTAGAAATGTAACACTAAAAAATATTCAAAATGTGAGGTTCACATGATTTGTTAATTAAACCTATCCAAAGAACAATTTGGATGACAATCACCTAAATTTAATGTTATTTCTTGAACTTTTGCTATTACAATCCTTTATAGTAACCTACTTTTCTTTTTTAGTAGTGTAAGTAACCATGTTAAATACAATCACCACAGTTTAAGAAATGCACTAAATTAAGGTAATTTTCCTACAAATTGAACTTTGATCGGGTTTAATTAATATATATTTAATTAATATATAATGTCAACATTTTAAGTATGTTTTTTGTGTAATTTACTATTAAAATTATTGCCGCAAACTGTTCTAAATGTAACATAAGTTACCATAGAATATCTCTATATTAAGCAAAGATATATAGAACAGTGCCTTAAACCTTTGGGGATAAGTGACACATATATGTGCAGCAAAAAGGCTTAAGAATCCTTGTTTATCCCCACCAGTAAAAATTTACTGTAAAATTTGCCTTATTTAATCAGATCATTTTCTCGATTTAAAAAGGCACAAATTTCTGTTTTTAAAATCCAATGACGAAACTTAAAAAATCTTGTAAAAGGTCCCCCCCCCCCCTTTTTTTTTATAACCAGTCTAGTTATGAAATTTGTAATGAAAACTATCTAAACTTTTCCGTCTAAAGCTAAAAGAAAGAAATCACAACCAACAGTCACAATATTACACAACAATACTTAATTTTAAAATTTTTATTTAATAACACTTCAAGGTTCATTTACATAAAAACATTATAACAAAAAATATACACAGATGCAAGTATACATAATTCTTTTAAATATACAAAATATGAACAATGGCAATTGCATATTCTTTTCTGAAATGTATATTTTGTGATACATTAATATTTTGTATCTAAAAATAAAATATACATCTCTCAGTTTTCAAAACATCATTAGTGCGTTATCCTAGCAGTGTTGTCTAAACAATAAAAAAAAAAAAAAGTTTTACACATTCAGTAATTATAGATTTATACAAGCAAATTTACAACTGAATATATTTCTGTTTACTCTAAACCTACATTTTAAACGTACTTTAATATACTTATAATAAACTTAAACATACTTATGTTTACTTTAAATATATATTTTTTATAATTTTTAAATTTTTATTTGGAATCTGATGTTTCCTATCTTATAACAGATTTAAAATGGATTAACTTTACTACAACATTTTTGAATTTACAATTACTTTAATAAAAATGCACTGATTTTCAGCAGACACCATTAGATCTGAAGTCCTTTCATGATAACTTGACTGATGGTTGATGACTTTAGAAGAATTTTTGCAAGGAAAGATAAGGAGCCAACAGATACAAGTTAAACAGGAAATGCATTATTTAGGGCTATTCTCAAATATAAACTGCCTGCATTCTGACACATTTGTTGATTAATTTTTGTTCACAAATGCGTAAAATTGGCAGGCACCTTTGCACTTTTACTCAAACTTTATCATCAAAACTTTTTTTTTAAACCTTTTCTGTAGACTCAAAAACTTTCAAGAAATGCTGTCAAAGAATCAGATTTTCATATTATATATATATATTTAAATTCAATGGTTCATATATTGTAATACAATTAATGGTTTATATATATATATATATATATATATATATATATATATATATATATATATATATGGGATGATTGAACCGGGAGCATCTTTGAACACTAAATATTTTTTTCAAATAAATTATTATTATAAAATATTTAATTTCATAATAAATTATAAAAATATTTGGATTGAGGAACTTGTCACCCAGGGCCATAGCTAGAAGTGAACAATAGGGGGGGGAGGGGCTCAAGAGAATGTGGGGGGGGGGGCTCATAATTTTTTTTTCTCTCTGACTCAGAAAGATAAATTAGTGCATATTCACATTGTAGGTACTATGTTTGTTATTAAATTGTTGTTAATAACACCATTTCATGCTACGAAAGGTATAGCATGAGGAAAATTGTAGGTGTATAACTGGTGCAAAATTAAATATGTTAGCTTCATATGTACAAATAGGTTGAGGGGGTGTTGAAACACATATTTAAGATACAATTTAGTATTTCTGCAAAACTGTGAAAAGTCTTAAAACTAAATGAGATTTTTGAACAGAATTGAGTTTCGATTTTTGGAACAGATATTCATTTAGTGACCTTGGAATCTTTTCCAGGAGGGGGCTCAAAGTATTTTAGGAGGCGCTGAGCCACCTATAGTGCTCCCTTAGCTATGGCCCTGTTGTCACCACAGAAAACTATGATTGAAATTCGATAATTCACTCCTTATTTAATTAATTTATTTTTGGTGCAGATTTCAGTGTTTTCTATTTTATCACCATACTACTGTACTTTATCCTACATTTCTAGCAAACTGATAAAACTCAAAACAGAATGAATTTCGTTCCTGTAAAGCATGCATAATGAAATACCTACTCTAGGAGTAGAAGTAGAAAGATCAGAAGCCACAGAGAAAGTGTAAAAGGAGGAAGTAAAGGAAATTTTTAGTGTCCAGCTGGTGATCTAATTGTAGGTGGTCTAAATAACAAATAATTGAGGATGGAGGACTATTAAAAATAAGAAATAAGGGAATTTTTTCAAATTGATAGTGTGGCAGCACTATCTTGCATGGTCAGTAAAATTAGTTTCTTACAGGAAGCGAT
This sequence comes from Maratus speculifer, assembly GCA_964019185.1. Classification (NCBI taxonomy): domain Eukaryota; kingdom Metazoa; phylum Arthropoda; class Arachnida; order Araneae; family Salticidae; genus Maratus; species Maratus speculifer. Next base: position 29,378,498 of record OZ025299.1, on the reverse strand, counting down.
CGAGCTAGCCTTTTGCTTGCACTTAACATCTCGCTTTCTGATCATGGGTTCTCTTGCACTTCACAATCTCCATTCTAGACCAACAGATGGCAGCAATGAAAACATCCCAAGCAAGCAAAGCCTGTGTAATGCTCAAAACCTATGAAATGCTCACAGCATGCAAAGCCTATGACAACTCTTAGAGCACAAAACCTGTCATGCCGCACACCATTGAGAGGGCACATGTGCACTTGGTAGCATGACAACATCACTCTGGCAACTGCCAGTGCAACACAAGTGCACATCGCTCGTCTAATGTCAACATAATATTCTTCTCACTGAGGGTGGAGTACTGTGGTGGTGCCATCTTGCACAGTCAGTAAAATAAGTTTCTCGCAGGAAGCGATTGAGCTAACTTTTGCTCGACACTTAAGATCTTGCTTTCTGACCATGGGTTTTCCCGTTCAAACCATGCCTGGCCACATTTCTTGCAATAGGAAAAAAAGGAGTGCTGTGAGGTCTGCCTCCACAGCTTAATTCCTAAGTAAGCTTGAACTAATACTTCATTTAAAAATTATTGTGGAAAAATATTTTTTTACCATAACTAAATTTTTTCAAACACAGAAAAAGTAAATTTCATAAAATTTCAGCCTGAAATATAAAAAGAAGAAAGTTTTAGTAAAAAAAAAAAAAACAGAATAAATATAAAAAACAAAAATTACCTATTCCCATAAAAGAAACATCATCTTCAATAATTGTTATATCATTATAATCTTCTTCAACACGCTGCTTTTTTCTGGAGTTTTCTTCCTTTTCCTGCTTTTACAGCCCTTTCTGTCTTTTTATCTTCTTCCACCAAGTATGCACAATCATCAGTGAGTGTTACAGTCATTTTGGTAAAATCACCATAAAAATACTTTATAATACCACGGACACCTTGAAATCCCCACTCTTGCAATGTTGTTTCAAGAGGATCCTGTAACAAAATAATGTAGGAATAAATTTAAAATCTGCATTTCTTAAGATAAGAAATATTAAAACAAGGATAGTAAAAAAGCAATTATACTAAGCTTTTGCTTTAAAAATAAATCATAAATATAATCAAAGTAACACAGTGAAACCCTCATTTAACTATTTCCCACATATTATAATGTCATTATTCATTAGTCCCAGTGAATTTCTTAAACCTATAATGTTGAAAAAATTCCAGATTTAAAATTATCCTTTTAGAAAATTTCCTGCATTTGACATATTTTCAGAGGGAAAAACTCCATGAAAATTTCCTAAAAAAAAATTCTCTTAAAAAAAAAGTATTCAAAATCAATACATACTTGCAAAACTCAGAATCCTGCCTTTCTTTGTTTTTATTATTATCATTATTGAAACGCAGGTGTAAGAATCATCGCCTCATTCTTCCATTCATGCCCTTTTATCTTGTCAGATTTATCTAACTAGATCTTAAAAGCAAGGAAACTCGGCTTACAAGCAAACAACAAGAGTTTGCTAATGTTAAAGTGCACCAACTTATGACATAAAGGGATAAAATGGTTCTGTAGTAAAATATATTGGAAAAATTCATAGTTCTTTTGTAATTGTTTTTTAAAAAATAATTTAACCTATTAAAAATTTTAATTAACTTTTTTTTATTGTGATAAGTCTGAAATAAAAAACAGCAAAGTTTATGCTCCACAAGCAACTTAAAATGATAATTGCATTGTGAGAAACAGAAACTAAGAACCTTTCAAGGACTTTGGGGGGGGGGGGGGGGGGGGGGAAGAGTCCTGAATTTTCCTTCCATGAAAGTCAATTTTTAAATGAGTTTTACTTTTTGCATTCATGTGCTTATAAACTATCTAGCTTAACTTCCTCACTGCCCCTAACAAATATATCTGTTCACTAAGTTTCAGGTTTCACTGCAGTTCCAGCATTATTTAAATTAATATGATTCTACAGATATTGTCGAGTTTTAAGAAATTAAGTTAGGATTCATACTGTTAGGACTTATATGCCATAAACAACGAAAAAAATTATAGCAAGTTGGAAAAAACACCTTTTTTTTAGTATTAAAAAAAAATCAGAAAAAACAACAGTACACTTCTACCTTTTTGCTTGACATCGGTAAATTAAAGGGAGTTTAATGGAAAGCAGAGCACACCACCACCATCTGATGATGAAGATCGCTGTTTTAAATTAAATTTTTTAAAAATGTCTGTTGAAAATGTTTTTGGTGTTTAAACATTTTTGCTTGTTAATTTTTTTTATTGCTTTTTGTGCTAGTGTATTCAAAAGAAATGTCTTGTAAGGGAAATTCTAAGGAAAAATAAATTAATGCACACTTAGAAAACAAAGTTCAAAATCATAGCAGGGAACTGAAGTTTTTTTTTTTTTTTTTTTTTTTTCATGTTGGCATAGCCTCTTTCTTGAATTAGTATGGTTGGATGCTTGCAAGTAGAGCTTTCCAACTACTAACATCTAGTTATAAAAGGAAGCTGATAGCATTCATTAAAGAATTTATGTTGCCAGCTTGAGTGTGGAAATATGGCATAAAAAAGCAAATGATTGTCATTATTGGAAAAAAAAAATCATAAAATAAAGCCAAAGATTATAATGGAAGTAAAGCTGATTTTGGTAATTTAATTGTAATTCCACATTTCACTTTGCAAACAATCTTAAAACAAGCAAATTTAATGGAGAAAAATTTGGTAAAGATGGGTAAAATGGCTAAAAAAAGAAGTGTGAAATCACCACCTTTTGAGGAATTAGAAAATTCACTTTTTTAAATAATTCAATGAAGTTCAAGCAGCAAATATTCTGATAAAAGATCCCATTTTAAGAGAGAAAACAATAGAAATCACCTCTAAATTAGGAATTCGAGTATTTACAGCTTCAAATAGATGGATTGACAACTTCAAAAAGAGGCATAATTTATCCTGTAAGTCTGTGGCAAGTCTGCTGGCATCAATCATGAGACTATCCAAGAGTGGATCGAGAACACATTGCCATCTTTGATACAAGAATATTCTAGAAAAGACATTTTCATAGCTGATGAGACAGGATTGTTTTACAATCATCTTCCTTGTAATATTTTTGCAGTCAAAGATGAAAACTGCCATCGTGGAAAACAATCCAAATTACAACTGAATATACTATTACGCACACATTCAGGGGAAATATAAAACCATTAGTTGTTGGAGAAGAAAAAAAGAAAAAAAAGAGATGCTTTAAGAATGTAAAGAGTTTTTTGTTGAATATGACTCAAACCTAAAAACTTGGATAACAAGAACAATTTTTGAAAACTTTCTTCACAAATTGGACAGAAAAATGCCTTACGGAAACATAAGATTCTTTTGCTTGTTGATCAATGTTCAGCCCCTTTTTTTTTTTTTTACAATTCGAGTAACAAAATGTGTGAATAGAATTCTACCTGCCTATTGCATTAGTAAAGTTCAACTTTGTGCCTTGGGGATCATATGATCATTCAAAGTACACAACAGAAACCAACTTTTGAAAGTCTCTTCTTAGTGTAAAATCTGGATTGGAGGCAGGAAAAAATTTATAAACATTCTAAAAGCTCTTTATGTTATATCTCCAGCATAGGAGAGAGTCAAGAGAAAATGCATCTTCAGACCCCTGTCCCTGTTCGCGAAGACACTCACGAGCTAATGCTATTCCTATGGGGAGGTATTTTTCTAATAACTCTTTTGCATTTTTACATTTTTAAATAACTTTTTTGTATTGGATAGCTGTAGTCTTTCAAGATTGCTCCTTAATTACTTTTTCGATTTTGGTCGCAGGTATTTTCTATGAAATTACTTTCACTTTCGGAACCGGTTTTGGAAGTGAAAGTAACTTTATGAAAAATATCTGCAACCGAAAAAGTAATCAAGGAGCGATCTTGAGAGGGACTTCAGCTATCCAATGCAAAAAAATTAAAAATATCAAAATGCTAAAGAGTTATTAGAAAAATGCCTCCCCATAGGAATAGCATTAGCTCGTGAGTGTCTTCACAGATACGGCTTGAACTCATCTGCCATCATCACTGGCTGTCGCTTGTTAGGATCCCAGATGGAAACCTTAGTGAAAAAATGTACATTCCCAGAAATGATTTCTAGGTTCCCCGGGATCCCAGGAATGCTATTTTTCAAGCCCTGGTTGATAAAAAAAAGCCCCACTGCTGCTTGCTACAAAGCATGGAAAAACATCCCAGCTACAAAGCATGGAAGAAAATAAGATTCAAAATTACAAAAGTGACTTCCCATCCCACCATCTTTGGATAGAAGCAGAGAAGATTAAAAAATGTCTCCCCTTTCTCTCATCTTTCAGAACATGCACTGGCAGAACCGTTTCAAGTATGGGAAAATGAAGACCCAGACAACCACAATCGTCCTTTGGATGCCCTACAAGGATCCTAAAGATCCTTTAGTTGTCCTATCCTATAAACCTATCCTGTGAACATTCAGATAACACTGAAGAATGGACTATTTTCAAATTCTAGGTAATGCTGAGTGAAACAGGTAGAATTTTTATAAATCATTAAGTATAAGATTTATAATATATAATTTGTATTCTAATGCCTTGTACAATTTTCATAAGAAAAAAACATACAAACTTATAAACATGAACAGAAATATCTCGGATTGAATTAAATGTACAGTCTTAGTCATAAAATGTGATGAACTCACTGTTTGCAAATCATTTATAATAGGGCATGCAATTTTTGATCATCAAGTTTGGTTGCACAGATGACCAGAAGTAAACACATTATTACACTATCATTTTCGGATCTGGAAGCAACATTTTACTTACTCTCACCAAAAATTGATGGTCACCAATTTCAACATATTACTTCTTTTTTAATGTAGGGTAGATGTGCCAGTAATGGACCACCTTCCAGTAATGGGCCACCTCACACTTTTTGGTTTATAAAAAAATAATAAATAATAGTTAAGCTTTTATTATTTTTTTCTGAACTCCACCTTGCATGCTTTATAAGCTGGATTAATTTTTTACACTTTTCGTCAAAACAATTAGGAAGCAGAAAATAAAGTTACACAGTTTTTCTGTTTTTCACTGAAAATCTTAATGAACATGCTAAGAGCTGACTTTACTTACTTAATTTATATCTTTTTTATTTTTCCGTAAAAATTGAATGTTTTTGTTTGGTTAGCAATATAAAACACTGAATTTAATATACCAATGGCCATTTACAAAATTTTATTTATTTTTAAGATTTTAGGAGGGGTGGTCCATTACTGGATTGCTTATTTCATGATTTTCCAGTAATGGACCACCCAAGTGACCAATACTAAAAGTGTAATTTCAGTAGAGATAAAATTTTTTGATTTAACTGAAAAGCTAATTAATCAAATTTAATACTTAAATTTTACCTATTAGAATTTAATAAAGGCAATTTCTTTATAAATAGTTGTTTTTAAAAAGTCATTCAAAATTGGTACAAAAAACAAGCAGAACATTTGGCAAAATCTAGATGTGCCGTTATAAGAGAAGTTGTTTTAAGTCGGTTCAGAAATGTAAAATCATATTTGGAAGAAGATATTATTAATATTTTCTTCCGAATTCTAAAGCATACAGAGAGAATTTTCAATAAGGTTAAAACAAGGTTTCTTTTGTTCTCTTAAAACAAGGAAAATTTTGGGACCAAAATCAGTTAAAGATGTGTATTATGTAGTACCAAATAACGAAAAAGAACAAATCACTGTTATGGCATGTTTTTCAGCAAATAATGAGATTGTTCCATTTGTGATAATATATCCATATAAGCATCTCTGAAGGGAAATTGTGGAATCAATCTGTGCCAAATTGATGGGCTATATGATTATCTGAAAATGGTTGGATAGTGCAAGAATTATTATCATTTTAAATGCATTCTAAAATTCCATATTGAATAGCTTGGACTATCGGAAAGGGATGATAAAATTGAAGATCTGCTATTTTATATTTCATAGTTGCACAGCACATCATTTAGATAATGATATGAATGAAGATGGAGACTTTTTTTTTTAATGCCTTATTTTATCTAAACTTGATTTCAGTAAAACATTGTCTTTATCTTATAAATCCTTTAAATTTAAATATTTTGTTTTATATCTTTACAATATAAATCCTTTATGTTAGTTAATAATAAACAG